>VDFB02047144.1:17522353-18122353 GCA_007258455.2 Sequoia sempervirens | reverse complement strand
AAATGAATAGAACACTAGTATGTTAATAGCAAGGGATAAACAACAAAGGAACATACAATAAAATTAAAGAAAGCTAATTGGTTCGCAAACATGTTACTCATTTTGGGGCGCAATGGAATTAATAAACCTAACTATGCTCTACACTCATTGTGCTAAGTAAACAAGCCTAACACATTTAGCCTATTATTGGAGAGCACAAATTTTATGTGGATTGTGTCCTACTTGAGGATACGTTTATCATGCTTGAAATGAAATTTGAGGAAAGGTTTGCAACACATTATATGCAAACTACTATTTTTAATTATATGCAATCTAAGATGCTATTTGTTTTTGGATGTAGACATATGGGTCAAGTAAAGAGATACAAAACAAATGCAAAAGTCAAGAATGAAGATGCAAGATGATAGCAAGAGAACAAAGTAAGTGTATATATTTCTGAAGCAAAAAACGTGTTACATGGTATTGTAGTAGGTGACATATTGCATTTTTTATCGCAAGGCAAAGTGCCTTGTTCATAGTACACTGGAGTTTACATTTCTTTTAGGGATTTACAAAATATCCAACTATCCATAAGTTGGTAAAAGCTGAAGTTGCATGGTTATATCACATACTATATACACATTTATAGGGAGAACATATCTTAGACATGATTCAAGTAATTCTGGAATGCTTCTTTAATGTAGATAGAACCACCTTGTCTGTATAACTCATCCGCTTTCATTTCACGAAGGAAAGTAGAAAAGGAACTCAACTTCTCACAAGTTAAATGGAACTCATGTACTGTTACTTCCATTGATTGAATGTCCAAATCCTGGACACTTTGCATGTTTTGAACAGTGTTCTTCACTTGTTGGAGCAAGTCGAGGCAACTAACTATAACATCATTGGCAAAATCTTGTATCTGACTTGTAGAATTTCCATTGCCATTGATTGATGGTGTCGAGTTGGTTGACAACATAGGGCCACTGGAACTACTGGAGATGTCAATAATCTCCATTGCCATTTGGTTGACTTTGTTGAGTTGTATCTTATAACCTATGCTGCAATAATATATGTTTTTTGTCAGTGTTAAACACTACGCTGTAATAATATATGTGTTTTTCAGTGGTGATTTAAATAATTATTGTTAATATTTTTATTAGAAAAACAGTTATATTTATTAAAATATAATATTATTTAATTTTAACTATATATGTATATATTTAAAAGTCAAGTAATAAAATTATGAAAATTTACATATATGTACATACATAATTTATATATTGCATAAATTATAGTATAATAATTATTCAAATAAATTTAGAAATAAGAATGAAAAAAGATTTATGCATATAGTTTATTGTTTATATATTATATTTACTATATATTATAATAAAATAATTATTCAAATCTTTAAATTTTCATTTAAAACAAAAAAAAAAACTAAATATATAATTAGATATTTATTCATTATTTTGTAAAAAATCTAAAATAATCATATTAATATTTTTCATTTATATTATTAAAATTGGTAAAACCAAATAATTTAAATCAGCTTGCTAATAAAAATAAATTTCCAATAAATAGATAGTAAGTAGTCATTAATTTTAACTATATATGTATATATTTAAAAGTCAAATAATAATATTATGAAAATTTACATATATGTATACATAATTTATATAATGCATACATTATAGTATAATAATTATTGTTATTATTTATATATTATAATAAAATAATTATTCAAATCTTTAAAAAAAATTAAAAAATATTTTAAAAAACTAAATATATAATTAGACATTTATTCATTAATTTTTAAAAAAATCTAAAATAGTCATATTAATATTTTTCATTTATATTATTAAAATTTGTAAAACCAAATAATTTAAATCAGCTTGCTAATAAAAAGAAATTACCAATAAATAGATAGTAAGTAGTCATTTAAATTTAAGTTCAAATATTAGATTATACCTAGATTATAGCTATCATTGCATTGCTTGCTTGATCGTGTACATTTTTTATACTACTACTCATAAGGGGTTTGATTGGTAGCGAGAAAGTATAAGGTCTTCTATCTATCCTAGAATAGACCCAACAACTCTTATTATAGCAACCAGTTCTTGGCAAAAGGAATGAGCACATCATAAAGACCTCAATGACAATAGACAAGATCACATCATTAGGACTATACTAAATCAAACAAATCAACATCAAAAGTTTGACATAAACACATTATCTTTTATCATTTCTCAAATTTCTCAAACTTGCTTTTCTAGTACGATTGTAACTATTTATTTTACTTCATCTTTTAATTAAAGTATCGTATAAGAAACAAAAAAAATGAATTATTTTTATGCACATTAAATTCAACCCTCAATCTATTTCAATAGAACTAAATCTTATAATACATATTAAATTTGTTGGAACCATCTCCACTAAATAAATAATAATCCATAGTAATGCTTTTCTCATTAATAAATACAAATTATTAATTATTAAATAAAATATGTACACTTAAAAGATAACCATAACAACAACATAATAAAATATGAAATAATAACTTTGTAAACATAAACAAATAAAAAATTAAAAAATTAAACCATTATAGTCAATATGAATACATAGTTATAATATTATTTTTCACAAAAAAACACATAGTCAAGTTTTCTTTTATAATGAAAACAAAATTTAACTTGGACCAAGTGAGCAGCATACTAAGAATTATTTATAAGCAAATACAATAGCTAGTATCCATTGATCAGATTTACCATCATTTCAAGATTAAAAGCCATGGAATTTTTTAACCAAACCAACTAAACTTAATAATTAATATATAAAAAGTATATATATTATTAATATATCTATTAACAGGACTCATAGGGAGACACCTAGTAGCTGTATGCATTCCATGTTTGACTTGCAATATACTCCACATTTGTTTCCTTGTTCTTGTCGCCGTACACTATTTTTTCTAGAAGGCTACATAAATTCTACAATATAGTTTTTGTTCATATATATTCTTATAAAATATTCGAATGCATGCATGTGTTCCATGTTGGGAGTTGCATGTCTTCCAGGTTTCCTCACCATGAATAGATCGAAGTAGCAGCTACAGGGGAAAGCTTAGTTCACGTGAGGAGGCTGTAG
Source organism: Sequoia sempervirens (assembly GCA_007258455.2). Taxonomy (NCBI): domain Eukaryota; kingdom Viridiplantae; phylum Streptophyta; class Pinopsida; order Cupressales; family Cupressaceae; genus Sequoia; species Sequoia sempervirens. Next base: position 18,119,224 of record VDFB02047144.1, on the reverse strand, counting down.
GTGGGGAAAATGAGAGAAAGGATATTACAAAACAACTATAAACAGAACAGCAAGGGCAAGCAAACGTGAGCAAGGGATAAAAGTTACATCCCAACCATCTCAGAAAGAAAAAATCATTGCTGATCAGAGAACAGAAGCTGCTCTACAAATGTAACTATTAAATTTTCTTAAGCATTATTCTTAAATATAAATGATTGCTTCTATTGACAAAAGTGTTCAATTTTCCAACTTTCTCTTGAAAGTTTTATTTTTCAATCTTTCTTGCTACTCTTTGCAAAGCTGTAAACAACAATACTAAGAAGTGCTTTTGCAATTTCTATTGACCTACTGTGGCCATTCCAGTTCAAAAGCTCGGCTAGTGAAGACAGTGGTGAATGACCTAATTAAAACATTGAAAGTACTGTTCGAAGTTGCCAAGCATCCAGTCGGATTGGACAGTGTGAAGAATTCTCTTATTCAAAAATTAAATCTCAATTCAGTGGATGATGTGGTTAAAATTGGAATATGGGGCATTGGATAATGCTAAAAAGCTATGCGTCGCTATTTCCTGTATACAAATGCGCATGGAGAGGAGGAGGAGCGTATGTGATGCTATTTTCAGGTAGTCTTTGATTTATTATCATATCCTTTCAGCAGTGACATTTTCAGATGGTATTTAACTGTTGGGTCCAGCAAAATGGTGTTTATTACTACAGCCTATATGTGTTTATTACTACTATATGTGTTTATTACTACAGTATTAGTCAATCTTGTGAAAATAACTGATGCTGAATTTATTCTTGTCATGGGAGCAAAGCATGCTATAAAAAAAGGTTGACAATTTACATATAAATAGACACAGGTTTATTGAAGAGTAGAAGAACGAATGGAATCAAGAGATAGAGAGCAGAAGAGCTGATGGAATTAAGTGAAAGTACCGTGAACTATGTGGAAGCCTTTTTTTGGTGGCTGCTGTGTAGTCTCCTGAGGTTTGTTTGAGTAAATTGACTGCTTCCAGTGGTAGTCTCTGTAGAAGCATGTTTCTAGCAAATTATGCTTCCAGTGGTAGTCTATGTAGAAGTGGTAGTCTCTATACAAATTATGTTTCTCAGCCATATATTTACCAACTTAGTAAATGCAAAAGAAGGGAAGTGACTAGAAGGTGCATTTCCATGGCTAGTTTCAGAAACATTTCAATGGCACACTTGAAGACAGAAAAGGATGGCCACTCACCCAGCTCTTCCATGCATTAATTATCTGAGACCATTTGGCAATTGGGTTCATCGGTAAACAAGAAACCATGATAACTTGATGGAAAACCATGCCAGTGTGAGACTTGTTTCAGGCCAAACCTCATGCTATATATAGCCTATCGGCTAAAAATGTCTTTTCTGGGTTGGGTTTGATCGGGAGATTTAGGGGATTTTGGCCAAGCCTGTCTGATCTTCATCAAGGGATTTCCAACCACTGGAAGCCTGTTATAGAAGGGTATGTTCAAATTTATCCCATGGAAAAAGGCTTCTTTATTGTAGTTTTTGAAAAAGAACAGGATAGAAATAAAATCTTATGTGACTATCATTGGGATTGGGAAGAAAAACATGCATTGATGTTAAAGCCATGGCACCCAACTTTTAATCCAGCCACCGAAGTGTTTGAGAGGGCTCCTCTTTGGGTGAGACTTCCTAACCTTCTTCTACATTTTTGGTTTGATTCCTACTTAAAGGCTATTGGGAACTCTTTAGGAAGCTTTTTAATGGTGGATGAGGGATCTTCAAATCTGCTACATTTGACTTATGCATGTATCTTGGTAGAGATGGATGTATCCAAGGTGCCTCCAAAGGTGATTCAGTTAAAAACTTTGAAGGGATGTTGGGTGCAACCCTTGGAATATGAAGGTGTACCCTTTAGGTGCAGGATTTTTTATCAACCTAGGCATTTGGCTGCTCAATGTGCCAAACACAAAACAAACAAATCTGTGTCTTGGTGGAAAGATGTGGCTCCCCAGCACTATATAGTGGAGAAACAAGTGGAGAAGAAAGTAAGCTCTCAGCTAAGAGACAAAGAGGAGGGACAGGTTTCCAATGCCCTGAATCAAGAAGGGAAGACATTGATGAATCAAACTAGAAGGGAGGAACAACAACAGCCTAAAGTTGTCTCAACACAGGATGGGAGCCCGATTGGGAATAGTGAAAATGTTGTTTGGAATGGAAGTGAAAAGGTGTTGAGTGCCAAAAATGGGACTGCTACACTAGAGTGTAGAGAGAAAAAAGGCGTGGTGAGGCCACAAGGGAAAGATGTTGGGAAACAAAAGGCTGATGGTCAGTGTCTGCAAGCATTCTAGCAAGGGGAATGTTGTTTGGAAGATCCCTTGGGATAACACTTTAGTTTGGCAGAAGGAGGCTGCAAGGGTGGAGGATGGATGGCAAACAGTTAAGGGGAAGAAAGCAAAGAAGGAAAAAAAGAAAGCTTTTGAAATGGTCCTTCAATTGCAGTCTAAAGGAAGACCAAATAATGCATTAAACATATGACCTATTAATAGGTTTTTTAGGATTTGTTGGCTTTAAGCCTGTTTGTCAGATGTAGTGAAGCTTTGTTGGACTCTTTGGAGTTGTCTGCAACTTCAATTAGTGGTAAAATTAGAGGTGTTAGTATAGGAATTGGCGGGGTTTTGATGGGTTTTTAAATGGACGTTGTATTGAGAATAGCCTTGTAATCTTTTATTTCTATTATTAATAAATTTAACTCAGTTACCGACCAAAAAATAAAATCAAAAATTCAAATGTGAAAATTGAAATTATAACTCAAATGCTTGATTAAGATGGAGAAAACTAGCCTTTAAATGAAGCAAAGCCCAAAGTGATAATAGAGTACTAGAACAACAAAGGAATCATGAAAGGAATGATACATGGTTGGGACCATCATAAATATAGGCAAAAAAGGTGGGAAATAGTCAAAGACTCCTATTTATGCTAAGTATTACCATTCAAAATTAATTTCTTCTATATATGCATAATATGTTTTAGTCTTCTCTAAGCATTATAATTTTTTTTTAATTACTATGATAAGAAATATTTGACATTCAAAGCTCAATATTGACGACTTCCATACCAATCAGGAAAATTTGGGTATATGCAAGGTTCACTATAGGAATGAGATAACATGTTTAGAATAGAAAAATTGTTATTAATTAAAAATTTAAAGGTGAGGAGAATTACAAATACTTATCCTTATTTATTTTCTTCGAGACATTAGTTTGATGGTATATATTAGCACTCCACCATGTTGTCTCTTTTCTTTGTTCTACACAGTTTGTGTCATAATTGTTTTGTGTTAGCCCACCGTTTATAACTGATATGAGATAGTATAAGTGGGTTTGTCATAAGTCAAAGTGTTACCTAATGTGCTACCATGTAGCATCCCCTACATGCTCACTATGTATCCAAAATTGTAAAATTTCCAAAATGCCAATTAGGATGTCAAGGTTGTCACACTAGTTTTTTGAACTCCAAAATGCCAAGGGAATTCTTGAGAAAAATTTCTATTGATGGGGTGTCAGAATTTTCCTTCCATTGGTACTTCTTTCTTTACATCCTCAATGTTTGAACTACAATATTTTTCTTTTAGAGTTAATTCTTGCGTTCATTAGGATACCAAACTTGGTCATCCCTTCATACCATCCCCAAATCCCTAGGCTCAGTCAAGTGCAACATTTTTTCTAAGTATTTCTTGATGGAGTTACAAGCCTTCTCATTCCTAATTATCATTTCCCTATCACCTTTGATTCCATAAGATCCGCCAATTCCTTATTATATTTTTTAGAGTATCAAACTTTCTCTACCCTATTACCTATTTTGAGGTATTCCTAACACATCTTCCTTGATCCTTGAATTCTCTTTATTTTCTACTTGTTCTAGAGTTCTTCTTGGAACCTCAAACCTCCAAATAAATTTTGCACCTTCACACTTAGTCTGAATTCCCTATTTCCTCCTACTTAGCTTTGATTATTTTAATCAGACATTTCCTTTGTTAATCTTGTGGATTTTGCTTACACCTTCAAACTTGAATCTAAGGTCCTTCCTAGACCTTACAACTTGTCAAATTAATTGTAGCACTCTAGAACTTGTGGAGATTTCTCCCACCAAGCACCAGTGCATTTTGGGCCACCATTAGTGACTTGATATGATGTGGGAACCTTCCAAATCATATTTTATAGTCTAGAAATTATAATTCATCATTATGGGTATAGATTCATGCATTTCAAATTATAGAAAAAGAGGAAATGTTGACTATATTTTTAACTCAATGAATAAAGCTCAACTACTATTTCAAAAACCTTTGTAGGGTTTTCTCAACATGTACTCCAAAAGAAGCCATGATATTAATAATAATAATTCTTGCATATCAAAGGACATTCCCCCATATTTTTTAGTGTATCTTGATAGAAATATAACATAATTTATGATGCGTGTTAAGGATAATAGCAACTCATGGGCATGAGAAACCTCTATAATGTATCATTTGTGGGTATGCTACATTTATTTCAAATCTAACATTCTTCCTAATATTTACGGAAGACTTGAAATTTCTCACTTGAAGATCAAAAAATAGGAAAATTTATAGTTGTAGAGCTAGAAAGTAGAAAATAGTGTAGCCAACCCTAGCGTTTGAGTTTCCAATTCTAGGTATCATGATTTTCTTATTCTATTTCTATGGTTTTGTGTAAAATGTGTTGTAGAACTATTATAAAGTTAAATAAAATATATAACTACCAGATCTAACATTGTCAAAGTGTTTAGCTGGGAGTATTTTTATATTTCCTTGACATTTTTTGATTAGTTGGTCAGCCATAAGGCTTTGGAATCATTCCAAATACTTTGTAATGTATCTTTTCAACATCAAAAACCAATATACATGTTTATTACTAGGTTATTAGGTAGATTATTTTAAATTCATAAAACTTGTGTTTTCATTCATTTTCATGTATATAACTTATTTTATGTGTGCACCTAAATAAATATGCTTTCCAAATATACCTTGATCGAGGTATCACATTTTTTTTAGTTGTTAAATGTATGTTTCACATAAATCCAATACGTTGTGTCCACTAAATATAGGCATTGGTCTATAATTTGTTCCCCACTCCATCATTCCAACACATTAAAAAAATTAATCATAATCATTTTCATTTGTGCTATTTTTCTAGCTTACATGCATAAGAGCATAATAACAAAAGAGGTTTACATAATCATATTTTAAACATTTTACTTGTAAATAAATTTTTTTCTATAAAGGTACATTGTGACAACAAGGGGTACTGGTGATGGTGGTTTTAGTACAACCAACTATTGAGTAACAATAAATCACTACTCTTGAAAAGCAAGTGTTCCTACTCCAAGTTTCCTTTTAAGTCAACTCTTGACTATGATGAGTAGATTAGTGGTCTATGTAAACTATTTAAAATAAGGGATCTTTTCTAATCTATACTTCTAGAAAATGTATTACCACATGCAATATTAGGTAAAAATGCACACATATTTCTTACAACCTTACAAAATTCAACTTAATTGTATTTAAATCCAATATTGCATTAATCTTTAGTAGATCAATGTATTAGTCTTGCTCTTCAAAAATTGAAAACAACTTAAAGATCTATTTTAAATAAATATCAAAAGATTAAGATAAGGTGAAAATTTTAAAATAAAATAAATAGATTGGTAGCACCTTGAACCCTTCATTTGTACTACTTGATAACCTTTCAGTTGGTGATAAAACCTTGATTTTAAGCCTTGTGAAGACCAGTTGGCCTAAAACTTCCAAAAATAAAAATTTCTCAATCCATAAATCATTATGAAAATTTGATTGGTAGAAGTTTTTGATAAATCATAAGGATCATGCATGCTTAGTTTTGTGGCTCTTGGGTGAGTTTTGAGGCAAATTTTAATGTGTCAACATTTTGAAGTGGGTTTGAGGGGTCCCATAACAAGTTTCAGGTAGCTCATTTTTGGCAATGACCTATTTGTTATTTTTTCCTCAAATGCCTACATCTCAACTTTTGTGGCTGTTGGAGGAGTATTGAGGCCTAAACTAAAAATAATTTAAGCAACGTACTTGAGGGCCTAGTTTACAAAGGAACTACAAAAATTCAATTTTTTTGTGCAATTTTTGATAATTGCACAATGATATAAATAATTTATAATGGCTCCTTGCAATTTTTCATGGCCTTTATGTTGGGAAAATATGTCTCAACCTTGCAAATACATAAGGTACTGTTGATACATCAGTGTGGGAGGGTTGTAGGGGGGTACCCCTTATGGGGGTCCAGGGGGGCTCATCCCCCTTGGTTGGGGGTCCAAGGGTAGCGCGCCCCAGTGGGGGTTCAGGGAAACACCCCCGAAAGCCACATTTTAAATGTATATTTTATTATTGTAAATCTAGACCGTTCGCCATTAGGTTTCATATATAATGGTTGATATTTTGTTGGCTTGAATTGCCCTAGAAGGCAACCCTGTTTTATGAGGGCATTGTATTATGACTATGTATTATGATGTATTATGAGAGTCTGATGGCAGTTGTGTTGTCTCTGAATCTCTGAGTGGTGATACTCCTGTGAGAAGCTTGCTCTACAAGTATATTGTAATGTTTGTGATTTTTAAATAATATATTGGGTGGCTTTTGGAGTGTGGGGTTTTTCTCCCAAAAGGGTTTTCCCCATGTAAATCACTATGTTATGGTATGCATGATATTTATGCCTATTTCTATTTAAGCTTTTGTAACTATTAAACTATAGAGAAGGGGGATTCACTACTCATGAGTCTCTTTATTCTCAAGAGATTTCGAAGGGGAAAACTACCCTAAACTACCTCAGGGAACAATGTGAGAGTTCTAGAATTAGGAAGAGCCGATCACAAATTTTTTTTGGACAAACTGGTCGACTCTTGGACAAAGGACGACAACGTGGAACAAGGATGACAATGCGATGTGATGGAGTACCAAAGGCGTGATGGTGTCTCGTATAGATCAAAAAGCAAGAATATTTTAGAAAACAACAAAGCGACTACTTCTATTATGACTGCTAAGAAATCTCAAAATGTAAAAAAGTAACAAAGAATACTAGAGCTAAAATAAAGTAAAGTGAATGATAGAAATAAAGAGGATAAAAGATAGAAAACTTCTCACAACAACCCAAGTAATGAAGCCTCTAGCAAATGAATATCTTCAATACCTGCAACTATAAGATCTAGAGAAAATGTTGGGGCTATATAGGGGTTTTCCTTAGTCAAAGCCCCGTTTTGGTGTTCCCACCTCCATGGACAACCAAATAGATAGAGAGAAATGAACAAAGGAGTGATAAAATAAATCCCTGCTTGAGGAGGAGAACCCGTATCACAAAATAGAGATGTGATTGATAGGGGATGTGATAAATCCCAAGATGCTCACAAGCACAAGGTAAGGGAGATATTAGTTGCAAGGCTTAAGGAAGCCAAAGAGAGCGATAGAGTTGCAAAGGTTGTTGTGAGAGCTTTAGAGAATGTTGTTGTAATAAGAAAGTGAGTTGTGCAAGCAAGATAGCAAGAGAAAATATGGGATAATGTCCAAGATAGAAGCCCAAAAGGAGAAGAAGTACAAATGGATTGAAAAGATGAATTTTAAAGAGGGAAAAGAAGCTTCCCAAGCTGTTACAAGGCATCTCGAGCTGTTACCACTAACAAAAGAGGTTGACAAGTGGAAAACATGCTTGAAAATGGTCATTTGAATGTTAAAATTTCGCAAGACACTAGCATGGCACGCATACATCCGCGTGACATGCTAGTGTCCAAACACATCATGCTACAAAACGATGAGGATGAGAAAAGCACAAGGTTTGACGCAAAGCTGACATGCGAAGGTAGCTACAAACAAGGGGTCTTGAGCATCTTGAGAGAGGAAAAATCTTGATGCAGGAGCTAAAATGAGCCTACACAAGTTCTAAGGGAGTGGAAACTAATGCAGACACAAGAATGTGAAATTGCAAGGGGTGCAATTTTACGACATTACATTTTTCCTCCACTTTAGTGAGCATATGAATCTACACTAATATGCACGCTAAAGGAAATCTACTAAATATAAATAACATCACAATGCCAAAAGGATACTAGAGGGGAAGCATATGGCTCTTCAAACCAAGGAAGCTTTCCCGCAGGCTGAAGACCTACAAAATAAACACATTAGACAAGAAAGACCTACATAAGACAACAATGTTAGAACATAAAAACCACTACATCACGGGGTTAGAACATAAAAACACACACACAGAGGCACACAAAAAACTAAAGGATTTGAGTCAGCGAAGTGAAAGATGCCTCGATGTAAAAGGTTGTCTTAGTACTATGTGTCATCCCCAAATTAAGAACAATAAAACATAGAAGAATTCTAAAACAAAGAGAAGAATGCAAAGATTGATCGCTTCAAGAGAAGAATGCACCCAAAAGTTAGGGAAGCAACCAATATCGAAGAAAGAAAGAGCATATACCCAGGATGAAGAAAATGAAAATCTTTGATCTGGTATATACAATTGAGAAGGTAAGAGAATTTAAGAGAGAGATGGAGAAGCTAGAAAGGAATGAAAATTCTAAGAAAGATGGCTCCACAAGTTCTTGAACCTAAGGAGAGTTGAACAAATGTACCACAGATCCACAGACCTACAGAAGGTGAATAAAAGGCTTTGTAGGTACTCTCTCCTACAAAGTTGAACAAACTACATCGGAGGCCCACAGACCAACAATGAATAGATCCCATAGGATGAAAGAACTTTATAGGTCCTCAAACTTGCAAAGAAGGTGCCTTAGGTATTCTCTCCTGAGGAAAGCCTGATGTAGGGGACCCTATAGAGTTGGATTAGGCCTTATAGGTGATAATAGGTACAAAATTGCAAATTTTATGAAAATATGAAATGTTGAGAAGGGTGATGATGGAACATGAGAGTTAACACATCTTAAAAGAATCTCTTTGAGGAATTTTATAAGAACACAATTAATGAAAAGGGAGACTCTCCCTTTCAAATCTGGTTACAAAACCTCACAAAACATAACATGCATGAAGGTTGAAAATACATAACAAGAACAAAATTTGGAAGAGAAAATTTGCAACTTTTATTAGCTTCAAATATGTAAAAGATTACAAAATATTGAAGCTCATGGGATCCCCTTCAATCCTACATGCAACACCTACAACAATTTTTTCTTCAACAATATGGTACAATTCCAATAGCATCTGGGTATGCCAATTTCACTTCTCCAAGCCCCTCTTCTCCAAATGAGAAAACATGAATTAAAAGAGAAAGTGGAAGGAGAAAACAACTCTTGGTTTCCAAAACCATCAACTGAAAACCTCCTTGAGGAAAGTACACCCAACCTTGGAAGTTTGAAAATCTGCAATAAGACATGTGGCCCAATGCATGACAACCCTCTCTTGGGCACCTAGACTCATGACCAATCAAATTTGGTGGGTTATGACATCTTACACCTCTTGCAGATTCCTTACGATGCCATTGTATGCAAAGACATGCAAGCAACATGCAAGATTCCATTGCAGCCCACTTTAAGACTTTTCATAACACATGTACATGCATGCAAGACCTCTTTTGACCTCCTCCAAAAGTGGGATGCCCAAAGGGCATATTCTTTCACAAGTTACATTTACCAAGTTACTGAGGGTCTTTTCCCACCAAAATTTACATTGCATTTTCACTCAATGAGAATTTACAATGTTGAAAATAAAAAATATATTATTTTCTACCACTTAAGCCCTTATTGAAATCAAACAAAGCAAAATTAAAATATTTTTGGTGACACAGGATTGCTCGTACACCTTTGATACCCCTGTGTTAGACACCTGGGGTAGAAGAAAAGTGACCCTGTCACTTGTCAAGAGGGTAGCCAAGAAATTTAACTTCATCTTTCGATAAACAAGATGAGTCCTCAATAGGCCTTCCAAACCACTTGACCAAGTACTCAAAGTATTTTTTGTGCCTTGTACTCCTACTCACCCTGTTGTCCTAAATTGCCTCTATTTTTCCCTCTTCTGAAGTAGGTGTTGGTATATGAATTATTTCACATATTGTATCTTCATCACTTTCAGCTTCATGAAAATTTGTTAGATTAGAAATATTAAATATAGGTGAAATATTTAGCCCACTAGGCAACTCTATTTCATATGCATTTCTTGAATCATGCCTACTCACAATTCGGCAAGGCCCAACCTTCTTCATTTTTAACTTGTTATAGGTACCAACTGGAAATATTTCCTTTCTCAAGTGTACCATTACCTCATCACCAACTTGGAACTCCTTATGTCTCCTCTTCAAATCAGCTTTAGACTTGTACTGAAAAATTCATTATGTTGATGTGATTTTGTACCTCCTCATGTATGCTCTTCATGTGTTTAGCAAAGTCCTCTGCTTCTACACTCTTCTTATCAACATTATCCATATTGTTCAAATCTGAAACAACTCTTGGTCTACTGCCATAAACAATTTGGAATGGTGATTTACCTGTACTTCTATTCACCAAGTTGTTATATGCAAATTCTGCTTGAGGTAGAATCAAATCCCACCCCTTTGGCTTATCTCTAACTAGGCATCTCAACAAATTACCCAAAATTCTATTTACCACCTCTATTTTACCATTTGTTTGTGGATGCTAGGCTGAAAAAAACTTCAAATTAGTCTTCATCTTCTTCCATATTGTCCTCCAAAAGTATCCCACAAATTTTGTATCTCTATCTGAAACAATGCTCTTCGAAAGACCATGTAACCTCACAACTTCCCTAAAAAACAATTCTGCAAAATTCAAAACATCATTAATCTTCTTACATGGAATAAAATGAGCCATTTTGGAAAATCTATCTACTACAAAAAACATTGAATCATGTCCCCTTTGGTTCCTTGGCAAACCCAAAACAAAATCCATACTAATCTTCTCCCATGGCCTCTCAGGTACTGGAAGTGGCTGATATAAACCTGTGTTTTGACTAGTTCCTTTTGCCACTTGACAAATTCTACAACCTTGCACATATTTTCTGATATCTTGCTGCAATTGAGGCCAATAATATTTCTCCCCAACAAGTGTTATGGTTTTATCAACACCAAAATGTCCTACAAATCCTCCACTATGTTTTTCCTTAATCAAATTTACTCTCTTTGAACTTCTAGGAATATACAACTTGTTACCTTTGAACAACATACCATCTTGGATTAAATAATCCAACCACTTGGTTCTATCACCACCAATAGGCTCTTTGCAATCCTTCCAAGCTTCTCCAAAATTTGGAACCTCCTCATACAACTCCTTAAACTCATTGAATCCAACAACCTCAACCTGCATTTCAATCAACAAACCATGTCTTCTACTCAAAGAATCTATAACCCTATTAGATTTCCCACTCCTATGTTTCAAAATAAAAGTATAACTTTGCAAGAACTCTACCCATTTCACATTCCTTTGATTTAACTTCCCTTGACTACTCAAATATTGAAGTGCTTGATGATTAGTAAATAAAACAAACTCCTTAGGTAAAAGATAGTGTCTCCACTTTTTCAATGCTTGCACAACAGTATAAAATTACTAATCATACACTGAATATTTTCTTTTTGCATCATTTAACTTCTTACTAATGTAAGCAATGGGTTTACCTTCTTGAGTTAGGAAAGCTCCAATCACATTACCACTTGCATCGCAATCAACTTGGAATAACTTGCTGAAACCTAGAAGTGCTAAAATAGGTTGCTATGTCACTTTGGCCTTCAACAAATCAAAACTTCTTGTTGCTCTTGTAGTCAATCTGAAATCTCTTTTATCTCCCCTCATGGTCTCAGTTAGTTGTGCACAAATACTATTGAAACCTCTACTAAACTTTCTGTAAAAACTTTCCAAACTATGAAATGATCTCACCTCAATAGTACTTCTAGGTGTAGGCCATTCTAAAATAGATCTCACCTTTTCTAGGTCCATCTTGAGACCTTCCTCTGAAACAATGAAACCCAAGTATAACAATTCCCTCTTCATAAAGTTGTACTTTTTCAAGTTAATGAGCAACTTCTCTTCTCTCAAATTTTCAAAAACAAATCTAATATGCAACAAATGCTCCTCTAGTGTCTTACTAAAGATCAATATATCATCAAGATAAACAATAACAAATCTTCCCAAAAACTCTTTCAATACCTCATTCATCAACCTCATAAATGTACTAGGAGCATTGGTTAGTCCAAAAGGCATGACCAACCATTCATACAAACCTTCCTTGGTCTTGAATTTTTTCTTCCACTCATCACCTTCTCAGATTCTTATTTGATGATAACCACTCTTCAAGTCAATCTTAGTGAAGTATTCAACCCCACTCAAACAATCCATGATATCATCCATTTTGGGTAATGGAAATCTATATTTGATGGTGATCTTATTGATAGCCCTTGAATCTGTACACATCCTCCATTCTCCTTTTTCCTTTGGTGTCAAGAAAACAGGCATTGCACATGGGCTTAGGTTCTCCCGAATCAAGCCTTTCTACAACAATTCTTGAACTTGCTTGTTCAACTCTTCACTCTCGGTTGGAGATATTCTATGGGCTGCTTTGTTAGGAAAAATTTCTCCTAGTATTAGATCAATTTGATGACTTATCTTCCTCACAGGTGGCAGCCCCTCAGGTGCATTTTCATAAACAATCCCTTGAAACTCTTGCAACAAATCAACAACCTCCATTGGAATATCTTCCACATTTTCACTATTAGACTTAGGAGTCAAAGAAAAACAAGCTTTCTCATGTCTCATTCCATCTAGGAATTTTTTTGCATCCACTAAAAAAATCTTGCATTACCACAAACTTGAACCAAATCTTCTTTCAAAGGTTTCAATTTATGTTTCACATCATCCTTAACTATGGTATATGTCTTAGCACAACCATCATGCATTTCCTTCCTATCATACTGCCAAGGCCTTCCTAACAAGATATGACATGCATCTATATGAATCATATCACAAAATATTTCATCAAAATAACCTCCTATTTTAAATTTTACCAATCATTGTTCGCTGATCAAAAGCTTTTGATTATCTTGTACCCATGATATTTGGTACGGTTTCGGGTGCTTCCTCCTTTCTAGCTTCAATTTTCTCACCATTTCTTCGAATACCAAGTTATCCATGCTTCCACTATCTATGATGACATTACAAGATTTCCCTTCACATTTGCATCTTGTCTTGAATAATCTCTTTCTTTGAATTGGTTCATCTTCTTCATTCAACAACGCTCTTCTTGTCATCGAGACTTCACCTCCTTTTCCTTCTTCAGAATGCGATGAGTGTACATCCTCCCCATTGATGTTTGCTGCTCTATTCTAATTTTTAGGTATTCTATTAGTCCTTTCTTGATTATGAGGGAATTCATATGCTCTATGCCCCTCTTCACTGCATCGAAAATAGGTTCTATGAAAGCCACCTTTTCTGAATCCTCTACCCTATCTTCCTCTACCTCTTGGATTTTGATCTTTGGGAGGGTAATAATTTTCTGATTTCTAATTTTTTTTGTTGCCTTAGTATTCAAATTTCTTATTTTTATGATTCCCATCATAACTTCTTCCTCTGTTTCTTCCTCTTTGTTTGCTTTCAAATTTTTTGTTTAGTCTTTCTTCAACTTTCAATGAAAACTGTTATGTATCCTCAATGGTGGTCATTCTCACCAATTCCAATTCTTCTTGTATACTTGGTTTTAGCCTATTTATGTAACAAGCTACCTTCTCCTAATTTTCTTCAAAATGTCTTGTTCTAATGAGGACATTGTGAAATTCTTCTGTGTATTCTTTCATAGTCCTTGTTCCTTGTTTCAAGCTTTGCATCTTTTTTAGCAGCTCCAACTCATAATCTATTGGGATAAATTGCCTCTTCATTTTTGCCACCATTCTATCCCATTTGGAAATTTTGTCTTTCCCTTGTCTTCCTCTTTCAAGCTGGATTTCTTTCCACCAAATGCTTGCATGGCCCTTTAACTTTGTTTTTGCAAACCTCATTCAGTGAGGATCTTCAATCTCTTCAATCTCAAAAAACTCTTCCATGTCATCAATCTAATCTATCAACTCTTCAGGATTTAAACTTCCATTAAAGGTTGAAACCTCCATTTTGTGTCTCTTTCCAATGTTTGATATTGCTCTCAACATTCTAATTTCTCTAGGATCAATTGGATCTTGTTCTTCCTCTTCCTCTTCCTCTTCCTCTTCCTCTTCAGTTTCATCCTCACTATCATCTCTTTCCCTAAGCACTTCTCTCCTACGAATTTCTTCCTACAAGGTTTCTAGTTGCCTTCTAAGGGCTCTGATTTTATCTCTAGGAGGGTCTCTTCATCCACCACCTCTACCTCTACCTCTACCATGATTGGAAACTCTTTGAGGCATTTTAATCTTCGCCCACAACTCACAAGTCTTGTTGCAAACTGCCTCTCTTCAGCGCTTATTTATAGGCTCAAGATAACCTACTCTAATACCACTAATGAAAAGGGAGAATCTCCCTTTCAAATCTGATTACAAAACCTCACAAAACATAACACATGAAGGCTGAAAATACATAACAAGAACAAAATTTGGAAGAGAAAATCTGCAACTTTTATTAGCTTCAAATATGCAAAAGATTACAAAATATTGAAGCTCATGGGATCTCCTTCAATCCTACATGCAACACCTACAACAAATTTTTCTTCAAAAATTTAATACAATTCTGGTAGCATCTAGGTATGCCAATTTAACTTCTCCAAGCCCCCCTTCTCCAAATGAGAAAGCATGAATTAAAAGAGAAAGAGGAAGGAGAAAACAACTCTTGGTTTCCAAAACCATCAACTGAAAACCTCCTTGAGGAAAGTACGCCCAACCTTGGAAGTTTGAAAATCTGCAATAAGACATGTTGTCCAATGCATGCCAACCCTCTCTTGGATGCCTAGACTCATGACCAATCAAATTTGGTGGGTTATGACATCTTACACCCCTTACAAATTCCTTCTGCTATCATTGCATGCAAAGACATGCAAACAACATGCAAGATTCCATTGCATCCCACTTTAAGACTTTTCATGACACATGTACATGCATGCAAGACCTCTTTTGACCTCCTCCAAAAGTGGGATGCCCAAAGGGCATATTCTTTCACAAGTTACGTTTATTGAGTTACCAGGGGTCTTTTCCCACCAAAATTTACATTACATTTTCACTCAATGGGAATTTACAATGTTGCAAATAAAAAAAAAATATTTTCTATCACTTAAGCCCTTATTGAAATCAAACAAAGAAAAATTAAAATATTTTTGGTGACACAAGATTGCCCATACACCTTGGATGCTCCTGTATCAACAATACTAGTAATGGCACAAGAAGGAAGGTGTTATTGGTAGGACTTTAGCGGCCCACTTTGTTCAAAGATGCTAAAAAGTATACTTGAAAGTGTGATGCTTGTCTTTATTATTCAGAATCCAACCACAAGATATGAAATATCATTGTGGCTAGTGTTGTCTATGGTTTCATTCAATTATTGGGCTATTTATTTCATTGGCCCAATCAATCATCCTACTCATAAGACCCACTCATGCTTTATCATAATTGGTATTGAATATTTGAATAGGTAGGTAGAAGAAAAACCAAAGAAGAATTGTATAATATGAACTATAGCTATATCTATATATGAGAATATTATTACATGATTTGGATGCCCCTTGAACATCACAACTTGTGATCAAGAAGAGCAATTTTTCAGTGAAATAATTAAGGAACTTGCAAATAATTGTATGATTAACTATAGTGAATGTGCAACTTGCCATCCACAAGCAAATGGAGCAAGTAAATAATTTTTAAAAAATGGGTAACACACTTACAAGGGAATGTAACAAAGCTAACTAGATTGAGATTAGAAGATACCTATAGTATTGTGGGTTGGCCATACAACATATATAAAAAATTTAAAACTATATATTCATTTTAGTTAGTATATGGATTAGATGCAACATTACTAATTTAATATATAGTTCTTAAATTAAAACTATAAATATTCACAAGATTGAATGAAAAAGAATCTATTAATGAAACATTGATCAAACTAGAAAAGTTAAGTGAGAACTAGTTAACCATGCCTTATAATCAAACATAAGGAAAAAGAAAGAAAAAAAGGCTAACATGACCACAATATTAAGATTAAACAATTAAAATTTGGAGATGAATTAATCAATGATTATGTCAATGGTGCTTAGTTGAAACCCTATTACAAGGTAGACTAAAATTAAAAAATAGAGTAGTAGATAGAACACTATGTATACTATGCACAATAGTTGTTTTATAGACAATACTTACCATATAAAGAAAATATATAAAAGAAAGAAAACAAGATAAAATGTGCAATCACTTTATTGATGACATCGACTAAGTAGTCAAGAATGTTATAGGAATCAATCAAGAGTATAATTTTCACCTAAAATAAAAAGTGCACAAGTAAAGTGACGTAGCATAAGAGTTAAGTGGTAAGGGTAACAACAAGGATTTTTAAGCCAAGGTGAGAATAGAGAGTAGAGGACCAGAGCAACAAGAACCACAGTGATTGTTTCATCCCCACAAATCATATTCATGTTAAAGTGTTCTTCTATATTCATGTCAAACTAATGGACATGGATAATTTAGAATTTTAGAAGGAAATTTAAGAGTTAAAATATTTTACATGTGTATTAAATTGAACAAAAACATTAAAGAGCTATGATAATATCCATTCATCGTATAGATGATCAATTCATACCTCTTATGTTTCACATCACCTACATGAACTATCTCTTAGACTTCTCTTGCACATTCACCAATAATATATTTTAATGTTGAAAGACGCTTGATATAATGACAGAGCCATTGTAGTAGTCATCTAAATGATGACAAATGTGAATCTTTATATAAATGTATATATATATATATAGATATAGAAAGATGCTTGATGTGATGACAGAGCCATTGTAGTAAACACCTAAATGATGACAAGTGTGAATCTTTTATATATATATATATACACTTTTGCATCCCCATAATCATGTGTGTGCACCATATCTTGTAATGGAACTCCACAATATTCCTTTGAATTGAAGGTCAATTGCCAAATATGCTTTGGTCGCTAAATGCCATATATGCCATTCCTTTATAAAGACTTGTGTTCGCCCACCTACTAAGTCTGAAGACGCTTCTTACGTACATATGACGCGTGTATGTGGTGAAAATAATAATAATTATTATTACGTCAAGACCAATTAAGCACGTGTGTATAGAACTCCTATTGTGGTCTTTTCCTCATATTGTGGGCTCCATAGTTTGTCTTCACGCAGACTTTTTGCATGCGAAGGTCATTGTCTAGTGGGTTGTTACACTTGCATGTCGTCATGTTCACATCTAAACGTGCTCAACACAAGATTTCTTTGTGTACAAGGAAACTACTCCGTACTCCATCCTAGTTTTGGTAGAGATCGAAATGGAATAAATAACAATTTAGTTCATATAATAAGTATTTAAATTGTCCTTATTAAGGATGATGTAAAATGGTTGATGTTGTATTTTTTGTGCTATGATAATTAGGGTATTGTTTTTTTAATTTGTTGTAGTAGTTATATATGGCAAAGAAGCATCCATATTTAGTGTCTTTGTATTATCTTCTTATAGTATGTGACAATTGTACAATTTATGCATTTTGTCTATTTTTAAAAATGTTCTAATTAGTTTATTAGATTATGTTAATCTCATAGCTATATTTTCTTGTTTTCCAAAGTCTTTAATAATATTGTGTGTCTTCTATAAATTATTAAATTAGAGAAAACATAATTAATAGAAAAATATTAGCTAAAAATGGTTATATTTAAATTTTACAAAGTTAGAATTGTTATCTTGGATGGTTTGAAGAGCTTTGTGTATCCTATATATGCATCCACTATAATCCATATGGATTTGTATTTACATTACTTTTGGTCTTTGCAATGGAAGATAACCCTGACATCAACTTATTTTATTAATTTCATTTTTTCTATCTTACAACTAAGACATGTAAAAAGAAAAGAGCTTCTTATAAAACTTGTGAAAAAAATATATTAAAGAGAAAAACTTTAGAAGTAAACTATTTGAAATTTATTTTCTAAATTCTACTAAACTTAGCATAAAATCATGATATAGGGCATTAGAAAGAAGTAGACCTCAAGTCAAGATACTATGAGTAGATTGAGACTTGATGAAGATAAAAAAGAAATTGTGTTTCAACTAGAAGTCATTTTTCGAGTGTATATTTATATATCATCAAATAATTTTCACACATCAAAACACTACCTAGAAATCAACATTTGTTGAAATAAGGGTATAATATTATTATTCTGAATAGGAAAGTTAGTAAATATAATCATAAAATAGTGTGAAATGAGCAATCCTTTTACTTCATCTAATATTTACAATAGTGATGTGTACAAACATTGAGCACTAAATCAATATCAATGAGAATGTAATTAATACCAATATTATTTATGTTAACTATTATCAACAAATGATATGCTCGCTTTTTCACTTTTGGGGGCGTGAGTTCCTATGGATGATACTAATATTCAATAAATCTGCATGAATATGATCTATCAACACATCAACATTCATTGGCCTATGAAAGAAGGCAAGAAAGTCTTTTGCAAGGATTCTTGAAGCATACCTTGGTAAAGTGGAGTAGTTTGAAGCAAATCCCAAATTGAGATCTTAGCAAGAGTAACACAAAGTTGCTCAACAAGATCATACTCACTTAGTTGCTTAGTTGCAGGTCTAGGTGCTTGAGGAAGGCTTGGTTGAGAAGGTGGTAAAGTAGGTTGATTATGATTCTGCTAATTCCTTCTATTATTATAAGTACATGGGCTACCGCTCTATAAGGGGGAGCCTTAGATTGCATGAATTTCATGTAAAGATCTGGTATATCACTTTCAATAGGAACCCCGTGAATAGAAAAAGTCCTTTTAGGAGAAGGACTAGCTGGAGTCACATAAATGACTGGTCTCTTAGGCCTTTAAGGAGTGACAAAGACTACAATTACATTTACAAATTCATCATGAATTTTTAATGAATTGTTTAAAGAAATACATTCCACATTGATTTGTGGGGGATTAGATGTGGGATGAGATTCTTCATTCACTAATGCATCATTTCTAGAAGAGAGTGCATTGGAATGAAGAGGGGGTGAAGTTATGTTAAGTAAAGCATCAATTATTTCATCCTCTTGCACCAAAATATCCTTACAAGTAGATTGAGTTTTAGGAGAGAGATCAACAAAGAATAATAAGAAAGGAGAGAAGAAATCCCTTTCACTCGCTTGTAGGATAACTTCTTGGAGTTTCTTAAAATAATGGGAAAGGGATAGATGGAAGAAAGATATAAATTTTATTTTGAAATAGAGATATAGATAAGCTAGCAGAAGGTTGGCCTATATTCCTTTTGACAACATGAAATGGGGTTCAAAGCAGTGCCTCAAATTTTTTTCTTTTAAGGACAAATCTTGGATTTGTCATTTTTTGTGGAAGGAGTCTTCACGTTAGGTTCAACAAAATATAGAGGAGGAAATTTGCTACCCTCAAGTCTTAAGACAAGCAAAGTCTTCAAGGAGCAAATGGTCCTCAATGACATCAAGGAACAAAGCTTAGGTGACAAAATAAAATGGTGAGAGTTCCAAAAATAGAAAGAGTAAGTCACAACTTGGTTTTTTGGACAAACTGACAAGCTCTTAGTCAAGTATCATGGCACGGTGCACATGCATCCCAATAGCATGTTGGTATCTCATATAGACCAAAAATTGAGAATTTCATAGAAAAAAGCTAAATGAATACAATCAATCTTGATTATTAGGAACTCTTGAAATGTAGGAAAATAACAAAAAATAACAAAACTAAAATAAAGTAAACAAAATGAAATATAGACTAAATAGAACATAGATGATAAAATGAAGGAAGAGAAAGAAAGCACTCAAAACCAACCAAGTAATGAAGCCTCTAGTAAATAAATATATTCAATACCTACACACATAAGACTGAGAGAAATATTGGGTTGTTTAGGGGCTTTCCTCCATCAAACCCCTAATTCGGTGTTTCCACCTCCATGGAAAATTGGATAGACATATAGATAGAAAGATAAATAGACAAGATAATAAAATGCATAGACAAGGGAAGTGATAAATACCAAGATGTTAAACAACATAAGATACATAGATATACCTATAAGGCTTGAGGAAGATAAAGAGAGAGAAAGAAAGAGGGAGAGCTACGAGAGCCAAGAGAGTTGTAGAGAATGTTGTGCAATATTGAGACCATTGTAGCAAGTTGTAGAGAGTTCTGCAAACATGAGAAAAAGAGGAAGAGAAGAGAGAATGAGAGATAAAGAGACAAAAGACCAAGAGAGAGAAATAGAGTGAAAGAGATAGATTTAAAAGAGAGAAGAGGAGGGATAACAAGGTTTCCAAGCTATTACAAAGCATCTTGAACCATTTCCAATGACCAAGGTAGGTGAAAAGTGGCAACATACTCATAAATGACCATTTGAATGTTGAAATTTTATGAGACGCTAGCGTAGCACATGGATGTCCATGCAATGTACTAGTGTTTAGATAAATTATGCTAAAAAATGGCAGGAGACAAAGAAACTCAAGGTTAATGCAAGACTAATGCACAAAGGTAGCTATTGGAAAAAGGTTCTTGAGCATCCTAAAGGGAAAATGGTTGATGGAGGGATGAAATGAGCCTACACAAATACTAAGAGAGTGGACACAAAAATGTAGGAGAAACTGGAAGGGTATGCAATTTTCAACACTACACTTTCTGACATAATTTATCAAAAAATTGGGTCTATATTTATTATCGCAAAGTAGGCTTTATGGTTAATGCTCCCAATCTCTTTATTATGCATGTGAAATTATATTACAAAATTGACTAGACAATATTTGAATATATTGATGTTTCCTTCCTGTTGTAGTCTTCCACTATGGTGTGTATTAGTGCTATATATTGTGTAGTTGTCAATAGATTGAGTTGGTGACATCTCTCTACTTATTTATGATGTGCTTCTACTTTGGACAATGTGGTGCATTGAATTTTTTCAATCCTTCCTTATTGAGATAATTTTGTAATCTCTATTTTTGTCTATCATTAACACATCCCTTTTTCATGTGGTTGCATGCTTGAGTTAGTGTTGTCATGTAGATCAAAACTTGTATGTGTATACATTGTAGCATTGCTTGAGTATTTTGTGTGAGTACAAATTTTTTGACCTATTTTTCCTTGCTAATGTCCTTAGTATAGTATGAGAATTATATATTACATATGTTCTTGCCCAAAGGAAAAGAAGGAAACTTAAATTCACCCCTTGCCTTTGCTTTTCCTAAACTTGTATTTACCTAATTCTTAGCAAATATCACTATTCACTCATATATGCATGGAAGGCCTACTTTTATAGACACAAATGCTTCCCATTAATTAAAAAAATATCTACTATAATTATCCTAAGAGCACATTGCTTCATACATTGAAAAAATTATGCAGATGTTTTTCCTAAACATTGACCAATACTTTGCTTTATGTGTGAGCAACCTCTTTGCAATACATCTATTAAGTATTGGTTTTAGTATTAATATTTAAATACAATATCAAATCCTGATGATAGATATCAAATTCAAAGTGACACATTCTAATGTTAACATCATCATAAAAAATAATGTATTTCATCATCATAATAATAGAAGAATTACTCAAAAAATTTAAACTTTGCAATGATTGAAAAAATTCTAAATATTTTGTCTTTTCTATAGGAGCTCCAAGAAGTGAATGTACTACTTATCTTCATGTAGATCTTCTCCTCAAGCATGCCATTGCATCCCTACTCTACCTTTAGAAATCTAATCACAAAACCATGTAAATCATAACATATGAGAAATTCAAGCTAGTAACCAATTTTGAAATTCTCGGGTGCCACTAAATTGCCAAAAACTAAAACCAAACCATAAAATTCATCATTCAATACTATCAAATCCTCAAAATAATAGAAACAAGAGCTTTATTAAATAAATCCTATATAAACTTGCTCTTATAATAGTCATTGATCATGTAGATGCTCAATTCATGTCTTTATGTTCCATATCACAAACATTTACGATTTCATACAATTCCCATACACATTCACCCACTCTCATTTGTTTGAAACCAAACCTTAACATACATCTAAATTTCTATTAATGTAATCTACAATAACACATCTTGTAAAAACAAAAACAAACAAATCACTCACCAAAAATCTAAACCACTGTCTAAAAATTGTATACAATTCAATTCCATACTTTGTATAAATCTCTATATGTGCATATCCCTATCTATCTTGCACACATCTTTCTATTTTAAACATATAAATTTACTATCAAATACAATGTATCAATATCATTTTCTTCAAGTGTAATAATGCATAAGAATAAGAATTATCTACCATACTGTAATATATTACAAGAAACACTAAAATCAGTCATACAATATATGTAGAAGTATTTTAGCATTATTTCTTTTGCATCTCCATAAATCATGTGTGCACTCCATATCTTGTAATGGAATTCCACAAAATTCCTTTGAATTGAACGCTATATGCCAAATATAATGCCACATATGTCATACCTTTATAAAGACTTGTGTTCGCCCACCTAATAAGTTTGAAGCCGCCTCTTATGTAGATATGACACGTGTATGTGGTACCCTATTGTTTTGTTTTGTTGGTGCAAACTCTAGAACATGAATAATACTTAGGTGTATAAAATCTTTTCCTCCATAGTTTGTCTTCACGCATAGACTTTGGATTATAGCTTGTTACACTTGTATGTTGTCTTGTTCACATATAATAACGCTCATTTCCTAATTTATGCAACAAGATTTTTTTCTATTCTTATCAAAAACAAGATTTTTTTCTATGTGCAAGAAAACTAGTCTATCCTAGTTTGGGAAAGATTAAATTGGAATAAACAATAATTTAGTCAATATAGCAAGCCATTATAATGTCATCATTAGAGATGGTGGAAAATGATTGGCATAGTCTTCTTTTGGTGTTATAGTTATAGGGTATTATTTTCTACATGTGAAGAAGAAACGACAACAACATCTAGTGTTTTTATATATTCTTCTTCTAATGTGTGATGAGGTACAATTTGGATATTTTTCCTATCTTTTTAATAGTTCTAATTAGCTTATTAGGTTCCACCAATCTCACAACTATATTTTTTGTTGTCCAAACTCTTCAATAATGCTATGTCCTTATAAAAATCATTTTATTTAGTGCAAGAATCATTAATAGAAAAATATTAGCTTAAAAAATGTTATATTTATGTGTAATAAAGAATTATTATCTTGGATAGTTTGAAGAGCTTTGTGTATCCTTTATATTTATCCATTACGGTCCTTGTGGATTTGTATTTCCATTGCTTTTGATCTTTGCAATGTAAGAGAACAAAATCATCAACATATTTTTTTAATTTTAAATTATATTTTACAAGTGAGACGTGTAAAAAGAAATAACTTTTTACAAAACTTATGCAAAAATCAAATTAAAGATAAAAGATTTTGGATAAAAATATTTGAAGCTTATTTTCTAAATTCTATTAAAATGAACCTAAAAACATGATGTAGATCATTAGAAGAAGGCATACCTCAAGTCAAGATGCCATGAGTAGATTGAAATCTATTGAAGATCACAAAGAAAGTGTGTTACAACAAAAAGCTATTTTTTAAACAGATTTATATGTCATGATTTCATTTCACACGTAAACACCACCTAGCAAGCAAAAAATGTTGAAATAAGGGTGCAATAATATCATTATGAATAAGAAATTTAGTACGTATGATGATGTCATATTATGAAATGGGCAACCTTTTCATTTAATCTTCACAATACTATGGGTACAAAATGAGTTGAGAGAGAAGTCTACCAAGTTTTTGTACAATCATCCTATGTCCTTCCTTACCATAGCACTAGTGACATGTGCTAGTGTTCTTTGTCAAATTCATGTGAGTAAATATATGAAGAGAATGATGCAATAATCGTTCAATAACATTATTACATGTTTGATAATAATATGATAATATTTTATTATTACTTTAGATGCATAATCCAACAAAGAGGATAAAACTCAACTTGTGGTAAATTATAATATTTTAGATCTATGAGGTAATATGGCATGCTTTTAGTTATACTTAGTCAAAATTATAAAGTCAATATTATATTTTTATTTGGTTGAAGAAGAAATGTTTATCATCTTAGGATGACTTCATACTAATTTGTATAATTAGCCAAAGGATGTCTAGGAAAATATACTATTTATTACTCTTATAGAGAATAAACTTAAAACATTTCTTTTATATTCTAGATTCCACCATTCTAGAGTAAGATGCTCAATGATAAAATGTATAAGATATACACTTGTTAAAAAAACATGGATGGGAGCTTCATGTAATCCTAAGGTTTCCATTATGAAAATCTTTACCTTGAATGTTGAACTCCCAACTATTGAATATGACACTCTTGAGCATCTCAATCCACTTGTTAACATACAAACTAGAGAGTAATAAATCTTGAACATCATGTGGAAGACCTAGTGGAACTTTTGGGTTTGTTATTAAGGTTACCATAAAAAATTCAAAAAATTAACTTACTAGAAATTTGACTAAACTTGGAATGCCAAGAGTAGGCTAGCCTCTATTGGACATCATTGAGAAATTGGGTTCCTAGGAAGTAACATTTTTTGAAATAAAGGTACAATAATATTAAAAATATGAAATTACCACATTAAATCATGAAATTATACAAAAGGTGCAATCACTTTACTTCATTCACTTTGCACATAAGTATATGCATTTAGATTGAGGATAGGCCCTTATATATGATCATATTATTTTTGTATGTCCAAAAACTACCCAACAAGTAATATTTATTGAAATAAACATGCAATAATATTAAGAATATAAAATTTAGTGTATAAAATCATAGAATAGTGTGAAAGGTGTGTTTTTTTCATTTAATCATACCTTATTGTATACAATTAATGTAATTCTATATTTATATATATCATCATTCTCTCTTTAGCTTTCATTATTTTAATCGTAATTACAAGATGTGCATACAAATACTCTAATGATGGTTTTGCAAAGTAAATATGAATTTTGATATAGTGATTAAAATTGGTATGTTGTTCACACCATTTTTGTGTTTGAATTAATTTTTTTTATCTCATGTTTTATTATCCTTTCACTAACTTTAGAAATTATAAACTATGTTATCTTATAATATTGAAGTTACTAATAATAATTGGATGGATGATCATTATCTTGTATATGCATTTTAAAAAAAAATTATCATACAATTCTTCATATAAGTTGGAAGACCATGTAGTCTAATCTTGAACATATTTTGATAGGTTCATTTTGGTTATAAAGATTGATCTTGATCTTAAGGTCATATTTGAATTTGAAGAGAACATTATGCTAGATAAGGGTTTTCTTCTCTAGAAGGCCTTATAATATCATTTTCATCTTGTGTGAAGTAGATTGAAAACTTGCAGTTATATGATTTGACAAACACTTGATTTGAAAGAATAGATTATGATATTTTGCTAGCTAGCATTAAACCCATGTTTCTTTATCTTGACACATTTTTATTATTATTTGGGGATGTTTGTAGATTCTATTACTATAAATATAATGGAAATAAGTTTTTTTAATTTAAATTATCTACAAAATAGAAGACTCAAGTTGTTAGGATTAATTATAATTAAACCAAAGTAGTTTTTCGAAATCACATGTGTAGACACCTAAAGTTTATCCTTTCATTTTTACTAGTTTTCGTCATTAATCCCATACCACCTCCAACAATAATTAATTGAATAAAATATTAGTTGATTATGTTTCCTTTCTTTAGTCAACTAATTAATAAATTCTATTTAATTAAGTAGATCATCCTTGGTTAAATAAATAAATCATTGTATTTAATTAACTAATCTAATGTCCATCATTCCCTTCTTCATTTAAAAAATAAAATATAATTTATCCTTTGCCATAAAATATAAAATCCATGTCATCTATATTTTTAATTTAAAATTGTAGATACGTTAAATTAGCATTATGCATATTCATCTACTCAATAAATAAATCAAATGCATCACATCCATTCACCTAGTAAATCAGGTTATTATCATCAAAAGCTCAATCATAGTTTAATTAAATAAATCAAGCTTTATTTAATTAAAATCTCAAACATGCATCTTCCATCCTTTTATGATTTAAATGTTTTATTTAAGTCTTAAAAGTCAAAATCATCTAATCAGCATTAAACCAGCATAATCATCATCTATTTAATCTAACCCTGATTAAATACTCACCCACTTGCATTCTCTAGATTTGGCCACTTGCACATGAAATTGCATTTAATTGATTTATCAAAATATTTATTTTTAACTTGGCATAAAGGAAGAATATTCTCCAAGTTTGAATTTCCCCCCAAGTGGACATGTACACCCAACAGAGCATTTATGAGGCCTTACATGCCTCTTACATGTCCCCTTCCAAAGGTCAAACTCAACATTCATTGCAAATTTGAATTCAAATTTTCCTCTCATGGGCACTCTTCCCAAATCTTGACATCCATTGACCACTCATCACTTGACAAGTGGCCTTATCTTATTGGCTTGATCTTTGTCCCACATTGGTCCATTTTCAACACTTAGCATTTTGAAAATCTTTAAATAAAGGCTTCATCCTCAAGCAAATCCTCCACAATCTCTCCACAATTTTATGCAAGGTTACTCTCTTCATTTGAGATTTGATCTTGTTCATCATCACTCCACCATCTTCATCGCATTTTCATCTTAAGCTTTGATCAAGGATTGGGAAAGGGTCACTAGCACATGTGACACCAATCCACTATGGAATAGGTAAATTTGTGGTTGCTCTTATAATGCTTTTAGTTTTATTTCATCCTTAGTTGCATTTTTAAAGCATTTACAAAGTATTTCATAGGGTCATCACTCCACCATCTTCATAGCATTTTCATCTTAAGCTTTGATCAAGGATTGGGAAAGGGTCACTAACACATGTGACACCAATCCACTATGGAATAGAGTTTTGACTATGCTTTTATATGCTTACATTTGATTATCTTTGTTTATCTAATTTGCATGTTTCATTATAGTCAAGTATTTCATAGGGATTTCAAATCTAATGTTTTGCAAAGGACTAACATGATGATGTTATCTTAAAATTGTTAACCATTTGCAGATTTGATGTCCACAAAGTGGCGCTTGAAAACTATCAGCATACCACATATCATTCATATCATACATAATAGGAAACATCGATCATTTCACATGCATTGCATAATCATCATCATAATATAGATTTGTTAGTCTAAGCATCTCATAAATCATCCATTGCATAATCACGACATATCACATCATCCATCCCATCCATCTCACATCATATCACCATTTAAGTTGTTTAGGATAATATAGATTTGTTATTCTAAGCATCTTAAAATCATCTCATTTGCATCGTCATCCATAACCATCCATTTTGAACCTCTTTATTGCGAGATCGACCCTCAAATCGAATCTTTTTGCTCAATCTCTCAAGGGGGCAATGTACCAATGTACTTCTTTCTGCTGGGGCATCTTAAAAATCATAAAAAAAATTAAATTTCAATTGCGGCAAGTTTATTCTTTGAACCAACGCAACAAGTACATTATTTCAAAGAGGGGAAAAATGTAGACACGTCAAATTAGCATTATGAATATTCATCTGCTCAATAAATAAATCAAATGCATCACATCCATTCACCTAGTAAATCAGGTTATTATCATCAAAAGCTCAATCATAGTTTAATTAAATAAATCAAGCTTTATTTAATTAAAATCTCAAACATGCATCTTCCATCCTTTTCTGATTTAAATGTTTTATTTAAGTCTTAAAATTCAAAATCATCTAATCAGCATTAAACCAGCATAATCATCATCTATTTAATCTAACCTTGATTAAATACTCACCCACTTGCATTCTCCAGATTTGGCCACTTGCACATGAAATTGCATTTAATTGATTTATCAAAATATTTATTTTCAACTCGGCATAAAGGAAGAATATTCTCCAAGTTTGAATTTCCCCCCAAGTGGACATGTACACCCAACAGAGCATTTATGAGGCCTTACATGTCTCTTACATGTCCCCTTCCAAAGGTCAAACTCAACATTCATTGCAAATTTGAATTCAAATTTTCCTCTCATGGGCACTCTTCCCAAATCTTGTACATCCATTGACCACTCATCACTTGACAAGTGGCCTTATCTTATTGGCTTGATCTTTGTCCCACATTGGTCCATTTTCAACACTTAGCATTTTGAAAATCTTTAAATAAAGGCTTCATCCTCAAGCAAATCCTCCACAATCTCTCCACAATTTTATGCAAGGTTACTCTCTTCATTTGAGATTTGATCTTGTTCATCATCACTCCACCATCTTCATAGCATTTTCATCTTAAGCTTTGATCAAGGATTGGGAAAGGGTCACTAGCACATGTGACACCAATCCACTATGGAATAGAGTTTTGACTATGCTTTTATATGCTTACATTTGATTATCTTTGTTTATCTAATTTGCATGTTTCATTATAGTCATGTATTTCATAGGGATTTCAAGTCTAATGTTTTGCAAAGGACTAACATGATGATGTTATGTTAAAATTGTTAACCATTTGCAGATTTGATGTCCACAAAAATTTCTAAAATAAAAAAAGCATCCTTTTAATCATAGCCATCCAATACATCAAATCTATCCTAACAATCCATCTCCAACTACCAAAAAATTAAATAATAACTTTTATTCTAAATTATCAATCCTAAATGAATCCATTCCTCAATCCAAGCCATCAATTTAATCAATTAAATCCTAGTCATTCATTCCCAACTATTATCTATCCAAATTTAAATATACTTTAAATCTTGACTATCCACTTAGACAAATCAGTCTTAGCCTTGCATGTGCCAAGTACCAATATATATTTCCACCTCCCTCTCAAAATTTAAATTAAAAAATATTTTCATTCAATCTTAGCCATTCATTTTAAATGAATCTCAACCCTTCATTCCTATCATCTTGTTTCTATAAATTAAACCCCATCCTCAACAAAATTATAAGAATAATCATTGGAGAACGTACATGATTCCACAGTGAGGAATCCCAAGAGAAAGACAACATACAAGCACATCATGAACACATCCACTCACCCTAGGTTTGCATTATTTTTAGTTTCCATTTTGAATTTTCATTTAAGCAGTTTCTCAATCAAATGTAGTGGTAGTATTTGAAGTCGGATTCATTTTTTTCTTTTTTTCCTTACTTATCCCTTTATTTCCCCCCATCGACAACATGATCGATAACAACGTTAGGTTCTACTGAAAAATAATTACAGATTTAATGCTTAGAAGACTATAAGGAAAAATGAACCTAGTATACACCTTATAATACCATATAATTTTCTCAATCATCATAATTGATACAAGTTCACAAAACTATGTCCATAAATTTGAATCAATACACATATTTTCCAAATTATCCATTTGAGTAAAGTAAAGTAGATTTTTGTTTTATATAATTTTTTACATCTTAACAACATGTAAATTAACACATTTAAGAATAATAATAAAGAATAATTAAAAAAAATAGAAGGGACACAAATATATATGGGGAAACCATTTCAAGTAAAATTCCCACACTTCAAAGCACTAAATCAAAGTATCAATCTACAACAAAAATATGTTACAATACACTTGTAGGCTTATAGCCTTAACATGAAGCTCTACATCTTGCTCCTTTAGAGTAAAACTGATAGTATAACCTTGGAATGAAAAATACTCATACATCTCATCCCAAACACCCAAATAAATAGGTGAAGAAAAAATTAGAAATTATGAATTGTTTAGGAAAACCATTAATAATATCATATGAGGTATAGTGCCCAAACTAAGACATAAAATTCTAATGCAAATCCTTGGTAAAATACCCTCCTAGATATTGTGAGCATATTGCTTACATTTTCATGCGTGTCAAATTTGACCATCCAAAATTGGGCACCACAATTTTTCTTCATTCAAACATAAAAATATGGTCCATAGAAAGTGTTTGTGCCTATCATAATAATGGTCAATGTTCTTGTAACCTCCCTCTTACATGTGTCATAGAACCTATCATATGTAACTCCCATCATGGTGACCTTACACACACCACAAGATGTTGGTACATGGCCAAAGCATGCCACCTCAAAGTGGGATGCAAAAATCCTTATTTGAGCCCAAAAATCACTAAAGATGAAATCAAGTCATCCTCCAAATGGCACACCAACTCTCCCACAAGAAGACAAATCACTAGAAGATGAAATAGGAAGTGCATACAAAAATATATTAATATGAATATCATGAATACAAGGTTGACACATTTTCCCACTTATCAAATACCTTACAAGAGAAAAAGGGAAAATACATGTACAACATATTAAAAAATTACTAAGTTTACTAGCATTCTATCTCAACTAAAATATAATGTACTCATGAGATTCATACAATAATCTACAACATCTTCCAAACGATCATCATCTTTAAAAGAAACATCTCATCATCTATCATACATAATATTAAAATATATTGTCAACTACAAGAAAATATAAAACAATAAATATCACAAAGATAGGTTATTGTATCTAGCCTCAATTCATTAATAGAGCACAAACTAGAAGTTTTATCTCCTCTAGAACAAGATCGAGTATACACCACGTACTCCAAACTAGATAGAAAAATAACCATAGCTAATTGCTAACATCCAACTAACCCTTTGACTACAAATAGACCTTCTCAAGACATATCCAACCCACACAAAAACTCTTTTCCCTATACAATTCACTATTTTGGTCAAGGTTATCATCTCCCATGGTATTTGACACACTAAAGAACATGAAGACCCTTAATACTCTAATTCAATGAAAAATATCCATGGTCAAAGACACAAATACCTCCTCGAACTCACACTATATGAAAATATATGGTTTGGTTCCAATCAAAGAGACTCAATGTCTTCCAATCTATACACACATGTACCTTTTTCTATCATGTATTTAGATTCATAACAACTGAAACATAAGAAAGATGGTCCTAGGTCCTAAGTGCTTAGAACCATAAGATACAAGGACTTTTCCTAGGGTTTCATTGAGATGGAGATCAATAAGGTGTATAGATTGAATTTAAACCATGAAGGTGAGCCAATCAAACTTGGATCTCCATCAATTAGGGGATTGGAATGATTTAGAATTTATTTTCCTTCACTAACCCAATTACATTATTTTCCTTAATACTAAAATTATAAGAATCCAATAACTAATAAACATAAATAGTTAATTGCAGATAGATCTAAGAAGTGCAAATGATTATGTACTTACCACCAGAAGTTAGATCTGAGTGTTGTAGCAAGACTGGGTCGCAATAGGGAAAATGGGTCTTTGTATGGAACTTCTACTCTATTTTTGGGGTCATCTAATGTCAGATCTGAGCTTTGGATTCTCACCTGCAAATTTGTTGGAACATTATTGGATATTTCTGTAACCGAGTTTCCATGAGTTGACAATATGTAGGGTTTCAAATACAAAAATAAAATTTTTATCTTCAAGCTTCCTTTAATCCTCTTCAAACCTAGATCTTGCATATTCAAAGAGGGAAAATTTTGGGCCATTTAGGGGCTTGCCTTAGTCAAACCCCATGTAAGTGTTTCCACTTCCACAATGTCAATGTCAATGATAAATGGATAGGACGAAATGATGAAATCACAAAGTGCTACAACTCACCACCCTTCAATTGCTTCCTTGAAGGACTGAAGTCATACACATCACCTCAAGTTCTTGATCTTTCTTGCTTGATTGCTTGGATGCTTTGGAGACCTAAAAATGGGCTAGCCTTCACAAAACAATGATAATATGACAACACTTTGAAACAATGCTTGGATATTGAATTGCTACAATAAATCTTTGAAATGTTGCTCTTGACTTGCTCTTGGATGCTCTTAATGTTCACCTCTTTCTAGATT
Source organism: Sequoia sempervirens (assembly GCA_007258455.2). Classification (NCBI taxonomy): domain Eukaryota; kingdom Viridiplantae; phylum Streptophyta; class Pinopsida; order Cupressales; family Cupressaceae; genus Sequoia; species Sequoia sempervirens. The sequence continues at coordinate 18,087,070 of VDFB02047144.1, read as the reverse complement.
CTTTCAGCTCTAGTTTCAAATGGTGAGAAGACTAGGTATTTATATGCTATTATTCTAATTTCCCAAAAATTAGATCTCGATAGTCGACCTTTGCAAGTTGGGCTTTGAATGTTAAAATGGTCACTTCGACATGCCCAAAATTAGGTCTTGGATAAGAAGGGAACCCATTATATCTTGGGTGAATGGGTCCTAGCACTGATTTCTAGGACATTAAGTATTAGGGGCAACATATGAGTTGTATGCATTTATTCAATGCTTGCAATTTATTGAAAAGTGGTTCAAATGGGCTATGGAATGCATAATTTTAGGAAATTATGGGGTCAATTAGGTGCAATGATTTAGGGGGAGCAAAGATTGTGTAAAATTTTCTTGGTGATAATTTATGATGCTACAATTAGCCCCCACTTTAGTGAGAGTATGAACTTACACTTAGATTCACATTAAAGTAGAAAAATATGTCAAGAGGGATCTGATTGTCCAAATGTTGAAGAGATAAGGTGGCTAAGGATCTAGTGGGGTGTGCAAATTCCCTAGGATCTATGATCCCAATTCAAACCAACATAATCACAAAGGAATTCTCACATGTATGATATTCACCAAGACAACATACACAAACATACATGTTTGAATGAAGCATACATGATTAAAAACATGGAATGATGGGATATAAAGATGAAAATGAAATAGAAAAAAACACAATGTAGACATGATGTAAATATGAAGAAGACACACAAAATACACACAACAAAACATAGGGTTAGTACTAAAAGATTCAAGTCGGTAAGGTAAAGAGACTCCAGTCTTAAATTGTCTCAAATACCAAATGTCATCCATCAAATAAAAGTTATCTCACAAGAGGACTAGAAAGTTGTGTTATGCCACATCACTCATGAAACATGTAGCTCCACTAGAAAGAAAGGTGTGTTACACTAAGTGGTCATGTTAAAATGGATGTTCAAGTTTAACATCTTTGGGGGATGAATAAAAATCACCTCAAGGGGTGCATAAAACTCACCTCATGGGGTGCATAAAACTCACCTTAGGGGGTGCATAAAAATAACCTCAAGGGGTGCATAAAACTCACCTTAGGGGGTGCATAAATGACAATAGGATAAGGTTAAAAACTCAAGGTATGTTATATCAACACTACCACAAGAGACAATTATAAAGGGGCTTCAAATGCTCAATATGCAGAAGGTCATACCTTAGGGGATATCACCCATGACATCACCACCAAGAGAGGAAAATTCATGTAAAAGGAAATTCATGCCATAGGGAATACTAACTATAGCATTGCCACCACTTGGGGAATGCCATATTCCAAGAAAGGTCACACTCTTGAGGGATATCGAACCCAATATCACCACCAAAGAGATGACCACATAGATCAAGAAGGCCAAAATTTGATTAACAAAATTACACTTCATAGGATATGTATGCCATCATCACTAAGAAGGAACCATTCTTACACAAATAATGAGCAGGGGACTATATGCCCCCCTTAAAATGTTAGTGTACTTGCTACACTAATGTTTTAAGGAGATAAAGAGTGATCCCTTGCTAGAAGGAATTCACCTAGGACGAGACTACCTAACCCCTTGTCTCCCAAGTGTAGGGACAAAGATGAGCCTATATAGGCTATGATATGTTGCTCTTTGTGAAATGAAATATGATTGCATAAAGCCAAGTTTATACCACCAATGCATGGTAGTGAGCATTGTGTGATACTACAACTACCACATGACAAGGAGAAACAACTAATGCTATTGATTAAGTGAAATAATTTTTGGTGTTTTTGTTATTTTTAAAGGATAATAGCCAAGACCTATTGTTGTTTCTTGCATCTTAGGCTCTATAGAAACACACATACCTTGCTCTTTGACACCATGTCCTTTTCCATTATAACCAAATTGTTTTAAAAGTTCATAACCTCTTCCATAAATGGCTTTCATTTCTTTTGAATAAGGTGGTTCTTCATGATCATCTTAATCATAAGTGGATGTTTAATTTGTGTTTTCCTCTTTGCTAGAAATTATGGATGTTTTTATGAGTCAGTGATAGATTGTGTTGATACCATTGTGGCTAATTCTTTCTCTTTTTCTAATTTGTGTGTAATCTTGTACTCTCCCATAAATGTAGGTGTAAAGTATAACAATCCCCAATCATCATCCATCAATTCTATCACATTTGAAAGACATTTATATTTATCCTCAACTTGTAAAGATTCCACTTTTGTAGTTGGTGTCAATGTTCTCAGAGGATCCTTCATTCCTATTTCAGTTTGTAAACAATTTTTAGATTTTGGATCAACTTTTATTGTGTGAACCTTATTTTTGTATATGTACTTCATTGAATGATGAAGCATTGAAGGAATTCCACTCATTTCATAAATACATGGTCTACCTAAGAGAATATTGCATGAAAGATCATAAATACCTAAGAATCCATTTTACCACATTCCAATGTTCAACTCCGGGATGACTCATACTTGCTAACAACTCCCACGGAATGTGCAATATCCAGTATCATGCATACCATGGCGTACATTAAACTTCCTATAGCTGAAGCATATGGTATCTTGGACATTTTTTCTTCCTTCTCTTGTGTCTTAGGACACATATCTTTAGTCAATTTTACATGACTAGGCAAAGGTGTGCTGACAACTTTTGCATTCTCCATATAAAATCTTTGCAACACATTTTCAATATAATCAACCTGAGATAAAAATATTTTTTTTTTCCTATCTCTTGTAATCTTCATACTAAGGATTTTTTTTGCTTCCCCTAAATCCTTTATAGAAAATGAGTTTGTTAATTATTGTTTTAACTCCTTTTTGTGATCCATGTTAGACCTCGCTACACACATATCATCAACATATAAACATACAATAATGTAGCTATCATCATCTAATTTTTCAAAGTAAACTCAATGGTTTGAATTACACCGATTGTAGCCTTGCTCAGCCATAAAACTATCAAATTTAATATACCATTGTTGAGGTGATTGCTTCAAGCCATATAAAATTTTCTTCAATCTACATACTAGTTTCTTCTTACCTTTGACCTCAAATCCTTGTGGTTTTTCCATAGATATTTCCTCTTCCAAATCACTATGGAGAAAGGTTGTTTTAAGTTTTTAATGTCAAGCTGTTTTAAATGCAAATCTTCAGCAACCACAATACTTAAAACCGTATGAATATAAGTCATTTTAACAACAGAAGAAAAGATTTCATCAAAATCAATACCCTTTTTATGTGCAAATCCCTTTACAACTAACCTGGCTTTAAATATTTTCTTACCTCCATCTTCCTCTTTCATCCTATAAACCCATTTGTTTGGTAAAGCCTTTTTATCTGCAGACAACTTACATAAGTCCCAAATCTAATTTTTCAGCAAGGAGTCCATTTCTTCTTCCATTCTATGCTCCCACTAAACCTTGGCATCCACCTGCATAACTTCATCATAGCATTTCAGTTCACCGGAATTAGTTAATAAAATAGAATACAAAGAGGGAGAAAATATTTCTAGAGGTCTACTTATCCTTGAAGATCATCTAACATTCACTTGAGTTTGTGGTATTTGTTGTTATTGTTGTTGTAGAGCATGAGGAACCACTGGAACATCGTTGTTTGGAGGGTAAAAGAACAATAGTGTGTTACACTTTTGGCCAAATAAATGGTTCTGAGCGAACTATTTTTGGCCGGAAGATATTCGACCGAGTGGGTTTCAGCTAAAACCATGTGGTGCTGACGTGGCAGGTACATTTTTGGTCGATGAGGTTTCGACTGAAATGTACTCGGCTGAATGGGGCTAGCCAAAAACATGAAAAAAGTGAGTGTATTTGGTATTTATAGCTTGGAAATATCAATACATTTTCGGTCGAGTATGTTTTGTCTGAAACAGGCTTGACCGAAACATACTCGGTCGAGCATGTCTAGTTGGTATCCTACTTAGTAGCCAACTCACCTTTTTCAGAATTTTCTGAAACATTCAACTTTGGTAGAGTATTTCTCCAGTCAGAATGATGTTTCTGCAAAAAACAAAAATACCCTTTTGTAGAGCTCAGAGTGGTGAATCCAAATATATAATTTTTTTAATATTTTGATTAGTTTTAATATATTTTATTTTTAAACTAATGCAAGTAGGTTGTTAAAATTAAAAAAGAGGCTGATTAGAAACTAAAAAAATATAGTAGAACATATTAATTTTTAAAAAAAATTATATGAGGCATAAGAGGAGAGAGTCTTCTTCAAAAGGGTATAATTTTTTTTTGAAAATGATTTAAAAAATTGAAAATAGTTGACGGCCTGTGAAAACTATCAAATTATGACATGTTTGACTTTAAAACATTATTACGAGAAAAATATATATCAAAATTTGAATTTTTTTTCCATCCACAAGATATTGAAGTTACCTATTTGGAGAAAACAAATTAGGGAGAAATGAATTTTTTTTCAATTTGTTTCTTGATGGCTCGTGAAGTCACTCTTTTTTGAAATTTTCAGCATTCCAAAGTTTGTCCTTAAATTGATAAAAACATAATGAAATTAATTTTTTTTTTTTACAAGAATAAACTTCATCAAAAGTTCTACATTTCATTAGTTTACACCATTTTGAAATTCAAAGCATAAAGACCACTTTTATGTGGTTGAAGTTCAATTTTTTTTTGCTATTGGTTGATTCCTTTATAAAGTGTGACACAGGTTTGTGCTTTTACCCTGGAGTATCATCCAACACTACATAATCATTTTCTTTCTTCTCATGCTGTTGTAACTGATATTTGTACAACACTTTATCATTGAATATGGCATCCCTGCTTCTCATTATTTTATGATTTTCAAAATCCCAAAGCCTATAACCAAATTCATCAATACCACATCCAACAAATATATATTTATTTTATTTAGCATCAAGCTTGGTTCTATTTTATAAATCTACATGTGCAAATGCTTCACAATCGAAGGTTTTGAGAAAAAAATAACTCACCTTCTTACCTATCCATGCTTCCTCTAGAATACCACAACCCAAAGGATTAGAGGGACCTCTATTAATTAAATAAACAATAGTGTTTATAGCCTCTTCCCACATGTTTAAAGGCATTCCAACGTGCAATCTCATAGTCTATGCATGCTCCATTATTGTTCTATTCATGCGCTTGGCCACTCCATTTTCCTGTAGAGTCATTGGAATCATTTTCTGCCTACGAATACCATTAGAGGAACAATAATATTAAAACTCTTTGCTGCAATACTCACCACCATTATCAGATCTAGGCCATTTTAACTTTTTAACCGTCTCATTCTCAACCAAGCTTCTCAAATTTTTAAAAGTTTCAAATACATCACATTTCTGCCTGAGGAAATAAACCCATACCTTGTTACATCATCAATAAAAAATGACATAATATTGAAAGCCACTGAGAGAAGATACTTGAGCTAGTCCCCATACATCTGTATGCACAAGCTCCAATTTCTCATCATTTTTTTGCTTCCCATCCTTGAGAAAACTAACTCTTTGTTGTTTTCCACACACACAACTTTCACAAAAATCCATATTAACACATTTTAGACCTGGTAAAACATTCTTTGAATGAAGTACTTCCATACCTTTTTCACTCACATGCCCAAGTCTATTATGCCACAGTGTTGATTCAAAACCCACAACAACTGTCTAATTTTTTGCATGTTGAACTACAACAACTATTCCTGAACATTATTTTTTATCTACAATAGCTAAAGTAGAAGGAACAGTATGACCTGTACAAAGATATAAGGTGCCTACTTTCACATTTTTTTCTACCACTAAGACACCTTTTGTAACCTTCCAATTTTTATCACTAAATGTAACAAAACAACCTTCATCATCTAGTTGCCTTGCTGAAATTAAATTTTTGCTTAACCTTGGAACATGCCTTACCTCATGTAGTAGCCAATGATTCCCATTCTGCAACTTAATCTTGATTCTTCCTTTTCCAACAATCTGATAGGGTTCGTTATCTCCTAAATAAACCAACACAAAATCTCTTTGGACATAATCAAGAAAATAACTTCTATGGGGTGTAGCATGAAATGAAGCCCCTAAATCTAACACCCAAGAATCATCAATATTGTCAAGGGAAAGAATCAAAGCATCCTCATCATATTTATTACTTACCACATTTGCCTCTTTATTGCCTTCCTTTTTGTCTCTTTCTTTATTTTTCCAAGACCAACAATCTTTCTTTAAATGATTTGGCTTACTGTAGTACCAACAATCCTTCTTTTCTCTGGATTGGGACCTCTTGTCCTTTTATTTTCCTCATGCCTTACCACAACCTCCAGAATTCTTTCCTCTCTCCTTTGTTCTGCCCTTGCTTTTTGCATTCAAAACACTGCCTGATGTGGATGTACCACCTGAGCTTTTTCTATGAATTTCCTCGCTCAAAATAACACCATCAATATCATCAAATTTTAGTGTATTTAAGCCAAAAACATAATTACTAACCACCATTACCAAGCTATTCCAACTTTTAGGCAAAAAACACATAATCAAAAGAGCCCTAACTTCTTCATAAAAGTTTACATTAATAGAATTCAATTGACTGGTAACTATGTTAAACTCATTTAAATGATCAGCAACTGACCCACCTTCTAACATTTTTATATTAATTAAACGCTTCATAAGAAATACCTTATTCGAAGCAGAAGAATTTTCATATAACTTCACCAGGGTCTTCATCAAATCTTTAGTTTTCTTTTCTTTTGAAATATTAAACGCCACTGATTATGTCAGGGATAAATTAATACTACTAAGTTCCTTTCTATCTAGAATATCCCAATCCTCATTATACATAACGAGGGGTTTCTTAGATTTCCCTTCCAATGGCCACCATAAATCCTTCTGATAAAGATAGTCCTCCATCTTCATCTTCCATAACTAAAAGTTCTACCCATTGAATTTTTCTACCTTCAACTTACCCTTGTTTGTAATAACTCCCACTCAACAGTGAGACCTTCTTGTAAATGATAACTAAACACAAAATGCTCTAATACCACTTGTTAGGGTTAGAAGATAGATTTCAATCAGTTAAATGCATATTTGATCAATAAAATAAATAAATAAGACACACATAAATTATGAACATCAAAAGAAGAGCACAAATATTTAATGTGGTTCACCAAAATCCGGGCTACATCCACCAACAAAAGGGTCCAAAATATATTAATCTTCTAGCAAATAACCTTTAGAATGACATGCAAATACATGCAAAGGAATGCAACAACATTTTTTTCACGTTTTTCACTTGCTAGTTTTACACAGCCACGGCTACAAGTACCCAAAACTTCTCCTGCATTTTTCCAACCACTACTTTGTGACTTTTTGCTAACATTTTTCATGACCTACTGCCCACAAAACTCATCACTGAGTGTTCTAATATGCTCCCACACATCTCCCATTAATTACCAATGAAGTGTGGTCATTGGTTGTGCCTCATGCACCCAATAAAACATTTTCTTTGGGTGGCTACATTTAATATTTCCAGTTGTCCATAGACTTTATATTAAAAAATATTGTAACTAATCACTTCTAGCATCTAACTTTGTTTGTAACCATCCTTTTATATACAAGTGCAACATAAAAATTTAATAAGTGTAGGGAATTATTTAATGAAAATTAATATAAAGATTTTATCTAAGTCTGATTGGTCTCCATAACACAATATTTTGGGGGTGTGAGTTCCTATGGATGATACATAATATTCAATAAAGCTACATGAATATGATCTATCAACACATTAAAATTTGTTGGCCTAGCAGAAGAAGGCAAGAGAATATTTGGCAATGCTTCTTGAAGCATACCTTGGTAAAGTGGAGTAGTCTGAAGCAAATCCCAAAGTGAAATCTTAGTAGGAGTAAGACAAAGTTGCTCAAAAAGATCATACTCACTTGGTCACTTAGCTGCAGGTCTAGGTGCTTGAGGAACCTGCTTGGTTGAGAAGGTGGTAAAGTAGGTTGATTATGATTGTGCTAATTCCTTCTATTATTATAAGTATAGGCTACCGCTCTATAAGAGGGAGCCTTAGATTGCATGAATTTCATGTAAAGATTTGGTGTATCACTTTCAATAGGAACCCCATGAATAGAACAAATCCTTTTAGGATAAGGACTAGCTGGAATCACATAAATGATTGGTCTCTTAGGCCTTTGAGGAGCGACAAAGACTATGATTATATTTACAGATTCATCATGAATTTTAAATGAATTATTTGAAGAAATACACTCCACATTGATATATAGGGGATCAAATGTGGGACAAGACTCTTCATTCACTAATTTGCATCATTTCTAGAACAGAGTGCATTGGAATGAAGAGGGGTAAAGTTATGTTAAGGAAAGAATAAATGATTTCATCTTCTTGTGCCAAAATATCCTTACAAGTAGGAGTTTCAGGAGAGGGATCAACAAATAATAATAATAAAGTAGAGAAGAACTCACTTTCACGCACTTGTAAGAGAATTTCTTGAAGTTTCTTAACAAAATGAGAAAGGGATAGAAGGAAGAAAGATAGAAATTTTATTTTGAAATATGGATATAGATGAGCTAGCTGAAGGTTGGCCTTATCCCTTTTGATGACATGCAATGGTGTTCAAGGCAGTGACCCAATTTTTTTTCTTAGAAGGACAAATCTTGGATTTTTTCATTTTTTTGGTAGGAGTCTTCACGTCAAGTTCAAAAAAATGTAGAGGAAATTCGCTACCCTCGAGTCTCTAGACAAGAAAAGTATTCAAGGAGAAAATGGTCCTCAACTACATCAAGGAACAAAGCTTAGGTGAAAAAATAAAATGGTGAGAGTTCCAAAAATAGAAAGAGTAAGTCATAAAGGTCTTCTAGACAAACTAGCAATCTCTTAGCCAAGGACGATAGCATGGTGTGCACACATCCCAATAGCATGTTGGCATCTCATATAGACCAAAATTTGAGAATGTCATAGAAAAAGGCTAAATGACTACTATCAATCTTGATTACTAGGAACTCTTGAAATGTAGGAAAATAATAGAAAATAACAGAACTAAAATAAAGTAAACAAAATGAAATATAAACTAAATAGAACGTAGATGATAAAATGAAGGAAGAGGAAGAAAGAACTCAAAACCAACCAAGTGATGAAGCCTTCAGTAAATAAATATCTTCAATACCTACACACATAAGGCTGAGAGAAAATGTTCGGTTGTTTAGGGGCTTGCCTCAATCAAACGCTTGATTCAGTGTTTCCACCTCCATGGACAATTAGATAGAAAAATAGATAGAAAGATAAATAGACAAGATAATAAAATGCATAGACAAGGGATGCGATAAATACCAATATGCTCAAAGATATAAGATAAATAGATATACCTACAAGGCTTGAGGAAGCTAAAGAGAGAGAAAGAAAGAGGGAGAGTTGTGAGAGCCAACTAAGTTGTAGAGAACATTGTGAGAGATTGAGAACATTGTAGCAAGTTGTAGAGAGTTGTGAAAGCATGAGAAAAAGAGGAAGAGAGAGAATGATAGATAAAGAGAGAAAAGACCAAGAGAGATCAATAGAGTGAAAGAGATAGATTTAAAAGAGAGAAGAGGAGGGGAAAGGAGGTTCCCAAGCTATTACAAAGTGTTTTGAGCCATTTCCATTGGCCAAGGTAGGTGAAAAGTGGTAACATACTCAGAAACAACCATTTGAACATTGAAATTTTGTGAGATGCTAGTGTAGCGTGTGGATGTTCACACAACGTGCTAGTGCCCAGACAAACTATGCTAAAAAAGGCAGGAGACAAAGAAACTCAAGGTTAATGCAAGACTGACACACAAAGGTAGTTGTTGGAAAATGGTCTTGAGCATCTTGAGGGGAAAAGGTTGATGCAAGGGCTAAAATGAGCATACACAAATACTAAGGGAGTGGACAGTGAAGTGGATACAAAAGTGTAGGTGAAATTGTAAGGGTATGCAATTTTTGACACTACACTTTCTGACATAATTTATCCAAAAATTGGGTCTATATTTACTATTGCAAAGTAGGCTTTATGGTTAATGCTCCCAATATCTTTATTATGCATGTGAAATTATATTGAAAAATTGATTAGATAGTATTTGAATTTATTGATGTCTCCTTCTTGTTGTAGTCTTCCAGTATGGTGTGTATTAGTGCTATATATTGTGTAGTTGTTAGTAGATTGAGTTGGTGATATCTCTCTACTTATTTATGATGTGCTTCTACTTTGGACAATGTGGTGCATTGAATTTTTTTCAATCCTTCCTTATTGAGATAATTTTGTAATCTCTATTTTTGTCTATCATTAACACATCCCTTTTTCATGTGTTTGCATGCTTGAGTTAGTGTTCTCATGTAGATCAAAATGCTTGTATGTGTATGCATTACAGCATTGCTTGAGTATTTTGTGTGAGTACAAATGTTTTGACCTATTTTTCCTTGCTAATGTCCTTAGTATAGTATGAGAATTACATATTACATATGAGATTGCCCAAATGGCAAGAAGGAAACTTAAATTCACTGGACTTGCCTTTGCTTTTCCTAAACTTGTATTTACCTAATTCTTAGCGAATATCACTATTCACTCATATATGCATGAAAGGCCTACTTTTATAGACACAAATGCTTCCCATTAATTAAAAAAAATCTCTACTATAATTAGTTTAAGAGCACATTGTTGCAAGTATGAGTAAGTTTGGTAGTGTTGTCATTGATGTTTTCATTGATATCAACACAGTACATGATGTTGTAGGTTGTGCATGTATAGTTGAGATGTTGTAAGTACATGGAGCTATCTTTATGGTGTTGCAGGTGTGTTGATATGATGTGTTTCCAAGTAAGAGTGAAGTAAGAATTGTGTGTATGTTCAGAATGAGCTCTGGTTTGTGCTCTGTATTTCTTCTGTGTTGATCATGTGCTTGTGTGGATCTAAAGTATTGTTTATGGGTATATGTTGGTGATATCTCCTGGATTGTAGTTTCTAGTTTGATGGGGAGTGAGAGTTGTGTTCACCAATGTGTGAATTGGTTTGGTAGAGTTGTTTGTCTATGACTGGGAGAAATTTTTCTGCTCCACAGTCCTCCACTGGTTTGTTTCAAGTCTTGCGGATCTGGAAGATGTCTTGTAATGATGTTGTCTATGTTCTCGAAAAGGCGTTCGTGGTCTGGTGCTCCAGAAGACTAGTTTCAATGTTCTTGTGTGTGTTTGTGCATTCTGGATGGACTCCAGTGGAAGGTGTTTTGTGTATGAAGATTGTAGCACTTACTGTGGATGAATATGAAGGTATCTGAGATGTGTTCTCGTACATGATGAAGCATGTTATGTGGTTCGTATGTTATCTTCTCGTTGCATAAGCGTGTACTTCAAAGTTCATTTGTGTTTTCATTAGGTTTGGCTGACCTGGTATCTACACTTCATACAAAGAATAAGTATCAATTAAGGAAGTGTGTGTTTGATCCAAGACATTGTTTTGGGTCGTGGTTAAGTGTTGGTTTGGTTCGCTCTCATTCCTTTCCACCACTGGAATGTTGAGTTGCCGACCTAATTTGAATTTGTAAAATGAAGCATGTGTAGCCAACCTTGGAGAAAGTTTCTAAGGTTGAAGATGGTATAAATACAAGTCGAGATGTTGTGAATTGATAGATCAGACAAGCCACAAGTTTGTGAAGCAGAGTTGTGCGAAAAAGAATTGAGGCAGCAATACTTTAATGTTCCATATTCCTGAAAGCAATGAGCTAATGGTTTTTGCAATCTTTTGATCAAGGTTGTGGATGTGTGTAACTTGTTGTGGTGGATCTTTTCTATTATCTTCTGTATCTGTAGGCAGTGACCTCCTTGTTGGATAGTGAGTCCTTTTTGTATGTAGTGAGCCTTGTATTTTGGGCAGTGAGCCCTTGGCAATGAACCTCTTTATATTTGGTTTTGGAATTACTTTATATTGTGAGTTAATCCTCATAGTGGTTTTTCCCTTATTGGGTTTTCCACGTAAATCTGGTGTTTTTTGTGTTGATATTTCTTTTTGTTATTTACATTTCATGTTCATACTTAATAACAGATTAAAGTGGTTGAGATTTGAGATTGAGTTTGGTGACAATTGATTCACCCCCCCTCTCAGTTGTCTTCCGCCTTTCAACACACATTGCTTCATGCCTTGAAAAATTTATGCAGATGTTTTTCTTAAACATAAACCAATATATTGCTTTATGTGTGAGCAACCTCTTTGTAGTGCATCTATTAAGTATTGGTTTTAATATTAATATTTAAATACAATATCAAAGCCTGATGATAGATGTCAAATTCAAAGTGCTACATTCTAATGTTAACATCAATGAATAACAAAAAAATGTATTTCATCCTCATAATAATATAAGAATTACTCACAACTTTTAAACTTTGTAGTGGTTGACAACATTCTAAATATTTTGTCTTTTTTATAGGAGCTCCAAGAAGTGAGTGCACTACTTATCTTCATGTAGATCTTCTCCTCAAGCATGTGGTTGCATCCCTACTCTACCTATAAAAATATAATCACAAAACCATGCAAATCAAAGTAGCATATGAGAAACTCAAACTAGTAACCAATTTTGAAAATCTTGTTTGCCACAAAACTACCAAAAACTAAAACCAAACCATAAAATTCATCATTCAATACCATCAAATACTCAAAAAAATAGAAACAAAAACTCTATCAAATAAATCCCATATAAACCTTCTCTTATAATAGTCATTCACCAGATAGATGCTCAAAATTCATATTTCTATGTTCCACATCACAAACACGAACAATTTCTTACAATTCATCTACACATTCACCCACTCTCATTTGTTTGGAACCAATCCTTGATGCACATCTAAATTTCTATTAATGTAATCTACAATTACACATTCACCCACTCTCATTTGTTTGGAGTCAAACCTTAACACGCATCTAAATTTCTATTAATGCAATCTACAATAAGACATCATATAAAAACAAAAACAAACAAACCAATCACCAAAAACCATCTGAAATTTGTATACAATTGCAATGCATACTTTGTATAAATCTCCATGTGTGCATATCCCTATCTAACTTGCACACATCTTTCTATTGTAAACATCTTAACTATCAATCAATCGTTACAATGTATCAATATCATTTCCTTCAAGTTTAATAATGCATAAAAATTACCTACCATACCTATATAATATTAAAAAAAACACTAATATATCTAGAAGTATTTATGCATTCTTGCTTTTGCATCACCACAAATCATTGTGCACTCTATATCTTGTAATGGAATTCCACAAAATTCCTTTGAATTGGACGCTATATGACAAATACTTGTATAAAGACTTGTGTTCGCCCACCTACTAAGTTTGAAGCCGCCTCTTATGTAGATATGACACGTGTATGTGGTACCCTATTTGTTTTGTTTTCTTGGTGCAAACTCTAGAACATGAATAATACTAGAACACGAATAATAGTTAGGTGTATAAAATCTTTTCCCCATAGTTTGTCTTCATGCAGACATTTTGGATGTAAAGGCCATTCTTGATTATAGCTTGTTACACTTGCATGTTGTCTTGTTCACATATAAAAACGTTCAATTCCTAGCTTATGCAACAAGATTTTTTTCTATTCTTATCGAAAACAAAATATTTTTCTATATACAAGAAAACTAGTCTGTCCTAGTTGGGGAAAGATTAAATTGGAATAAACAACAATTTAGTCAATATAACAAGCCATTATAGTGATGAAAGATGGTGGGAAAATGATTGGTGTAGTTTTTTTGGTGTTATAGTAATTAGGGTTTTGTTTTCTATAGTTGATATAATAGGTATATATGAGGAAGAAACGTCAATATCTAGTGTTTCTATATGTATTTTTTCTAATGTGATAAAGTACAATTTGAGTATTTTTCCTATCTTTTTAATAGTTCTAGTTAGTTTATTAGGTTCCACCCACCTCACAACTTTATTTCTTGTTGTCCAAACTTTTCAATAATGTTATGTCCCTATAAAAATCATTTCATTTAGTGCAAGAATCTTTAATAGAAAAATATTAGCTAAAAAAATGTTATATTTATATGTAACAAAGTTAGAATTGTTAGCTTGGATAGTTTGAAGAGCTTTGTGTATCCTTTATATGCATCCATTATGGTCTTTGTGGATTTGTATTTACATTGCTTTTGGTCTTTGCAATTTAAGAGAACAAAATCATCAACATATTTTTTTAATTTTTAAATTCTATCTTTCAAATGAGATGTGTAAAAAGAAATAACTTTTTATAAAACTTATGCAAAAATCAAATTAAAGAGAAAAGATTTTGGATAAAGCTATTTGAATTTAATTTTATAAATTATTTTAAAATGAACCTAAAAAACATGATGTAGGTCATTAGAAGAAGGTAGACCTCAACTGAAGATTCCATGAGTAGATTGAAATCTATTGAAGATAAAAAAGAAAGCGTGTTACAACAAAAAGTTATTTTTTAAACAGATTTATATGTCATCATTTCATTTCACACGTCCAAACACCACCTAGCAAGCAAATTTATTGAATATTATTATGAATAGGAAATTCAGTACATATGATGATTCCATATTATGAAATAGACAAACTTTTCATCTAATCTTCACAATACTATGGGTACAAAATGAGTTGAGAGAGAAGTGCACCAAGTTTTTGCACAATCATCCTATGTCATTCCTTACCATAGCACTAGTGACATGTGCTAGTGGTCTTTGTCAAAGTCACGTGAGAAATATATATAAAGAGAATGATGCAATATGTCATCAATAACATTATTGCATGTTTGATAATAATGATAATATTTTATTATTACTTTAGACGCATAATCCAACAAAGACGGTAAAACTCAACTTGTGGTAAATTGTAATATTTTTTTTATCTATGAGGTAATATGTCATACTTTTAGTTATACTTAGTCAAATTATATATAGTCAATATTATATTTTTATTTGGTTGAAGAACCAATATGTATCATCTTAAGATGACTTCGTAGTAATTTGTATGATTAGCTAGAGGATATCTAGCAAAATATATACTATTTATTACTCTTATAGAGAACAAATTAAAAACCTTGCTTTTATATTCTAGAGTTCACCATTCTAGAGTAAGATACCCAATGATAAAATCTATAAGATATACATTTGTTAGAAAAACATGGATGAGAGCTTCTTGCAATCCTAAGGTTTCTATTATGAAAATCTTTACCTTGAACATTGAACTCCCATCTATTGAATATGAGAGTCTTGAGCATCTCAATCCACTTATTAACATACAAACTAGAGAGTAATAAATCTTGAAGATCATGTACAAGACCTAGTGTAAGTTTTGGGTTTGTTATTAAGGTTACCATAAAATATTCAAAAATTTAACTTACTAGAAATTTGACTAAACTTGGAATACCAAGAGTAGGCTGGCCTCTATTGGACATCATAGAGAAATTGTGTTCCTAGGAAGCAACATTTTATGAAATAAAGGTACAATAATATTAAAAATAAAAAAATTACCACATTAAATCATGAAATTGTACAAAAGGTGCAATCCTTTTACTTCATTCACCTTGCACATAAGTATATGCAATTAGATTAAGGATAGGTTTATATATGATCATATTAATTTTTCATGTCCAAACACTACCCAACAAGTAATATTTGTTGAAATAAACATGCAATAATATTATGAATATAAAATTTTACTCTATAAAATCATGAAATAGTATGAAAGGTGTGTTTTTTTCATTTAATTATACCTCGATGTATACAATTAATGCAATTATATATTTATATATCATCATTCTCTCTTTAGCTATCATCCTTTTAATCGTCATTACAAGATGTCTTTCTTGGTGATGGGTCAAAATTATTAATTTGAATTAAGAAAGTGAATTTCACTACTTGAAGAGTTAGAGTACAAAAATGTGTGCATACAAATACTTTAATGATGGTTTTACAAAGTAAATATGAATTTTGATATAATGGTTAAAATTGGTAATGTGGGCGGGGGCCCTAGCTCAGTTGGCTAAGTAATTCTGTTGCGGCTCTACTGGTCACGAGTTCTAGTCTCCCCCGTCCCGTGGTACCAAAGGGCGTGTCGCGCCAGCGCCGCTGGTCACGTTAAAAAGTTTACCAGGCACACTGCAGTTTATAGGGGGTCGTGCTACCCGATTCTTGCAGTCTAAAAAAAAATAAAAATTGGTAATGTTGTTCACACCATTTTGTGTTTGAATTAATTTATTATCTGATGTTTTATTATCCTTTCACTAACTGTAAAATTGTAAACAATGTTATCATATAATATTGAAGTTACTAATAATAATTGGATGGATGATCATATCTTTTATATGCAATTTTTTTCAAAATATCATACAATTCTTCATATAAGTTGCAAGACCATGTAGTCTGATCTTGAACATATATTTTGATAGGTACATTTTGGTTATAAAGATTGATCTTGGTCTTAAGGTCATATTTGAATTTGAAGAGAACATTATGATAGATAAGGGGTTTTTTCACTAGAAGGGCTTATAATAACATTTTCTTCTTGTGTTGAAGTATATGGAAAACATGGAGTTGTATAATTTGACAAACACTTGATTTGGAAGAATAGATTATGATATTTTTCTAGGTAGCATTAAACCCATGATGTTTCTTTATCTTGACACATTTTGATTATTATTTGGGGATGTTTGCAGATTCTATTACTACAAATGTAATAGAAATAAGTTTTTTCAATTTAAATTACCTACAACATAGAAGACTCAAGTTGTTAGATTTAATTATAATTGAAATGAAGTATATTTTCTAAATCACATGTATAGACACCTAAGATTTATCCTTTCTTTTTTACTTGTTTTCATCATTAATCCCATACCACCTCCAATATTAATAAAATATTTAATTGATTATGTCACCTTTCTTATGTCAACTAATTAATAAATTCTATTTAATAAAGTAGACCATCCTCAGTTAAATAAATAATTAATTTTGTTTAATTAACTAATATAATGTCAATTGGAAAAATCATTGTGTTGAGGCAGAGGTTGCGTTTATAAGCATAAAATATGTTGTGGATAGATGTTACTCCAAAATATGGGTCAAAGGAGATTATTTAAATATCATCAATTATCTACATGACACTCATTAGCCTAGCTAGAATGTGGATCAATTAATTAAAGATACTATAATCATGTTAAGTTCTTATGGAGAGACCCGCGTATCTCACATTTTTTGAGAAGGAAACTCATTGGCTAATTTTTTTCCAATGAGGCTATCAGGTTAAATGAGTATCATGCGTGGGAGGAGGCTTCCATCCTTCTCAAGAAAGAAAGGATCTTAATGAGAAATGATGGCGTGGGATAAGTTGATGCAGTGGTGGAATTTAATCTTTAGTACCATCTCCCATCTCACATGCTTTGTGGGTTTAGTTTGGATTACTGGCATTTGGTTGTGCGGTTATCACAAGAGTTTCCTTCTTCTAGTGTTTGTAGACATGGATAGCGATAGAAGTAGAATAAAGCTGCACTCTTGTGTGGGCCTGAGGAAGAAAAAAAAGCTATGAAAGATTCTCCATCATAGGAATTTCATGCCTTTTCCAGAAAGGTTGCATGGGCATGACCCAAATGCCTCGATGGAATTTTTTCTTGCTGGCATAACTACAAGCTTCAGATAAAGGGCCTAGTCATGGAGGTAAATGAGGAGCTGATTACAATGGTGACTGGGATGTCGATGGTTGGCCATAAGTTTTATAGACAAGAAGAGCAATGAGGAAGCAATGGCCCAATTTTTCACAGATGACGAGTGGAAAAAAATGATTAAGATGGAAAAATAGGGCTATGATTGCAAGTCCCTTAAGAAGATTTGGGAAGATTTTGTAGAGGTGATAATGCACTATGTGCCCCTAGAAGGTAGGTTTACTTCTATCCTAGGTCACTAGTTCATGCTTTTAAACCATTTCAAGCATGGTTTGTTTATCTCTTTTTCATTTTTTTTGTTATCTTCCATGGAATTTTTTGTCTATGCTCATTTAAAAAGGAGGGCTTCAGTCCTCCATAAAGGTCTTATTCTTTTAATCACGGAGCATGTTAAGGCTCTCCTCCCTGCCCCTACTCTTAAGGAAATGGAGAAAATTTTGGGTGAATTTTTTTGTTTGTTAGGCTCAAATGCCAACATTGTAGATGAAGAGGAATGGAATGAAGAGGAAGATGATGGTTCCCCGTCCCATGTGGCTAGATCCTCTTTTTGATGGTGAGGATACCGAGGTGGGATCAAATGAATCCTCTCCTAGAAATGAGGATTTGGCTATTGGTCAGGGAGAAGCTAATGGTGGAGGTAATGAGGATGGTTTTTAGGAAAATGTGTTGGTTACAAAGACCAAGGATAAGTCGAGGAGAGTGTCCAAATGCATTGCTAAATTGAAGAACCAGGCTTTGAAAGTTTTTGCAAAGGATTCCAAGGTGATTGGAGAGGAGAAGGTTTCTAGTGAAAAGGTAGTGAAAATAGGTGACTCTCCAGTTAATACCCCTCCCAATGTGGAGCCGAAAGAAGAGATTAAGAGTCAATATTAGGAGGATGCAAAGAGGAAGAGTTCAAAGCCATAGCCTCTAAAGGTATATCCCCTTTCTGAGGACTTTCCTTACCTCAATAATGATTCTACCTCAATATTTGAGTTGTTGGACATGGCTAGGGCTTGGGCCACCTGAACTTTTAAGTTAGCGAAGTAGACTCTTCAAGAGTTCAATAAGATTAACATTAAAATAAGAGGTTTGAAGGAAAATGTGAAGAATGTTCTGAAAGGCTTGGTGTTGGACATTCTAATTGATAGAATTGTGGATGTTAAGGGTTCTTTCCATGACTTCAAATCCATGTGTGAAGAACGATTGGATGGTTTAGAAGCCAATATTTTGAATACAAATGTAAACAATAAGAAGCTTCTCTATGTGAGCCACATGTTAGTGAAAAATAGTGCAGACTTTTTGGAAGTCTTGTTCAGAAAGATTAGTGAACTTAGGGAGGACCAAGTGTATTTATCTTAGCTAATGGAGAAAGAGCATTCGACCAAAGGAAAAGGTAAAAAAGGTGTGAAAGATGATGGTAAAGGGCCTATTGTAAGAGGGTCTATTGATTGGAAAAATTCCTTTGAAGTTGAGAAGAAAGAGTTGTTGGAAATGATTGAAGTGCATAGGAGCCAGAAGCTTGAGGTGGCCAACACCTTAAGCAAATTGAAATAGTGTTCCACTCTCTTTTTTTCTATTGTATGTTTTATGTTAGGTCTCAGTTTATTTCTTGTTGTTTTGTTGTTTTGATGCTATTGGGTGCTACTGTTAGTTTACTATTTTATCTCTCATACAACACCCTTTTGTCTTGTTTTTATGGTTCTGGTATGTTGCTGGTATCTTATGGTAATTTATTTTAAGCAACATTTTGTATCTTAAGTTGTAAAGGGTTTTAGATCATTTCAAAACCTGTTTTTCCCATATAATCAAAACTAATCTATTGTTGGAAACACAAGGGAAGACAACTGGGAGGGGGGATGAATCAATTGTCATAGAAATTATACTTATTAAACTTATTCTCAAATCTAATAAATAAACATGAAAGCATAAACCATCACCACATCAAAAACACACATAACACCAAGATTTTTACGTGGAAACCCTATTAGGGGAAAAACCACGGTGGAGGTTAGTTCACAATATTATACCCTATTAAAAGTATTATAATGGGGAATGCACATGCATTCAAGAATACTTCCTAGAGCTCACTACTCAAATTCAAAATGCTTATTACCCAAAAGAAGACTCACTTTCTTATAGTCACATTCAAATTACATCTAGAAAATTTTGAACTGAGAAAATTGCATCTTCTAATGTTTGATTACAGTTTTGGTTAAGCACATAAACACTTTCATCTACTTACCCTTCTTCACACTTTACTTTTTCCTTCCAAAGATTAGAACATTTTTTGCATGCAACACACAACATACATTGCACACCATGCCATCAAATGGTAAAAAATTGATCATATATATCTGCAACCAAGGATAACATCAACTACACGTCGGCCCAACAAAATATGAAATGTGTACAAACTATCAGCCCAAATCAATAAATAAATTATTAATGCGAACCAAACAATGTTGGCCAAAACATAGTAAGGACCCAAATGTACAGATCTTGAACATGAAACACCTTCAAAAATTATTCCTCAAAGATCTGCAACATGTTACAATCACCCTGTCGGCGATGATTATAAGAAACATGAACTCACAGAAGAAAATCACCAATCACGAGCACAACAATCAATGCAGATCAACAACACAGATAGAGCATGATGTAGAAACATCCACAAGCATCATGAATCACCATAGAAGCATCCACAACAACTAAAATTACTAGAATCACATCATCTTCTTTCAGAAATATCAACTAAAGCAATAAAACAACCGTCAGAACACAAATACTCATAACTCAATCAAATCTTCATGAAAACCTCTAAAAATTCATGTGGATAAACTAGATATACTTGTTGACAAACCCTTTAATCCACAACCTCTTGTCATAAATATACTGAGCTAGCCACCATACTAAACTTCACTGCATCACCAACAACCTACAACTTATTTTATTGCAATTTTCTCAATATCCTTGACATATACAACCTTAAAGACATTAATTCCAATAGTGTTGACATCAATGATAGCCACATATCAGCAATATCCAACATCTATTGTCCATCATCTCACTCTTTATTTAAAAAATAAAATATTTATCCTTCACCATAAAATATAAAATGCAAGTCATCTATTTTCTTAATTTAAAATCTAAAAAATAATCATCCTTTAATCATAGTTATCCAATACATCAAATTAATCCTAACAATCCATCTCCAACTACCAACCAATTAAATAACAAATTTTCATCTAAATTATCAATCCAAGCTATAAATTGAATCAATTAAATCCTAGCCATTCATTCCCAAATACTATCTATCCAAATTTAAATCAACTTTAAATCTTGACTATCCAATTAGACAAATTAATCTTAGCCTAACATGCACCACATATCAATATTTATTTCCTTCTCCATCCCAAAATTTAAATTAAAAGAACCTTTCATTCAATCTTACCCATCTATTTTAAATGAATCTCATCCCTCCATTCCAATCATCGTATTTCTATAAATCAAACCCCATCCTCAACAAAATTATAAGGAATAATAATTGGAGAAAGTGCATGATTCCACATTGAGGAATCCCAAGAGAAAGGAAACATCCAAGCACATCATGAACACATCTAAACACCCTAGGTTTGTATTATTTTTAGTTTCAATTTGAATTTTTATTTAAGTGGTTTCTCAATCAAAGGTAGTGGTAGTATTTGAAGTTGGATTCATTTTTTTCCTTTTTTCCCTTACATTTCCCTCCATTTCCCCCCATCTACAACATGATAAATAACAATGTTGGGGTCTAATGAAAAATAATTGCACATTTAATGCTTGGAAAACTATAAGAAAAAATGAACCTAGTATACACCTTATAGTATCGTGTAATTTTCTCAAACATCATGATTGATTAATGATATCAAATTTCCACAATCCATATTGTAAGTGCACATAACTATGCCCATAAATTTGAATCAAGACACATATTTTCCAAATTATCCATTTGAGTAAAGTAAAGTAGATTTTAGTTTTAAGTAAATTTTTATAGCTTAACAACATGTAAATTAATACATTTAAGAATAATAATAAAGAAGAATAAAATAAGAATAGAAAAAAAGAGGAGAGACAAATATATGTGGGGAAAACCATTTTAGGTAAAAAATCCCACACTTCAAAGCACTAAACCAATGTATCAATCTACAACAAAACATGTTACAATACACTTGTAGGCTTAGAGTCTTAACATGAAGCTCTACATCTTGCTCCTTTAGAGTAATATTAATAGTATAACCTTGGAATGAAAACTCCTCATACATCTCATCCCAAATACCCATATAAATAGGTGAAGAAAAATTATAAATCATGAATGGTTTAGGAAAACTATTAATAATATCATATGAGGTATAGTTCCCAAACCAATACATAAAATTCTAATGCAAATCCTTTGTAAAATATCCTCCTAGATATTGTTAGCACATTGCTTACATTTTCATGCATGTCATATTTGACCATCCAAAATTGGGTACCACAATTTGTCTTCATTCAAACATCAAAATATGGTCCACAAAAAGTGTTTGTGCCTATCATAATAATGGTCAACATTCTTGTAAGCTCCCTATTACATGTCATAGAATCTATGATATGTAACTCCCACCATGATGACCTTACACACACCACAAGATGATACATAGCCAAATCATGCCACCTCAAAGTGGGATGCAAAAATCCTTATGTGAGCCCAAAAATCACTAAAGATGAAATCTAGTCATCCTCCAAATGGCACACCAACTCTCCCACAAGAAGAAAAATAACCATAGACAATTGTTCATATCCACCTAACTTCAACTACTAATAGACCTTCTCAAGACATATCTTGTAGACACCTAAATTTTAACACTTAATTTATCCAAATTTATCCCCATTCATCTAAACATCCTTTTATTTGCATTAATTAAGTAATATTACTATTATTTAATTAACACCTTTAATTCTATCAAATCCCTAGGGTATTTAGTTAATAATTAAATACCTTATCTCTTTAATCCTCCTTTTCATCAAATGAATTAATTAAATAGGAAATTTATTTAATTCCTCACATGTCACATCCTCCATCATTTTCATCTAATCCTAACCCACCTCCTAATCTCTTCATTAGGGATATGCACATGCCTAATCCTTGATTAGGATGTGTCACATCCTCCAAATTTTGCAAGTTGGCTTCTAATCCTTATTACCCTCTAATTATCTTCTAATTATTAATTAGTTAAGCCTAATTGGTACCTTTGTCAACTCTCCCCATCCACCAAAGAATTTTTAATTCCTTTTTATTCATCCAAGGCTTCTCTCTTCCCCATGTGAATTTTTAATTCACTTTTATTCCTCCTAGAATCCCCTTTTCCCATGCATCTTCTAGAATATTTGACTTGTCACATCAAGTCACATGTGGACAAGTGCTCCCTTTTTAGAACCTTGTCTTGTCCATGAGATTCTTCCAAGCATGTGAATTTTTAATTCACATTTATTCACCCAAGATTCTTCTCATCCCCCAATGCACTACTAAGGTATATGCCATTCTTACACATCATGTACCTCCCTTCCACCTCACTTCCACATCATCTTATCCTAAGTTATCTCACATTCCACATGTCAAGATGTGAGGGCTTGTGAGTCCTCAAATCATCATAGCCCTACATCTTAACCTTGATGGCTTAATCTCAACCATTAAATTCTCTAGAGAATTCAAATTTCTCTATAAATACCCCCTCTTCATGGGCATTTACAACATTTAGTCATTTTTGCACCCTTATGCTATCAAATTGTCCACTTAATTTGCAAGCATTGTCTTAGCCATTTTCCAAGCCACTTGATCATTTGTATTTACATCCCATCATATTTCCAATCTTACATTTAGTCATTTCCATAGCCATCCAAGGGGCATACAAGTTTACATTCACAAGGGCCAACCAAGGAATTTTAGCAGCAAAGAAAGGTATATCAATTTACAATCTTCATTTTATCTTATTTTTTTGTATTATCAATTCCTTAGGCTAATCTTTTGAGGTGTTCCTTGTATTTTTCATTACATTTTAGTTGTTTTGCATTATTATAATAGGATAAACTCAAAGCTACACATTTATGACACGTCCGGTGGGACCCACAAACGGGTCCCTTTATTTTATGCTTGCAGTTGTTAAGTTGGTTGCAGGAATAGGTTGTAGAGGGGTGAATACGCCCTCTTGGTTACTATAGAGGGGCGAATATGCCCTCCTAGTTACTACAAAAGGGCGAATATTCCCTCCTGGTTATTGCAGAAGGGCGAATATGCCCTCCTGATTACTACAGAAGTGCGAATACACCCTCATGATTCCTGCAAAGGGGAAAATACACCCTAACCCATATTCTATTTCTAACTAGATTGCTGCAGAGGGGTGGATACACCCTAACCCATATTCTATTTCTAACTAGTTTGTTGTAGAGGGGCGGATGCACCCTAATCTATATTTTGTTTCTAACTAGTTTGCTGCAAAGGGGCGGATACCCCTTAACCCATATTCTATTTCTAACTAGTTTGTTGCAGAGGGGCGAATACACCCTAATCTATATTATGTTTCTAACTAGTTTGTTGTAGAGGGAAAAATACACCCTAATCTATATTATGTTTCTAACTAGTTTGTTGTAGAGGGGCTAATACGCCCTAACCTATATTTTGTTTCTAACAAGTTTGATCTAGAGGGGTAGATATTCCCTAACCTATATTTTGTTCCTAACAAGTTTACTGCAGAGGGGCAGATACACCCTAACCTATGTTTTGTTCCTAACAAGTTTACTGTAGAGGGGCAACTGCACCCCAGTTTGAATATTTTTTCTAGCATTTTACTGCAGAAGGGCGACTACACCCCAATTTAAACACTGTTTCTAACATTTGACTATAGAGGGGAGGAAATGTCCTTATCCTAACATTGTTCTCTCATAGGTTGTCACAAAGGGGTGGATTTTCCCTCTTGTTTACTACAATGGGGCGGGTACGCCCCAAAACAACACATTTTAGCTTAGTTTTTGCTCTAGTTTTTTGTTGTTTTCAAATTCTAACCCCCTAACATTGTTTGTTGCAAGGATATTTATGTTTTTTTCTAACATTTTCCCTCCTGTTTACTACAATGGGGAGGATATTCCCCAAAACAACACATTTTGAGAGGTAAAACGGTCATTTTAGCTTCGTTTTTGCTCTAGTTTTTTACTATTTTCATATTCTAACCCCCTAACATTGCTTTTTGCAAGGATATTTGAGTTTTTACTAACATTTTCCCTCTTGTTTACTGTAGTGGGGCAGATTTTCTCCCCTGTTTACTATAGTGGGGCAGATACGCCCCAAAACAACACATTTTAAGAGGTAAAACGGTTATTTTAGCTTCATTTTTGCTCCAATTGTTTTCTGTTTTCATATTCTAACCCCCTAACATTGTATGTTGTAAGGAAATTTGTTTTTTTGCTAACATTTTGTAGCATATTTTTATGTAATTGATGAAAAACGAAGGATAAAATAGCTAACATTTGCTTACAGGCCCATCTATTTGTTCAAATTTTAAAAGTTGTCCTTGTTGTTTTTGTTAATCTAGGAACATAGTTTAATTAGGGAAAGTAATACTTATTGCTTGTTGTATCTATTTTTGTGTCACCTAAGGGGGAATTAGTTTGTTTTCACTTTCCCCTTGCACTTAGTGTGAGCTTGGGGAGTAGTTGGAAATGATTAGTGCCTTCTTTTTAGTGGGACCTACTTGGGGATTTCATCACCCCAAGGGACAATCCCAACCACATGAACCAATGAGGTAGAGAAAGGGGGGAGAGCCAAATTTGTACCCCAATCTAATCATGTCATGTCTAGCAGAGCGTCGAAGCTAGGGTGATACCTAGATAGACATGAAGAGTTGGTTCAAGTCCTCCAGTATCTTGCTGGAGTTTCTGACCCATGCTTGTGATGGGCTGGTGTTCACGATCTAGGCCTCACGTACTGAGAGTATATCAAGGACTCCCTAGAAGCCTTGTGTATCCTAGATTAAGACCTTTGTTGGTCATACCCTTAACACTAGTCATAGGATTGTGCTTGTTTAAAGTGTCTTCTTGTGAGAAACCAGTAAATTTTTTATAAGTCAGCCTCATTGTTATCATTCCAAGTCCTTTCCATACTCATTCCCATCCAAACCAAGTCCCTGTTTTCCACAAAAGGGCAAGTACACCCTCTAGCTTACTAGAGTGGGGAAAATTTTCCTTGTAGTTTACTGCAGAGGGGCAGATATGCCCCCATGAATAGTGTATTTCACCTTGTTTTGACCATTTCAAGCCTCCTTTTGACCATTCCAAGCCTCCAAACATCCATTTAACATTCCAAGCCTCTGTTTGATCATTCTAGACATACGTTTAACCATTTTGAGCCTCTGTTTAATCATTCCAAACCTTCGTTTGACCATTCCAAACATTCGTTTAATCATTTTGAGCCTCCGTTTGACCATTCCAAACATCCATTTGACCAAGTAGTCTTTCATCCCTTTTGATCCTCCATTCATGCATTTCGAGTAATCTTTCATCTATTCCAAGAATCTATCTCCTCATTTTGAGAGTTGTTCATCCTTTCCGATCAATCATTTACCCATTTCGAGCCTTCTTCTTGATAACCTGAGAGTCGTTCATCCATTCCAAGCAATCGTTTACCAATTCTGAGTGCTTGTTCATCCACTCCTATCATTCATTTTCCCAATCTATAATCTATTCCCTCAACCTAATTATCTAACACCCTATTCCAATCACCCATCTCTTCATTCTAATAGCTTGTTTACCTGCTTAGAGAGTCCAAAAGAAGTGGGGAGAACTTTCCCTACAGTGGGGTGGATTTTCCCTATAGTGGGGTGAATCTACCCTACAGTGGGGAAAATTTTCCCTACATAAGGGAAAATATGACCCTTTGTGAGGGCAGATTCACCCCGAAAGGGAAAATTCACCCCTCTGTGAGGATAGATCTACCCCAGAAGGGAAAATTCGCCCCTCTGTAGAAAAAAGTTGGAAAACAAACAATAAATAGATCCAACTTCCAAATTCGACTGGCTGAACCAATCCCATCATATCCTTCAACCCAATCCTCATCTGAGCTTTAATCTAATCCCAATTTGAGCTTTGGTCCATTTGAATCATATTGATACATCATCCTCAAGAATCTCTAGGTTACACATCCCTTATCATTTTCTTAATTGAAATCTTCTAAACTTTGTTTGAAGCTATTATCCAAATTGACCTAGGTGTCTAAATTTGATCATCATCATCAACATCTGCTTAGGATTGTCATCCGTTAGTCAATCATCGTCATTGGCCCAATCAATCCACTTTCAATCTCCAAGTGGATTCGATGCCACAATCATCCATTTATCCTTTAATCTGATCAATCAGTATCCCAAGTCACCTAGGGTAATCTCTAAACTTAGTTTAGAATTCCTTTCATCATCCTATCAATCATCTTGTTGATCGATCTTATCCAATCTAATCCAATCACATCCCTATCCAATCACCTCTGACCCAATCAATCTTCTTCCATCTTGAGGTAGATTTCGTGTTGTAATCATCCTTTGATAATCAACTCCAATCGTCAGAATCAATCCCATCACATCATCCAATCATCCTAATCTAAGCTTTAATCCAATCCCGATCTGAGCTTGACCTAAATCTTGATTTGAGCTTTAGTCCATTTCCATCCAAAATCTTTGGTCCATCCTATTTATCCTTTCATCATCATGAATCCTTATCCTCCATCAGTAGTAAAGGGAAACCCTAATTATGTCAATGACTATAACGAAAGCCTTGTTGATCAAGAGGTATATGACATAGATCCCCTTCAAACATCATCACTAGTAAGCTTTCTCCATCCACTTCCTGCAATCCAATCACCCCTTCAAGCTATCCCGTTATGTCTTTATCCATGCCTAATCATGCTCCTTATGCTACCTTTGACAAGGGATATTCACTATCTTCCTCGTTTGCATATCCATTATATTCTTCATCTACACCTTCCTCTTATCTGACACCCGCATCCTCTTATCCTAATCTACCATCCCAATACTCTTATCATAATCTTGCACCCATGTCACACTATCCTAATCCTCCATACCAATCAACCCCATCAACTTACCCTAATCCAACATTCACATCTCTCTATCTTGATCCAACATCCACATCTTCACATCTTAATCCACCATCCCAATACCCTTACTACAATCTACCAGCCACATCCTCTTGTATTAATCCACCATCCACGTCCTCATATCTTAATTCACCATACCAATATCCCTACTTTAACCCTCCATCTAATTCTAATCCCCCATCTACTCCTAGTCTTACATCCAATCGCATTCCTCCATCTCACCCTAGGCCACCAATCCATAATCCTAGTCCTCCACCAATCCCTAATCCTCCATCTATTCCTATCATGCCATCTCAACCTAGAGTATGCAAGTTTCTCACTCTGGAAGTTCTCCAAGGAATTATAACAAAGAAGACATCCCCCACTCCACACATTGTAGTTGTGGAACCATGTTATCCCAATCCATCATCTACGGTCACTAGTGATGAGACCCCTCTCTATCCCACACCTATCATTGATGCTACCACCCCTAGCACCACTCAAACCATCAAAACCATCACATCCTCTGAATCCATTGAGCCCCCATCTCCTACTTTGAGATCTATCGAGCCCATTGAAGATAACCAAATCCAATCCACTCCTCCTACACCTAGATCCTCCAAACCCATCGCAAATCCACAAATCCAATCCACTCTTCCCATTCCTAGTGACGACACACAAATCCAATCCACTCCTCTCACTCCCAGTATCACTGAAATCCCCTCTCATGAAATTTATAAACCCTCCAACCTTCCATCTCACCTACTTGAAGAACCCATCCAACAAGCCTCCATTATCATGCCATCTGCACAAGAAGAGTCATTCCAAGAGCTTGATCCAAAGAATGCTAGCATACCCTCTTCTCTAGATCAAGATCCTACCATCCCATCTAGTCCACCTCAAGATCATAGTCCCCCATCCATTCCATCCCATGATCTCCTTGATTCCACCACTCCATCTCATGAGCCCTTATCTTCATCTCTATCACATGATCCCTTATCACCCACTACCACAAATCCAAATGCTATCATGTCACCTAATCCCTCTCTTGATCCCTCACCACTCACTCCTCTTGATTAGGATGTTGCTGCCCCAACACCTTCATCTCATGATCCTCCATCGTCGCCTAAACCTACTATCCCCACACCACTTTTATATCCCCTTGGTACTCTCACATTCTTCCATGGTGGTCTCCTTGCTGAAGAAAAATAAAGCATATATACCACCCATCATCCTTCACCTAATAATGGACTTGTATCATTTTTCTAGAATAACAAAAATCCTGTCATGGATCGAATACTCAAGAACATGAACTATAAAGGAAAAGTTTTAGGCCTTCATAAGCAAGGTGTTTTAGAGCCCATCCAAGTCAAAGAACAACTCTATATGTGAGGTCTTGGACCTAGTTCCAAAGAATCACAATCTAATGATGTTGGTACAACCTCTATACGTCCTCAAAGAGCCCTTTTTTTCCAAAAGATATATAGGCTCTTCCCATCACTCCACTAGATCATATGTTGTCATCCCTCCTCCTCCATCGTATCACCTCAAAATAACCATCCATATTCCTCCTTCATCTGCTCCATCCATTTTGGTTCCTTACATCCCTCCATCCACCATTTCCCATCCTTCATCTACTCCATCCATCTCGGGTCCTTATATCCCACCACCCACTACATATGTTTTGGGCCCTTATATCCCAAAATCACCTCCTCCATGTCCTATTCATCCTTTCATCCATCCACCACCTACCCATGTCATCCATCATAAACATCCCACTCACAGGTCCCCTAATCAGGATCAACAACGACACATACCTACACATCCTCCATCTACACATAATCTCCATAATACTACCTCCATCACTCCACATCATCCATCTCATCATATCCATCCCATTGCTACTAAAAGCACTTTGGATGTTAATATGAAAATGCATAAATCTAAATATCCACATCAATCTAAATCTCCTCATGTCCCCTTGAAATGACATGTTGAAGAAAAGAAAAATCAAATCCAAAATCCAAATCAAATCCACAGGCCACAAAGGCCCACCAAAGCAAAGATCAAAACAATGTGGATCCCAAATAAAAAAGATGCAATGCCTTCCAATGAAAAATCTGTAAGAACATCCAAATTTTCTAATCCAAAAGCTAATCATACACTCCATTCATCTCCTAAATCTGTTTTGGGACCTTATGTCCTAAAATTCAATATCCCATCTCCTCCATTATCCCCACATCATCCATCCATTAATCCTCCTATCATTTCACCTCCACCACCATATATGCCAATGTTGGTCCTGAAAAATCCCCCATCATACATCATTCTATCCATACCCTTTCTAGAATCCCCTCCATTATTCCACATATCTTCCCCTTCAAATCCCTCTAATTCATCCTCTTGCATAATCCATTTATCCTAATAAGGTTGTACCAACATCAAATAGTCACTTCATACATGAGCTCTTAATACCTCGTATGGAACTTGATACCTGATTCCTTCATTCATATACTTATTGCATATCCACTTATCCACATCCCTCTATCCTTGTCCATCTCCATCCACCTTCTATCCAAAAATCCAGAAAAGTAAAAAAATCCAAAAAAGTTAAAAAATACAAAAAAGTCACAAAAAAAAAAGAGTCAAAAGCAAAATAAATATAAAAAATTAAAGAGAAATAATTTTTCCAATGGTGAAAACTTAGAAAACAAGCACCTTGGATAAGTACCATGATGAAAACCTGGCAAACATGCATCATGCGTAAATCCCCATTCGTCCTTTTCCACACTTGGGGGAAGCTTCGTGATAAACACCCCCTCCATTCGTTATGCTTCCTACTATGCTTCTAGTTATGCACCCATCTTCCTACTATACATCCTCTTCATTTATCCCCTCCATCCCACCTATCTTCTGCATCCTACCATCATATCCCATTTATCTCCAATCCCTTCATCCTTCTTGATCAAAACATGGGAACCTATCTATGCATGCTTTGGACACCTCTCGATATACATTCCCTTCATCCATGCTCTATCCTAATCCTTATCCACATCATCTACCTTCTTTACCCACTCATCTTGCATCCCTCCTGCCTCATGACACAACATATTTAGAGTGGGGGCATCTACTTCCTTTGTGACATAAGTCATTGGAAACATCATCCATGATAACAATCTCTTCCATCTACCCATCATTATCTTCCTATCCATTCAAACAATCCCTTTCATCTCCCCATCCTCATCTTCCTATCCATCCCAATAATCCCTTTCGTCTCCCCATCCTTATCTTCCTATCCATCCCAATAAATCCCTTTCATCTCCCCATCCTTATCTTCCTATCCATCATAGCATCCCTTTCATCTCCTCATCTTTATCCCTTTATTCATCCATCATAGCATCCCTTTCATCTCCCATCCTACTCTCTCTATCCACCCATATTTCTCTTCTTATCAGTTCATCCCTATCCTCATCCCATCTTGTAATCCCTTGCCATTGGTATCTAGCTACATGTCATTCCCCATGCAATCCAATGCTTTCTTTGCGCATCTTTCCAATTTCCTACCACTTCTTATCATTCATCTCTCCATCATGTCATCCTCCCAATTCATCTTTTGTTGATTTGGATAACTATCTCATCCTTGAGATTCATGTGATCATCATCATCCTATCCAATCCACCAAGACTATCCTATCTCATCATATTGGTCCCATCATTTTATCCCCTTATCAAAGTTATCTTGTCATCATCCTTTATCCATCATTTGTCTTTGGCCTTTTTTTGAACTATGTTACCCCTGTGCCTCCATGTAGGCAAGGATGATCATTTGATCTACCCCCGGGGCATTTTGACCATCCCATGATGGTCATCCATCATCTATCTTCATCGTCCCCTTTTCTCTTTTATCCATGGTCGATTTTCATTTGTCTTTGTTGAACTATGTTGCCCCTGTTCCTCCATGTAGG
The DNA here is from genome assembly GCA_007258455.2 of Sequoia sempervirens. Classification (NCBI taxonomy): domain Eukaryota; kingdom Viridiplantae; phylum Streptophyta; class Pinopsida; order Cupressales; family Cupressaceae; genus Sequoia; species Sequoia sempervirens. The sequence continues at coordinate 18,055,274 of VDFB02047144.1, read as the reverse complement.
AAAGGATGATCATTTGATCTACTCCTAGGGCATTTTGACCATCCCATGATGGTCATCCATCATCTGTCTTCATTATCCCATTTTTTCTTTTATCCATGGTCAGTTGTCGTTTGTCTTTGATGAACTACATTACCCCTATGTTTTCATGTAGGCAAGGTCGATCATTTGATCCACCCCAAGGGATCCTTTATCATCTATCATCAGTCTTTTTTCTTTTGTCCATCTAGTATTTTTCCTCCATCATCAAGGTCTCCATCATCCTCTTTCTGCTTTTATCCATGGACATTCGTTAGTCTTTTATCAAACTACGAGGGCCCTGTGCTTTCACATAGGCAAGGCTAATCTTTGATTGGCCCCTGAGCCCCTAGGTCTTAGGGTGTTCTAGTCTTGTGTCTTGTGTCTTATTGTCATGTCATGTTGTGAAGTATGCCCTTATCTAGCTGGTTCTTCACAAATGATATCCACTCCTATCATGACGATCCAATCAATTTTGAATATCCTACGTCATATCAATCTTTTAGTTAGTATCCATCATTGGTATCAACGTGATGTATCCTTCCTCATAGACCTTATCAACCCCATCCATCCTCTTGATCCTATGGAAAATGACATTTGAATTTGATTATGATCTTTTGATGATTTTGGCTTTTGTTTATCATTTGAGCTCCCTATCATCACTTGTCAAGGTCGCCATGATCCATCATATTATGGTGTGTTTTGACTAGTGAACATAGGGGCATATCTTGATTCATTTTCTTCTTGTTGTTGTCTTCTTGGTTGTCCCATGTAGTACCCACCAATACTCTTGCAGTCTTGTGTTACATTGGGGCATCCTTCTGTGCTTGTGGTTATCCCAATACCTAGCTTGACTAAGGTCTTCGTGACTTTGGGGCGTTGGGATGGCCTTCTTGTTTGTTGTGTTTTTTTTATGCATTCAACACAAATCAACCTTGGTTCTTCATACCTTGGAATCTTGTGTCTTATGCTATAGAAAAAATTAGTGCTTCGAAGATGGAAAATTGCATTAGGATTACATCTCATTTTTTATTCCATCATCTTGCATATATCCCCCATCCTCTCATCTATAAAAATTCCCCCCATCCATTCATCCCCCATCGCTCTCCCTCCCATATCCATCCAATATCTTATCATCATCTCTTCAATCTTCTTAGAATAATATAGATTGGTTATTCTAAGCATCTTGTCCCCCATCATTTTTATTCCTTTATTCAATTCAATCCTCATCCATTCAATCTAGCACAAATCATTTAATCACATCCTTGGTCTTTCCCCCCACCTTTCTACAAGCCTTGATCCACTCATCCTCATCATCATCCTCACCCTTAGGATGTATCCTTCCCTATCCTTTGGTGTAGTGTCAGGATGTATCCTTTCCTCATCAACTACCCATTTTATCAGGATGTATCCTTCCCTATCCTCGTGTTGTTTTGGGATGTATCCTTCCCTCATCAACAACACTTTCATCATCATCAATGGCTGTATCCTTCTCTATCCTTTTGTGTTGTCTTGGGATATACTATTTCCTCCTCGGGAACACTTTGTCCCTCATCCACTTATGTTGGCTTGTAGCTTCATTGGGGCAACATCACCTTTTCTTTTCAATCCATTTGTATCTTCCATCGTTTCTCATCCTTTTTTTTATCCATCACTTTACATTCTCTTTCTCATATACCCCTTGCATCACCTCATCCATTTCAAGAGAACATCTGTGTTCTCTTAAACCCGCATGTCCTCTCGAGGGGGCATCCTCAATCCCTAATCTTCATCTTCACCCCCATAATTTTTTTCCTTCCTAGTCACTTCTTTGAATAACTGAGGCATCTTTTCCAATCTAACCATCTTCTTTCAGGTTCTATATTTAAATATTCTTTGAAATGATGCTACTTCATAACACCATCTCAAAGAAGGGAAAAATGTAGAAACCTAAATTTGGACACTTAATTTATCCAAATTTATCCCTATTCGTCTAAACATCCTTTTATTTGCATTAATTAAGTAATATTACTACTATTTACTTAATACCCTTAATTCTGCCAAATCCCTAAGGTATTTAGTTAATAATTAAATACCTTATCTCTTTAATCCTCCTTTTCATCAAATGAATTAAATAAATATGAAATTTATTTAATTCCTTACATGTCACATCCTCCATTATTTTCATCTAATCCTAACCCACCTCCTAATCTCTTCATTAGTGATGTGCACATGCCTAATCCTTGATTAGGATGTGTCACATCCTCCAACTTTTGCAAGTTGGCTTCTAATCCTCATTACCCTCTAATTATCTTCTAATTATTGATTAGTTATGCCTAATTAGTACCTTGGTAAACTCTCCCCATCCACCAAAGAATTTTAATTCCTTTTTATTCATCCAAGACTCCTCTCTTCCCCATGTGAATTTTTAATTCACTTTTATTCCTCCTAGAATCCCCTTTTCCCATGCATCTTCTAAAATATTTGACTTGTCACATCAAGTCACATGTGGACAAGTACTTCCCTTTTTGGAACCTTGTCTTTTCCATGGGATTCTTCCAAGCATGTGAATTTTTAATTCACATTTATTCACCCAAGATTCTTCTCATCCCCCAATGTACTTTCAAGGTACATGTCATTCTTACACATCATGTACCTCCCTTCCACCTCACTTCCACATCATCTTATCCTAAGCCATCTCACATTCCATATGTCAAGATGTGAGGGCTTGTGAGTCCTCAAATCGCCATAGCCCTACATCTTAACCTTGGTGGCTTAATCTCAACCTTTGAATTCTATAGAGAATTCAAATTTCTCTATAAATACCCCCTCTTCATGGGAATTTACAACATTTAGTCATTTTTGCACCCTTATGCTATCAAATTGTCTACTCAATTTTCAAGCATTGTCTTAGCCATTTTCCAAGCCACTTAATCATTTGTATTTTCATCCCATCATATTGTCAATCTTGCATTTAGTCATTTCCATAGCCATCCAAGCGGCATACAAGTTTACATTCACAAGGGCCAACCAAGGAATTTTAGCAGCAAAGAAAGGAATATCAATTTACAATCTTCATTTTATCTTATTTCTTTGTATTATCAATTCCTTAGGCTAATCTTGAGGTGTCCCTTTGTGTTTTTCTCTCATTAAATAACAGATGGTTTTTGCATCTCTAGGATAAATACAACATTTAGGATAACATATCCAATGCACACAAGAACTCTTTTCTCTATACAATTCACTATTATGGTCAAGGTTATCATCTTCCATGGTATTCGACACACTAAAGAACATGAAGACCCTTAATACTCCATTTGAATGAAAAATATTCACGGTCAAAGACACAAATACCTCCTAGGACTCACACTATTTGAAAATAAATGATTTGGTTCCAATAAAATAGACTCAATGTCTACCAATCTATACACACATGTACCTTTTTATATCATGTATTTAGAGTAAAAAAAAACACAAAAAAGGTGATCCTAGGTCCTAAGTACTTAGAACCATAGGATACAAGGAAATTTCCTAGGGTTTCATTTCGATGGAGATCAACATGATGTAAAGATTGAATTTAAACCATGAAGGTGAGCCAATTAGACCTAGATCTCCATCGATTAGAGGATTGGAATGATTTGGAATTTATTTTCTTTCAATAACCTAATTGGACTATGTGGCCTACGTTGACAATATATGTTGTCATTGATGTCAACTCAATATGTGTTGTCATTGATGTCAACTCGAAATCATAAATTTTTTGTATAGATGTTGAAGAGGCTTGGTGGAACCACTAAAATTTTTGCATTCTACTGATTCTAAATGCAAAATATGGCTATTCTTCTAGTCTGGATGATTCTTGTGCCTTAGGGTTTTGGTCTTACCTCTGTTCTAGGGTTTTATTCCTGCCTTAAACCCTTTGAAAAATCCCAAGTGTTAAACCTTTTTGTATGTGTTCTAATTTGTGGTTGACTTTCTATTGCCAATTTTCTATCATGTTAGTTTAGATTTATGTCACTGAACTCATCTAATTAACTAGCCCCTTTTACCTAGTCTAGTCAGTCATTTCATCGTTGGGAGACACTATGCATCAAAGTTTAAGGAGTTTAATATTTTCTCAATTACTTAAGTCCTAATCCTTGGTTGTATGTCATCCATCTCTTATCGACCTAGCAAAGTCTCTCTTTTAAGTCACTAACATTATGTGTGTGTAGATTTGAGCTTTTAATAGAAGTGGTTGGATCATTTGATTACATCCTCATCATTCCCCACTCCCTCATGGCATTTTACTCTCACCATTAAAGATGGTGGGGAAATTATTGGTGTAGTCTTCTTTTGGTGTTATAGTAATTAGGTTTTTATTTTGTATGGTTGTTACAATATGTATATATGAGGAAGAAACATCAATATCTAGTGTTTCCATATATTCTTTTTTTATTGTGTGATGATGTACAATTTGAATATTTTTCATATCTTTTTAATAGTTCTAATTAGTTTATTAGGTTCCACCCATCTCACAACTTTATTTCTTGTTGTCCAAACTCTTCAATAATCTTATGTCCCTATAAAAATAATTTCATTTAGTGCAAGAATCATTAAAAGAAAAGTATTAGCTAAAAATTGTTATTTTTTATATGTAACAAAGCTATAGTTGTTACCTTGGATAGTTTGAAGAGCTTTGTGTATCTTTTATATGCATCCATTATGGTCATTGTGGATTTGTATTTTGATTTATTTTGGTCTTTGCGATGTAAGAGAACAAAATCATCATCATCATTTTTTAATTTTTAATTTTTATCTTACAAGTGAGATGTGTAAAAAGAAATAACTTTTTATAAGACTTATGCAAAAATCAGATTAAAGGGAAAAGACTTTGGATAAAACTATTTGAACTTTATTTTATAAATTTTATTAAAATGAACCTAAAAACATGATGTGGGTCATTAGAATAAGGTAGACATCAAGTCAAGATGCCATGAGTAGATTAAAATCTATTGAAGATCACAAAGAAAGCATGTTACAACAAAAAAATATTTTGTAAATAGATTTATATGTCATCATTTCATTTCACATGTCCAAACACCACCTAGCAAGCAAAATTTCTTGAATATCATTAAGAATAGGAAATTTAGTACATATAATGATGCCATATTATGAAATGGGAAACCTTTTTATCCAATCTTCACAATATTATGGGTAAAAAATGAGTTGAGAGAGAAGTCCACCAAGTTTTTGCACAATCATCCTATGTCATTCCTTACCATAACACTAGTGATATGTTCTAGTGGTCTTTTTCAAATTCATGTGAGAAAAATATATAAAAAGAATGATGCAAAATGTCATCAATAACATTATTTCATGGTTGATAATAATGATAATATTTTATTATTACTTTAAACGCATAATCCAACAAAGAGGGAAAAACTCAACTTGTGGTAAATTGTAATATTTTTTATCTATGAGGTAATATGCCATACTTTTAGCTATACTTAGTCAAAATTATATAGTCAATATTATATTTTTATTTGGTTGAAGAACCAATATATATCATCTTAAGATGACTTCATAGTAATTTTTATGATTAGCTAGAGGATGTCTAGCAAAATATATCTTGAATGTTGAACTCCCAACTATTGAAAATGAGAGTCTTGAGCATCTCAATCCACTTGTTAACATACAAACTAAAGAGTAATAAATCTTGAAGATCATGTAGAAGACCTAGTGGAAGTTTTGGGTTTGTTATTAAGGTTACCATAAAATAGTCAAAAATTTAACTTACTTGAAATTTGACTAAACTTGGAATATCAAGAGTAGGCTAGCCTCTATTGGACATCATAGAGAAATAGTGTTCCTAGGAAGCAAAATTTTATGAAATAAAGGTACAATAATATTAAAAGTATAAAATTTACCACATTAAATCATGAAATTGTACAAAAGGTGCAATCCTTTTACTTCATTCACTTTGCACATAAGTATATGCAATTAGATTAAGGATAGGTTTATATATGATCATATTAATTTTTCATGTCCAAACACTACCCAACAAGTAATATTTGTTGAAATAAACATGCAATAATATTATGAATATAAAATTTTACTATATAAAATCATGAAATAGTATGAAAGGTGTGTTTTTTTCATTTAATTATACCGCATTGTATACAATTAATGCAATTATATATTTATATATCACCATTCTCTCTTTAGCTATCATCCTTTTAATCGTCATTACAAGATGTATTTCTTGGTGATGGGTCAAACTTATAAATTTTAATTAACAAAGTGAATTTCACTACTTGAAGAGTTAGAGTGCAAAAGTGTGTGCATACAAATACTTTAATGATGGTTTTACAAAGTAAATATGAATTTTGATATAATGGTTAAAATTGGTAATGTTGTTCACACCATTTTTGTGTTTGAATTAATTTATTATTTGATGCTTTATTATCCTTTCACTAACTTTAGAAATTGTAAGCAATGTTTTCATATAATATTATTGAAGTTGCTAATAATAATTGGATGGATGATCATATCTTTTATATGCAATTTTTTTTTAAAATATCATACAATTCTTCATATAAGTTGCAAGACCATGTAGTTTGATCTTGAACATATATTTCAATGATAGGTTCATTTTGGTTATAAAGATTGATCTTGATCTTAAGGTCATATTTGAATTTGAAGAGAACATTATGATAGATAAGGGGTTTCCTCACTAGAAGGCCTTATAATAACATTCATCTTGTGTTGAAGTAGATGGAAAACATGGAGTTGTATAATTTGATGAACACTTGATTTGGAAGAATAGATTATGATATTTTTCTAGATAGCATTAAACCAATGATGTTTCTTTATCTTGACACATTTTGATTATTATTTGGGGATGTTTGTAGATTCTATTACTACGAATGTAATAGAAATAAGTTTTTTCAATTTAAATTACCTACAACATAGAAGAATCAAGTTGTTAGATTTAATTATAATTGAAATGAAGTATATTTTCTAAATCACATGTATAGACACCTAAGATTTATCCTTTCTTTTTTACTTGTTTTCATCATTAATCCCATACCACCTCCAATATTAATAAAATATTTAATTGATTATGTCACCTTTCTTATGTCAACTAATTAATAAATTCTATTTAATTAAGTAGACCATTTTGAGTTAAATAAATAAATAATTTTATTTAATTAACTAATCTAATATCAGTTGGAAAAATCATTGTGTTGAGGCGGGGGCTGCATTTATAAGCATAAAATATGTTGTAGATAGAGGTTACTCCAAAATATGGGTTGAAGGAGATTATTTAAATATCATCGATTATCTACATGACACTCATTAGCCTAGCTAGAATGTGGATCAATTAATTAAAGATGCTATAATCATGTTAAGTTCTTGGGAAGAGACCCATGTATCACACATTTTCTGAGAAGGAAACTCATTGGTTAATTTTTTTGCCAATGAGCATGTCAGGTTAAATTAGTATCGTGCATGGGAGGAGGGTTCTATCCTTCTTGAGAAAGTGAGGATCTTAATGAGAAATTATGGAATGGGCCTAGTTGATGTGGTGGCAGAATTTAATCTTTAGTACCATCTCCTGTCTCACATGCTTTGTGAGTTTAGTTTGGATTGTTGGAATTTGTTTAAATATGATTATTGCAAAGGTTTCCTTCTTCTAGTGTTTTCAAACATGGGTGGTGATAGAAGTAGAATAGAGAAATAGTCTTATGCAGGCCTAAGGAAGAAAAAGAAGATATGGAAGATTCTCCATCACGGGAATTTGATGCCTTTTTTAGAAAGGTTACATGGGCATGACCCAAATTCCTTGATGAAATTTGGTTCTTGTTGGCATAACCACAAGCTTCAAATAAAGGGATTGGTTGTGGAGGTAAATGAGGAGCTGATTGCAATGGTGTCTGGGATGTCGATGGTTGGCCATAATTTTTACAAAGACAAGAAGAGCAATGAGGAAGCAATGGCCCAATTTTTCAAAGATGATGAGCATAAAAAATTGATTAAGATGGAATGTTGGGGAAATGAACACAAGTCCCTCAAGAAGACATGGGAAAATTTTGCGGAGGTGATAATGCGCTATGTGACCCTAAAAGCTGGGTTTACTACTATCTTAGGTCACCATTTCAAGCATGATTTGTTTCTCTTTTCTATTTTTTTTGTTATCTTTCATGGAAGTTTTTTTCTATGCTAGTTTAAAAAATAGGAGGGTTATAGTCCTCCATGAAGGTCTTATTCTTTCAATCATGGTGAATGCTAAGGCTCTCCTCCCTACCCCTACTATTAAGGACAAGGAGAAGAGTTTTGGAAAAGTTTTTGGTTCGTCAGGCTCGAATACTAGCATGGCAGATGAAGAGGAAGATAATGGTTCCCCTTCCCCTGTGACTACATCCTCAAAAAAGTGGAAGAATGGTAGCCTTAAAAGAAATGAGGGAACTAAGCACCTTGTTCTTTCTGACAATGAGGATATGGAGGTGGGCTCAGATGACTCCTCTCCTAGAAATAAGGAATTGGTTGTTGGTCAGGGAGACATCGATGGTGGAGGTAATGAGGAGGGTTTGCATGAAAATATGTTGGTTACGAAGACCAAGGATAAGCTGAGGAGGGCATCCAAACACATTGCTAAATTGAAGAACTAGGCTTCAAAAGTTTCTACAAAGGATTCCAAGGTGATTGGAGAGGAGAAGGTTTCTGGTGAAAAGGCAATGAAAATAGGTGAATCCCCAGTTAATACCTCACCCAATGTGAAGTTGAAGAAGAGATTAAGGGTCAAGATGAGGAGGATGCAGAGAGGAAGAGTGCAAAGTTGGAGCATTTAAAGGTAAATCCCCTTTCTAAGGACTTTTATTACCTCGATAATGATTCTACCTCAATTTTTGAGTTTTTGGACATGGCTAGGGCTGGGGCCACTAGAAATTTTAAGTTAGCTAAGTGGAATCTTCAAGAGTTCAATAAGATTAACATTAAAATAATGGGTTTGAAGGAAAACTTGAATTTTATGAAAGGATCAATGTCGGACATTTTGATTGAAAACATTATGGACCTTAATGGTTCTTTCCATGACTTCAAATCCATGTGTGAAGAATGATTGGCTAGTTTAGAATCTAAGATTTTGAATACAAATGTAGACATTAAGAAGCTTCTCTATGCGAGCCACATGTTAGTGAAAAATAGTGCAGACTCTTTGGAAGTCTTGTTTATAAAGATTAGTAAGCTCAGGGAAGACCAAGTGTATTTCTCTAAGCTAATGGAGAAAGAGCATTCATCCAAAGGAAAAGGTAAAAAAGGTGTGAAAGATGATGGTAAAGGGCCTATTGTAAAAGGGTCTACTAATTGGAAAAAGTCCTTTGAAGCTAATAAGAAAGAGTAGCTAGACATGATTGAAGTGCACAGGAGCTAGGAGCTTGAGGTGGCCAACACCTTAAGTAGTTTGAAATAGTGTTTCACTCAATTTTTTGTCTGTTGTTTGTTTTCTACTGGGTCTGAGTTTATTTTTTTTGTTTTTTTGTTTTGATGCTAATGGGTGCTACTGTTAGTTTACTGTTTTATCTCTCATACAACACCCTTTTTTCTTGTTATTTTTATGGTTCTGGTATGCTACTGGTATCTTATGGTAATTTCTTTTAAGAAAAATTTTATATCTTAAGTTGTAAAGGGTTTCGAGTCCCTTCAAAACCTATTTTTCCTGTATAATCAAAACTAATCTAATGTCCATCATCTCCCTCTTCATTTAAAAAATAAAATATTTATCCTTCACCATAAAATATAAAATCCAAGTCATCTATTTTCTTAATTTAAAATCTAAAAAAAATCACCCTTTAATCATAGTCATCCAATACATCAAATCAATCCTAACAATCCATCTCCAACTACCAACCAATTAAATAAAAAAAATTCATCCAAATTATCAATCCTTAATGAATCCATTCCTCAATCCAAGCCATCAATTAAATCCTATTCATTCATTCCCAAATACTATCTATCCAAATTTAAATCAACTTTAAATCTTGACTATCAAATTAGACAAATCAATCTTAGCCTAGCATGCACCAAGTACCAATATTTATTTCCACCTCCCTCGCAAAATTTAAGTTAAAAAACCTTTCATTCAATCTTAGCCATATATTTTAAATGAATCTCATCCCTCCATTCCTATCATCCTATTTATATAAATCAAACCCCATCCTCAACAAAATTATAAAGAATAATCATTGGAGAAAGTGCATGATTCGAGATTGAGGAATCCCAAGAGAAAGGAAACATCCAACCACATCATGAAGACATCCACACACCCTAGGTTTGTATTATCTTTAGTTTAGATTTGAATTTTTATTTAAGTGGTTTCTCAATCAAAGGTAGCGGTAGTATTTGAAGTTGGATTCATTTTTTTCTTTCTTTCCTTACATTTCCCTCCATTTCACCCAATCTACAACATGATAAATAACAATGTTGGGGTCTAATGAAAAATAATTGCACATTTAATGCATAGAAAATTATAAGAAAAAATGAACCTAGTATACACCTTATAGTATCATGTAATTTTCTCAAACATCATGATTGATGTAAGTGCACATAACTATGCCCATAAATTTGAATAAAGACACATATTTTCCAAATTATCCATTTGAGTAAAGTAAAGTAGATTTTAGTTTTAACTAATTTTTTTATAGCTTAACAATATGTAAATTAACACACTTAAGAATAATAATAAAGAATAATAAAAGAAGAATAGAAAAAAAGAGGAGAGAGAAATATATGTGGGGAAAACCATTTTAGGTAAAAAACCCACACTTCAAAGCACTAAACCAATGTATCAATCTACAACAAAACATGTTACAATACACTTGTAGGCTTAGATCCTTAACATGAAGCTCTACATATTTCTCCTTTAGAGTATTATTAATAGTATAACCTTGGAATAAAAACTCCTCCTACATCTCATCCCAATTACCCAAATAAATAGGTGAAGAAAAATTAGAAATCATGAATGGTTTAGGAAAACTATTAATAATATCATATGAGGTATAGTGCCCACACCAAGACATAAAATTCTAATACAAATACTTTGTAAAATATCCTCCTAGATATTGTTATCATATTGCTTACATTTTCATGCATGTCATATTTGACCATCCAAAATTGGGTACCACAATTTATCTTCATTCAAACATCAAAATATGGTCCATAAAAAGTGTTTGTTCCTATCATAATAATGGTCAATATTATTGTAAGCTCCCTCTTACATGTGTCATAAAACCTATCATATGTAACTCCCACCATGATGACCTTACACACACCACCTCAAAGTGGGATGCAAAAATCCTTATGTGAGCCCAAAAATCACTAAAGATGAAATCTAGTCATCTTCCATATGGCGCACCAACTCTCCCACAAGAAGATAAATCACCATAGACAATTGCTCATATCCAACTAACCCAAACTACTAATAGACCTTCTCAAGACATATCCAACCCACACAAGAACTCTTTTCCCTACACAATTCACTATTATGGTCAAGGTTATCATCTCCCATGGTATTCAACACACTAAAGAACATGAAGACCCTTAATACTCCAATTCAACGAAAATTATCCATGGTCAAAGATAGAAATACCTTCTAAGACTCACACTATATAAAAATACATGATTTCAATCCAATCAAAGAGACTCAATGTCTACCAATCTATACACACATGTACCTTTTTATATCATGTATTTAGAATCATAACAAATGAAACACAAAAAAAGGTGATCCTAGGTCCTAAGTTTTTAGAACCATAGGATACAAGGGCTTTTCCTAGGGTTTCACTGAGATGGAGATCAACATGATGTAAATATTGACTTTCAACCATGAAGGTGAGCCAATTAGACCTAGATCTTCATCAATTAGAGGATTGGAATGATTTGGAATTTATTTTCTTTCACTAACCTAATTAGACTATGTGCCCTATGTTGACAATATATGTTATCATTGATGTCAACTCAATATGTGTTGTCATTGATGTCAACTTGAGGTCATAATTTTTTTGTATAGATGTTGAAGAGGCTTGGTGGAACCCCTAAATTTTTTGTGTTCCACTAATTCTAAATGAAAAATATGGCTATTCTTTTGGTCTGGATGATTCTTGTGCCTTAGGGTTTTGGTCTTATCTCTATTCTAGGGTTTTATTCCTGCCTTAAACCCTTTGAAAAATCCTAAGTGGTAAACCTTTGTGTATGCATTCTAACTTGCGGTTGACTTGCTATTTCCAGTTTCCAATCATGTTAGTTTGGATTTATGTCATTGAACTCATCTAGTTAACTAGTCCCTTTTGTCTAGTCTAGTCGATCATTTCATCGCTAGGAGACAATATGCCTCAAATTTTAAGGGGTTTAATATTTTCTCAATTACTTAAGTCCTAATCCTTGGTTGTATGTCATCCAACTCTGATTGACCTAGAAAAGTCCCTCTTTTAAGTTGCTAACATTGTGCGTGTGTAGCTTTGAGCTTTTAATAGAGGCAATTGGATCATCTAATTACATCTTGGTCATTCTCCACTCCCTCGTGGAATTTTACTCTCATCATTAAAGATGGTGGGGAAATGATTGGTGTAGTCTTATTCTGGTGTTATAGTAATTAGGGTTTTATTTTTTATGGTTGTTACAATATGTATATATGAGGAAGAAACATCAATATCTAGTGTTTCTATATATTCCTTTTTTTAGTGTGTGATGATGTACAATTTGAATATTTTTCATATCTTTTTAATAGTTCTAATTAGTTTATTAGGTTCCACCCATCTTACAACTTTATTTCTTGTTGTCCAAACTCTTCAATAATCTTATGTCCCTATAAAAATCATTCCATTTCATGAAAGAATCATTAATAGAAAAGTATTAGCTAAAAATTGTTATTTTTACATGTAACAAAGTTAGAATTGTTACCTTGGATAGTTTGAAGAGCTTTGTGTATCTTTTATATGCATCCATTATGGTCATTGTGGATTTGTACTTCCATTTCTTTTGGTCTTTGCAATCTAAGAGAACAAAATCATCAACATAATTTTTTAATTTTTAATTTTTATCTTACAAGTGAGATGTGTAAAAAGAAATAACTTTTTATAAGACTTATGCAAAAATCAAATTAAAGCGAAAAGATTTTGGATAAAACTATTTGAATTTTATTTTACAAATTTTATTAAAATGAACCTAAAAACATGATGCAGGTCATTAGAAGAAGGTAGACATCAAGTCAAGATGCCATGAGTAGATTAAAATCTATTGAAGATCATAAAGAAAGCATGTTACAACAAAAGGTTTTTTTTAAACAGATTTATATGTCATCATTTCATTTCACACCTCCAAACACCACCTAGCAAGAAAATTTTATTGAATATCATTATGAATAGGAAATTTAGTACATATGATGATGCCATATTATGAAATGGACAACCTTTTTATCTAATCTTCACAATACTATGGGTAAAAGATGAGTTGAGAGAGAAGTCCAAGTTTTTGCACAATCATCCTATGTCATTCCTTACTATAGCACTAGTGACATGTTTTAGTGATCATTGTCAAAGTAATGTGAGTAAATATATAAAGGGAATGATGCAATATGTCATCAATAACATTATTGCATGTTTGATAATAGTGATAATATTTTATTATTACTTTAAACACATAATCCAACAAAGAGGCTAAAACTCAACTTGTGGTAAATTGTAATATTTTTGATCTATGGGGTAATATGTCATGGTTTTAGTTATACTTAGTCAAAATTATATAGTCAATATTATATTTTTATTTGGTTGAAGAACCAATATATATCATCTTATGATGAGTTCATAGTAATTTGTATGATTAGCTAGAGGATGTCTAGCAAAATATATACTATTTATTACTCTTATTGAGCATAAATTTAAAACCTTGCTTTTATATTCCAAAGTCTGCCATTCTAGAGTAAGATACCCAATGATAAAATCTATACGATATACACTTGTTAGAAAAACATGGATGGGAGCTTCTTGCAATCCTAAGGTTTCTATTATGAAAATCTTTATCTTTAATGTTGAACTCCCAACTATTGAATATGAGAGTCTTGAGCATCTCAATCCAATTGTTAACATACAAACTAGAGAGTAATAAATCTTGAAGATCATGTAGAAGACCTAGTGGAAATTTTGGGTTTGCTATTAAGGTTGTACCATAAAATATTCAAAAATTGAACTTACTATAAATTTGACTAAATTTGGAATACCAAGAGTAGGCTAGCCTCGATTGGACATCATAGAGAAATTGTGTTCTTAGGAAGCAACATTTTATGAAATAAAGGTAAAATAATATTAAAAATTTCAAATTCACCACATTAAATCATGAAATTGTAAAAAAGGTGCAATCCTTTTACTTCATTCATTTTGCACATAAGTATATGCAATGAGATTAAGGATATGTTTATATATGATCATATTAATTTTTTCATGTCTAAACACTACCCAACAAGTAATATTTGTTGAAATAAAAATCCAATAATATTATAAATATAAAATTTTAGTATAAAAAATCATGAAATAGTGTGAAAGGTGTGTTTTTTCATTTAATTATACCTCATTGTATACAATTAATGCAATAATATATTTATATGTCAACATTCTTTCTTTATATATCATCCCTTTAATCGTCATTATAAGATGCATTTCTTGGTGATGGGTCAAAATTATAAATTTTAATTAACAAAGTGAATTTCACTACTTGAAGAGTTAGAGTGCAAAAGTTTGTGCATATAAATACTTTAATGGTGGTTTTAAAAAGTAAACATGAATTTTGATATAGTCATTAAAATTGGTATGTTGTTCACACCATTTTTGTGTTTGAATTAATTTATTATATGATGTTTTATTATTCTTTCACTAACTTTAGAAATTTTAAAAAAATTATAATAATAATTGGATGGATGATCATATTTTTTATATGCAATTTTTTTAAAAATATCATACAATTCTTCATATAAGTTGCAAGACTGTGTAGTCTAACCTTGGACATATATTTTGATAGGTTCATTTTGGCTATAAAGATTGATCTTGATGTTAAGGTCATATTTGAATTTGAAGATAACATGATGATAGATAAGGGGCTTCCTCTCTAGAAGGAATTATAATAACATTTTCATCTTGTGTTGAAGTAGATGGAAAAATTGGAGTTGTATAATTTGACAAACGGTTGATTTGGAAAAATAGATTATGATATTTTTCTAGCTATCATTAAACCCATGGTGTTTCTTTATCTTGAAACATTTTGATTATTATTTGGGGATGTTTGTAGATTCTATTACTGTAAATGTAATAGAAATAATATTTTTCAGTTTAAATTACCTGCAACATAGAAGACTCAAGTTCTTAGATTTAATTATAATTGAAATGGAGTATTTTTTCTAAATAACATGTGTAGACACCTAAGATTTATCCTTTCTTTTTTACTAGTTTTCATCATTAATCTCATACCACATCCAATATTAATTAATTGAATAAAATATTTAATTGATTATGTCACCTTTCTTATGTCAATTAATTAATAAATTCTATTTAATAAAGTAGACCATCCTCAGTTAAATAAATAAATAATTTTATTTAATTAACTAATCTTATATCCATAACCCCCCTCTTCATTTAAAAAATAAACTATTTATCCTTCACCATAAAATATAAAATCCAAGTCATCTATTTTCTTAATTTAAAATCTTAAAAAAAAATCACCCTTTAATTATAGTCATCCAATACATCAAATCAATCCTAACAATCCATCTCCAACTACCAACCAATTAAATAACAAATTTTCATCTAAATTATCAATCCTTAATGAATCCATTCCTCAATCCAAGCCATCAATTGAATCAATTAAATCCTAGCCATTCATTCCCAACTGCTATTTATCCAAATTTAAATCAACTTTAAATCTTGACTATCCAATTAGACAAATCAATCTTAGCCTGGCATGCACCAAGTACCAATATTTATTTCCACCTCCCTCCCAAAATTTAAATTAAAAAAATCTTTCATTCAATCTTAGCTGCCTATTTTAAATTAATCCCATCCCTCCATTCCTATCATCCTATTTATATAAATCAAACCCCATCCTTAACAAAACTATAAAGAATAACCATTGGAGAAAGTACATGATTCCACATCGAGGAATCCCAAGAGAAAGGCAACATCCAAGCACATCATGAACACATCCACACACCCTAGGTTTGCATTATTTTTAGTTTCCTTTTGAATTTTTATTTAAGTGGTTTCTCAATCAAAGGTAGTGGTAGTATTTGAAGTTGGATTCATTTTTTCTTTTTTTCCTTACATTTTCCTTCATTTCCCCCCATCTACAACATGATAAATAACAATGTTGGTGTCTAATAAAAATAATTACACATTTAATGCTTAGAAAACTGTAAGGAAAGGGTATGTGTAGGATCATGATAGGCCAAAAAGTGGCAATATGATGGGTATATATAGGGTATGTGGCTGACAACTTTATTTTTACGCAAAATTGATGAAACAAAAAGGGTATTTAAAGAAGATTCTCATCTTTCCACCAATATAAATTATGCTTTGCTTTGAATTTAATAAATAGTTATTATTCAATTTCTATTTGAATTACGACTAAAGTCTTGATTGATAGGCTAATTGAAAAAAAGCTATAGCTTTCAAATGGTATCACATTTTTTGAATTTGAAACATGCATCACATTCTATGCTTCACATGATATAGGATTAAAAAAAAATTTAATTTCATGAATTTTTGACCAAATTAAGGTGGTCAGACACTCGATTTTTTATGTTTTTTAAAATTTGTAATAAAAAAATCATAATTACAGGCCAAGGAACAAATGAGGTGAGACCATTGGTATCCCATCCGACTGCAGAAGGTGGTGTGTTATTGGCATGCTGATGGGAGGACATGACAGTCAATAGTTGATGGAGGCAGCGATGGAAGAAATTTTGGAAGCCGATGACGGAGGTGCGATGGAGGATAGAGAACGGTGGAGTATGGAGTATGGGGTAGAAGATATAAGTAGTGGTGTGGGTGGAAGGATGGAGTACAGGAGGAAAGTGATGGATGACCAGAGTGGGAGACGGTGCAGTGGAGAGGAAGGCATCAAGGATACCCTAAAGCAGTGGAGGTACAGGGTGTGCCCACTGGCAGAGAAAAGGTGTGGAGGGGTCGGCCTGGAGAAGGAGACTCGAAGAGGTGGCAGGTGGCAAGGAGACCAGAGGAGGAGTATGGAGCGAAGAAGAGACATGGAGAGAAGGGAGAACATAGTACGGGGTGGAAAAGGGAGAACGGAGGAAGCGAAGGATAGGATGGAGAAGGGAGCATGGAAGAAAAAAACAGAGTATGGGGGATGTGCGATGGTGCAAGGTGAGAGGAAACGAAGGAAGGAAAGGAAGGGAGGAGTGGAGGAGTGGAAGCGGAGAAAAATGGATTGGTGCCAAACTAAACAAACATGGGGATGAGGTCCCCCAAAAATTGTGGCCTCACTGGTTCAAAGCTCCAGTCAAAAGCGAGTACTGATAAAAAAAATCATAATTAATTATTTACTTTGAAAAAAATTACAAAAAAATACGCATCACATCCGGGCATGAGTCCTCTACTTATATATAAAATCTTATAAAACAATATTATCATTATATTGTGGTTAGGGTGGTTAGATAGACACCTACTTATTTTTTCCCTGAAATTTAAGTACTACTTCATTGAAATTTCAAATTTTCACCAAATATATATATATTAGGTATGTACAAGATCATCATGGAAAAAATAGGCCCTTAAGTGGCAAAAAATTTAGGAAAATCAAAGTTAGGCAACTTGATGTAAAAATTTGGATAAGTTATCTATATTATTTCAAAAATATGTAAGAATAGAATCTGTAGAAAATTGAATGTAGTTTCTAAACTACTAGGGTTGTTTAAAATTTAAAAAAAAATCTATTTGGTGAAAATTTGAAATTTCAATGCAGTAGTACTTAAATTTCAAGGAAAAATAAGTAGGTGTTGCGACCACCCTAACCACAATAAAATGATAATTTTTTATATAATATTTTAGATATAAGTAGAGGACTCATGTCCCAATGTGATGCATACTTTTTTGTAATTTTTTTCCAAGTAAATAATTAATTATGAATTTTTTATTACAACTTTTAAAAAATATAAAAAACTCATATGTCTGACCACCTTAACTTGGTCAAAATTTCATGAAATTCAATTTTTCTTTTTTTAATCCTTTAGTATGCAAAACATATAATGTGACACATGTTTTGGATTCAAAAAATGTAATATCGTTTGAAAGCTATAGATGGTTTTCAATCAGCCTATCAATCAGGACATTAGTCATAATTCGAATAGAAAATGAATAATAATTACTTATTAAATTCAAAGTAAAGCATAATTTATATTGGTGGAAAGTTGAGAATCTCCTTTAAAAACCCTTTTCGTTTCATCAATTTTGGGTAAAAAAAAGTCAGCCACATACTCATCATATTGCCACTTTTTGGCCCATCATGATCTTGCACACACCCTTAAATAAACCTAGTAGTTTAGAAACTACATTCAATTTGCTACAGATTCTATTTTTAAATATTTTTGAAATAATATAAATAACTTATTCAAATTTTTACGTCAAGTTTCCTAACTCTGATCTCTCTAATTTTTTGCCACTTAAGGGCCTATTTTTTCCATGATGATCCTGCACATACCTGAAAAATGAACCTAGTATACACCTTATAGTACCATGTAATTTTCTAAAACATCATGACTGATGTAAGTGCACATAACTACGCCCATAAATTTGAATCAAGACACATATTTTCCAAATTATCCATTTGAGTAAAGTAAAGTAGATTTTAGTTTTAACTAATTTTTTATAACTTAACATATAAATTAACACATTTAAGAATAATAATAAAGAAGAATAGAAAAAAAAAGAGGAGACACAAATATATGTGGGGTAAACCATTTCAAGTAAGAAACCCACACTTCAAAGCACTAAATTCAATGTATCAATCTATAACAAAAACATGTTACAATACACTTGTAGGCTTAGAACTTTAACATGAAGCTCTACATCTTGCTCCTTAAGAGTAATATTACTAGTATAACCTTGGAATGAAAAATCCTCATACATCTCATCCCAAATACCCAAATAAATAGATGGAGAAAAATTAGAAATCATGAATGGTTTAGGAAAACTATTAATAATATCATATGAGGTATAGTGCCCAAGCCAAGACAAATTTTTTTAACACAAATCCTTTGTAAAATATCATCCTAGATATTGTTAGCATATTGCTTACATTTTCATGCATGTCATATTTGACTATCCAAAATTGGGTACCGCAATTTGTCTTCATTCTATAGGCATCCAAATTCGACCACTCCCACATGGTCAAACCCGTATCCTTTACTCGTTTATTCCATCAATATTAATTAAATTATTTATTTAATTAATATTCCTCCTTTTGCCTAAGGTTCCTAAAGTATTTGATTCAATAATTAAATACTTTACCTTTCATCCTATCCTCTCTAAATTAAATAAATATATCAATTTATTTAATTTAGTCATTTAACCTTTTTGGAAATCAATTTTAAATTCTTTAAATATTTTTCTCTCCTTGTCACATCCTCCATAACCTTCTTCTAATCTAGATTAGTCTAATTAATTCATTGATTAGGATGTGCACACCTTTAATCAAGATTAATGTCACATCCTCCACATCTTCCAATTTGCTTCTAATCTTCCATTAATCTTCTTAATCACCTGTTTGCACAACCTTAACCTAATCCCCTTGCTACTTTTAGCATACCTTTTTGGTCAACCTTCATAATTTCTACATTTAGCCTAGACCCTCTTCTCCATGTGAATTAAAAATTCACATTTATCCCCCAAAGATTCTCCTCTTTCCCATGCAAGTTGTTAGGAGTTCTAGAACTCCTCACTTGTCACATCACTCACATGTGGACAAGTACTTAGCTTTTTGAGTTCACCTTGTTTTATCCCCAAGGTATTCCCAATCATGTGAATTTAAAATTCACATTTATTTCCCCAGCCACTTCTCTCTTCCCCATGGAGATCTTTGAGGAATACTAAAATTCCTCATATGTCACTTTCCTCCCATATGGGAACAATAAATTCCTTTTTAAGGAAATATTTTCTCATCCCAAGGTACTTGCAAGTACCTCCACCTCACATGTCCTCTTGACATCTCATCTTCCACATGGCAAGATCTGAGGGTTGGTGAGTCCTCAACTCACCACAACCCTTCATCGTTCCCATGTTTTCAAAATCTTGATTGTTTAAATCCCTAGAGGCCTTTCCCCTAAAACAAAGGATTTTTGGCTTCATTTTCTCATAACTTGCAATCACATTTTCATTCATCACATTCAAGCTCTTCAATAACTTCAACTCCATTCAAGCGCTTCAACAACTTCAACTCCCATACTCTCATACTCTCATACTCTCATCCATCATTGTTGAATCCTCAAGCTCTTGCATCCATTTTGTTCATCCATCAAAATACCCACATCTCTCATTTGAATCCCCATCACATTTAGATCATTTTGCATCCATTTTTAGCACTCTTTCCATCAAGGAGCATACAACATCAACTATCAAAGGGCCAACCAAGGAGCAACTGATACAAGGTATAAATTTTCTTTTCTTTATCTTTATTTTGTTTGAGTTTAATGTAGCCCAATCTCGAGGTGTAAAGTGTTATTTTCCTTCTTTTTCATTCTCTTTTGCATCATTTAGGATAGGTAGATAACACTGCATCACATTTCTAGCACGTTCAGTGGGACCCACAAATGGGTCCCTTGCTTTCAAATTTTATGTTGTTAGACATCTTGCAAGTTTAGGTTGTAGAGAAGCAACTCCGTAGCTGACAGAGGCGACCCCACGCACTATTGGGCAACCCTTCCCTACACAGGGTTGAACCTGCCCTAAGTTGGGTGAACCTGCCCCAACTTGGGTGAACCTACCCTCAACAGGGGCAATTATGCCCTGCAGAATTTCCCATCTATGACTCAGAGTGATTCTTTCTTCAGTTTTCCAGACAGGAAAACTTGCCCCATAGAGGGGAAAACTTTCCCTACATAGAGGTGAAGTTGACCTTTAGTGGGGTGAACCTACCCTACAGAGGGGTGACCCTACCCAAATAGAGGTGTTTATGTGGTAAAATAGTGGTTTAAACTTCGTTTCCAACTTCTGTTTCTTATCATTTTGAGGTACTAACCCCCTAATGTCATATGTTGGTGAGTGTGTATACCTTTTTTCTAACATTTGTGTAGCTTGTATCACATTTCTTGAAGAATGGAGATCAAACTACTAACACTTTTCTTGTAGAACGATTATTTCAATATTGTTAGTTTAGTTTATTGTCATTTTTTCTTATCAATCTAGGCACATAGATCTAATTATGGGGAGTCAACATATTGTTTGTTGTGTTTGAAAGTCATTTGTGTCACCCAAGGGGGAACTACATCATTAAAGCTTTCCCCTTACACTTCGTGTGAGCCTGGGGAGTAGCCAAAAAATATTAGTGTTCTCTTTTTAGTGGGACCTGCTTGGGGATTTCATCACCCCAAGGGACAATCTCATCCATGTGTACCATTAGGGTATATAAAGGGGGTAGAGTGAAAGTTGTACGTCAATCCAGTTATGCCATTTTTGGTGGAGTGTCGAAGCTAGGGTGATACCTAGATAAGACATGAAGAGTTGGTCTGAACCTTTAGTATATCGCTGGGGTTCTTGACTCATGCTTGTAGACAGGCTGGTGTTCACAGTTGTGCCTCATGTACCGTGTGTATATCAAGGAATCCCTAGTTTTATTTTTCATCCTAGTTAGATAACTGTGTTGGCCATACCCATCTTACTAATCTTGGGGTTGTGCTATTTGAACTATCTTTTTTGTGCTAAACCAGTGAATATCTATTTAGTCAAGTCATCCTTTGCCTATTGCTTGTTGTTTGTTGCATTTTTGGTCCTTTTCCATAGTCATTTTCATCCAAGTCAATTCTAGGTCTGGTGACAGAGGCAACCTTGCCCTATAACAAGGGTGACCCTACCCTGAATAGGGGTTACCGTACCCTCTATCTCAATCATTTCTCAACCTGTTTCTATCAGAATTGTCTATCTTTCCATTGAATAGGTGACATTGACCTCAACTCAAGGGTGAACCTAACCTTAAGTTGGGAAAACCTGCCCCAACTCGAGCAATTTTGCACCCTAAATAGTCAATCTTTCCTTCCATTTAGTCATTCTGACCATCCGTTTTCTCGTTCTGAGCATCTGTCTCCTAGTCTCAAGCATTCATCTCCTCGTTTTGAGCATCTGTCTCCCCTTCCGAGCATCCGTTTCCTCATTTTGAGCATTTTTATCCTCATTCTAAACATCTTTTTCCTCGTTCCAAGCATTTGTTTCCTCATTTTGAGCATCTATATCCTTGTTCCGAGCATCCGTTTCTCCGTTCTAAGCATTTGTTTGCCTGTTCTAAGCATCCATCTCCTCATTTCGAGCATCCGTTTACCCATTCTAATCATTTGCTTCCCCATTCTAATAGTTCGTTGGCTAGTTCCCAAGGCTCATTTACCTGTTTCATCAATTTGTTTTCCCCTTTTATGATTTAGACAAGTCTGAAAACTGACTTGGGTGACCTTGACCTTGACCTGGGAGACCTTGACCAGTAGATAGGTGACATTGACTAGTAGATAGGTGACCTTTCCCAATGGATAGGAGAACCTACCCAAAAAATAGGAAAACCTACCCAACAGATAGGAAAACCTGCCCAGCAGACAGGTGAACTTGACCCATAGATAGGTGAACCTAACCTTTGTCTAGTCATTTGCATCTTTCATTCATCCGTAATCTACATTTCAATCCATCTGTGTTCTCCAAAGGTCATCGTTTCATTGAAAAAATCACATAGGTGCATCTTATAACATCATTAGAGTCCATATCCATCATCGGTTCATCAATCCAAATCACCTAGACTTCGTTTAAGGGATTTTGATTTTTATGCAGAAACTTTAAGAAGCCATAACTTTTGACTTAGGTGTCTGATTGGGCTAAAATTTTATGGGTGGTTGCATTATGAGGTGGCATGTGGATTCCCAACCTACTTTTGGTTAGTTGGCCCCCGTTTCGGCATATTTTTGGGACTTCAAACTTTCATCTTGACCCTCAAAATCTCAATTTAGTGTTTTTTTCTAGTTTTTGAAAAATCATTTTCATTAATAACTCAGAATGCATGTCTCAGATTTAGGATGTTAGTTGGAAATTCATCCTTCCTTGTTTTTAGGAAGTTTTTGGGAAAAAAATGGACTCTCAAAGGTAACCCTATGAAGTTTCCTAAAATGGAAAAATTTGACAATTTTTGAAAACTGCCAATTTTGGAAAAAAATTTATTGTCAACACCTTATGTCATCTAGTTAAAAACCCTTAAACTTGGTTTAGAATCAATCCTAATATGAGCTTCAACCCAATCCCAATATAAGCTTTAATCCAATCCTAATCTAAGCTTCAATCCAGTCTAAATCTTA
This sequence comes from Sequoia sempervirens, assembly GCA_007258455.2. Taxonomy (NCBI): domain Eukaryota; kingdom Viridiplantae; phylum Streptophyta; class Pinopsida; order Cupressales; family Cupressaceae; genus Sequoia; species Sequoia sempervirens. The sequence continues at coordinate 18,031,702 of VDFB02047144.1, read as the reverse complement.
GCTTAACCTAAATCCCGATTTGAGCTTTAGTCCATTGCCATCCAGGATCTTCAAATTCATCCTATTTATCCTTTCATCACCTTTTATTTCCTTCTAATAATATGTTCCCATATTTTCAATCCATATCCATCCCATCCAACATCATGAATCCTTATCTTTCACCAATGCAACTAAAAATAGTAGTAAAGGGAAATCCCAATTACGTTGACGATGATAATGAGAGTCTTGTTGATCAAGAGGTATATGACATAGATCCCCTTGATTCTATCATTTCTAGTAAGCTTTCCCCAACCGCTTTCCAAAATCTAATCACCCCTCCAAGCTATCCCATCACATCTTCACCCACACCTACTAGCAATCCTTATGCTACCTTTGACAAAGGATATCCATTATCTTCTTCACCAGCATATCCATCATATCCTTCCTATACATCATCTTCTTATCCAATATCCATGTCTTCTTATCCCAATCTAGTATCCCAACATCCCTATTATAATCCCCCATCCACATCCGCCTATCTTAATCCTTCATCAACACATGCAAACTATCCTAGTCCTCCATACCAATCTACCTATCCTAATTCAACATCCACATCTTCCTATCCTTACCCTACATCCACACTTTCTTATCCTAATCTATTACCCATCTCCTCCTATCTTAATCCACCATCTCAATCTTCCCATCCTAATCTTCTATCCCAATACCTCTACTACAATTCACCACCCATATCCTCTTGTCCTAATTCACCATCCCAATGTTCCTATCTTAATCCACCATCCCAATATCCCTATCTTAATTCCCCATCTACTTCCTCCAACATTAATCCACCATCTCAATTTTCCCATCCTAATATATTGTCGCAATACGTCTACTACAATTCACCACCCACATCCTCTTGTCCTAATTCACCATCCCAATCTGCCCATCTTAATCCACCATCATAATATCCCTATCTTAATTCCCCATCTACTTCCTCCAATGTCAATCCATCATCCACGTCTTCCTATTCTAATCCGCTATCACAATATTCTTACCTTAACCCTCCATCCAATCCTAATCTTCCATCTACTCCTAGGCCTCCATCCAATCCTATTCCTTAATCTAATCTTAGTCCACCAATCCATAATCCTAATCCTTCACCAATCCATAATCCTTCATCCACTTCTAACTCGTCATCTTAGCCTAGAGTATGCACAATTCTCACACTAGAAGTTCTCCAAGGACTTGTGACAAAAAATACATCCCCAACCCCACACCTTGAAGTTGTGGAATCAGGCCATCCCAATCCATCATCTACGATCACTAGTGATGGAACCCTTCTCCATACCACACCTATCATTGATGTTACCACCCCTAGCACCACTCAAACCCCTGAAACCATCAAATATACCAAATCCATTGAGCCCCCATCTCCTAATCCGAGAACCTCCAAATCCATCAAAGATAATCAAATCAATCCACTCCTCCTACTCCTAGATCCACCCAATCCATCAAAGCTACGCAAATCCAATCCACTCTTCCCACTCCTAGTATCACCGAAATCCATTCCCATGAACTTTGTGAATCCTATATCCTTCCATCTCCCCCACTTGAGGAGTCCCTCCAACACTCCTTCATCTTGCTATCCACACAAGATGTGTCATGCCATGAGCTTGATCCAAAGTATACCAACATAACCCCTTCTCTAAACCAAGATCCTACCATCCCATTTGGTTCACCACAAGATCACAGTCCTTCATTGGTGTAGGAGCACCCAAGGCCTTCAAGGAGTTTTTCAAGAGCTAGGAGTTTGCAAGGGTCAGGAGGACCTATCCATTATATCAAAACATCAACTATGACCTTTTGAAGCCTATAATAGCATTTGGAGAGGATAAATGCAATGAGAGAGTCAACTGTCCTAAGGGTCCTGATAAGGATCCTAGGGCCAAAATGCAATATAAAGTGAAAATCATGTTCTAGGGGTTTGATTAGTAATCTAATGCTTTAATTAGGTCAAATAAGGTTGGACATTGAAGATCCAATGGTTTTTAGATAATAGAATTTAATAAATTTCAAGATTGTAATTTCAAATTTTTGAATTTCACTTTAGGCGGGAAAATGAGTTTTAGGTGTTTTAGAGGTAATTATGCATTGTAATCAATCAAGAACGGTTGGATCAGTTGGGGAATGGTTCTATAACCCCAAAATGATCATTTTTACGGAGGTTGGTCGATGGGAGAGGTGACTGTACAGACTGTTTTCTGGAAATAGTGAAAAATATAGTTTTCTTGCATTTTTATGGTGTTCTTTTGTTGAATACTTGATCTCTATTGAATCTATGTCTAGTAGGATGCTTTAGGAATTTGTGTTTACCTTTTTTAACACCATTGAAGGCTCTGAAATCAGTAATAGATAATTCCTTTGCATTTTACATCTGACTGTCCTCTAGAAAATTCAGATTTTGCACTCATTTTGTGAGTTTTCATGGATAAATGATCCATTTCATGGAAAGTGGTGACTATAATCTATGAAATGGATCATTTCTAACATGTATAATACCAATATAACAATATAATGTGCAGGAGAGATGAATACTATGGTGTACACCAAGCTTTGACTGTGAAAAGTGCTTGAAGTTGGGGGCTAGGGTATAGCAGCAGAAGATCTGCCTTAATGAGGGGCATGTTTTTGAGTTGGGATAGACTAAATATATTGTCCTAATGGTGTAGAGTTAATGAGAAAGTTCTGGAAGTGATTGGAAGGTTAGTTTTCAAGAAGCCCTACTTTTTGAGGCAAGTTAAGGAGGGTTTTGTGTTTGAGCATGTTAGAGGTGTCATAGAGGCCTAAAAACTTGGAATCCTTGGTTTTGAGTCATTTTAAGGGGCTGTTGAAAGCTTCATATTTAGGGGTTGAGTTTAAAGAGGGGTTGCTTTGAAAAAGAGGGCTAATTAGGCCTAAATTGGAGGAAACAATAGATTTTTGATTGGTGTGCTCCAAAACAAGTGCCATCAATAATCTAGTATGTTATGTATCATCACAAACCACATCTGGTTCAATCATTATTTTGGAGGTTCCTTTGGAAAGTTTGAGTGCAAAGTCAAAAATCCTTCGCTAGAGGCCTAGTTGGGTTGGTAGCCTAGTTAAGGTGAAAATTTGGTTTTGTGTATAAGTCAAAGGGTTGGGCTTTGAAATCATTCAAAAAAAAAAATTTTGGGTCTCTTAAGAGTGTTCCTAGGGTTTTGGTCCATAAGGAAGGCAAATAAGTCATTTGGTGCATTATTGAGGTTTGTCTCCATCAGAGTGCCTGGAAGAGTGGTTGAGATTGTGTCTTGCAAACCTTGAGAACTTTGTGTTTCTTTCAAAGTCCCTGACCCTCTACATCATTCATCCACTTCAGCCCATGATACCCTTGTCACTCAAGATTCAATCACTCCATTGCATGAGCCCTTACCACTCACTTCTCTCAATCAAGATCCTGCCATCCCACCTAGTCCACCTCAAGATCAGAGTCCCTCATCCACTACAGTCCATGATCTTCTTGTCACTCAAGATCCAATCACTCCATTTGCATGAGTCCTTATCACCTACTTCCACAAAGCCAAATCCTATAATCTCACCTAATCCCTCTCTTGATCCCTTATCACTCACTCCTCTTGATCGAGATACTGCTACACCATCATCTCCATCTCATGATCCTCCATTGCTGCCTAACCCTACTATCCTCACACCATATTTATATCCCCTTGGTACTCTTACATTCGTCCATGGTGGTTTTCTTGCAGAAGAGGAAACAAGCATATATGTCACCCATCCTCCTCTACCTAATAATGGACTCGCATCATTCTTCCAAAATAATAAGAATCCTACTATAGATCGAATGCTCAAAAGCATGAACTATTAAGGAAAAGGTTTAGGCCTTCATGAGAAAGGTATTTTAGAGCCCATCCAAGTCAAATAAAAATTTTGTACACAAGGTCTTGGATATATCTCTCAAGACTTGCAATCCAAAAATGTTGGTGCAACCTCTATACATCCTAAGCGAGCCTCCTCCAAAAGAATATTAGGCTCTTCTTGTCACTCCACTAAACCATTTGCCACCATCCCATCTCTTTCGTAACACCTTAAAACAACCATCCATATTCCTCCTTCATCTTCCAAATCCATTTTGGATCTTTATGTCCCTCCATCCACCATATCCCATCCTTCATCTACTCCCTCTATTTTGGGTCTTTATGTCCCTCCATCCACCATCACACATCCTCCAACTACTAAGTTCATTTTGGGCCCTTATATCCAAAAATCACCTCCTCCATCTCGTACTATTCATCCTTTTATCCCTCCATCACCTATTCATATCACCCCTCATCAACATCCCACTCTCATGTTCCCTAATCAAGATCAAGAAAGGCACGTACCTGCACAACCTCCATCCACATATCATCCCCAAAATCCTACCACCATTACTCCATTCATTTTTCCTACACATCATCCATCTCCTCACACCCATCCCATTTCTATTCAAAGCACTTTGGATGCCAAAGTAAAAATGCATAAATATAAACATCCACATGAATCTAAAGATCCTCATGTCCCCTTCAAAATACATGTTGACAAAAAGAAAAATCCAATCCAAAATCAAAATCATACCCATCGGCCACAAAGGCCCACCAAAGAAAAGATCAAAACCATGTGGATCCCAAAGAAAAAAGATGCAATGCCTTCAAATGAAAAATTTGTAACAACATCCAAAGTTTCTAATCCAAAAGCTAATCATACACCCCTTCCATCTCCTCAATCTATTTTGGGTCCTTATGTCCCAAAATTCGTTATCCCATCTCCTCCATTATCCCCACATCATCCATCCATTAATACTCCTATCATTTCATATCCACCACCATTTGATCCTGAAATCATCACCCCATCACACACCTACCCCATCATTCCATCCATACACTTTCCAACATCCCATCCATTATCCCACATATATCCCCCATCAAATCCCTTTAATTCATTCTCTTGCATAATCCATTTATCCTAATAAGGTTGTACCAACATCAAATAGTCACTTCACACATGGGCTCTTAATACCTCATATGGAACTTGATGCATGAATCCTTCATCCATCTCCTTATCAGATTTCTTCTAAATTCACTTATCCACATCCCTATCCTTATCCATCTCCATCCACATTCTATCCAAAAAGTCAAAAAGTCAAAAAATAAAAAAAAAAAAGAGTAAAGAAAAATAATTTGTCCAATGGTGAAAACTTGGAAAACAAACGCCTTGGATAATTACCATGATGAAAACCTAGAAAAAAAGCATCATGTGTAAATCCCCCATCCAACTTACTTCCACACTTGGGAGCAACTACGTCCCCTCCATCCATCTCCATCCCACTTGTCTACTGCATCCTACCTATCATATCCCATTTATCCCAATCCTTCCATCCACCTTGTGATCTTGATATAGATAGGGAAAAACATATATACATGCTTTGGGCACCTCTTGGCATATATTCCCCTCATCCATACACTATTGTATTCCTTATCCTCTACATCTACCTTTTTCATCCATGCATCCTATCCACATCCATATGCCTTCCTTGTCATGCTACCATTAGTCTTCCTTCTTTATCCATGTATCCTATCTACATCCATTTTCCTCTATCATCCACTCATCCTATCCTCCTCTAGTTATCTACTTTATCTTCCCATCCACTCGTCTTTCGTCCCTCCTGCCTTATCACACACAACATATCTAGAGTGGGGGAATTTATCTTCCTTTGTGACATAAGTCCTTGGAAATCCTTATCTTCCTATCCATCATAGTATCCCTTTCATCTCCCCATTATTATCTCCTTACCCATCCAAAAAAAAAATATTTCATTTCCCCATCCTTATCTTCTTATCCATCCAAACAATTACTTCCATCTCCCCATCCTTATCTTCCTATCCACCATAACATCCCATCCATCTCCCCCTCCTTATCTTCCTATCCATCCAAACAATCCATTCCATCTCCTCATTCTTATCCCTTTATCCATCCCTCATCCTAATCCCTTCCATCTTCCAAATCCTTACCTTTCCATTTTTCCATCTAGTAACCCATGCCCCATCCAAATCTGTATCCCTTTATCCATCCATCCTAGCATCTTTCCATCTACTTATCTTTATCTATCCATCCCTTCATCTTTATCCTCATTCCCTCTAATAATCCCTTGTCATTAGTATCTGGCTATGGGATTCTACCCATGCAACCCAATGCCATCTATCTCATTGTCATCACTCCCACTTCTCTCGCACATATTTCCAATTTCCTATCACTTATCATCACTCATCTCTCCATTCATCTTTTGATGATTTGGAAAACTATTCCATCCTTGAGCTTCATGCAATCACTATCATCCTATCTTATCCATCAGGTTAGTCTTGTCTCATCATATTGGTTCCATCTTTTTATCCACTTATCATGGTCATCTCATCATCCTTTATCCATCATTTTTCTTTGGTCTTTTGTCGAAATACATTGCCCCTGCACTTTCACATAGGCAAGGTTGATCATTTGATCCACCCCTGGGGCTTTGTTGTTGGTCAGTCTAGTTGTTGTTCTCCATCACTTGTATACATTGTCCTCTTTCCACTTTTATCCATGGTCTTTTCTTGAACTACAAGGGCTCTACACTTTCACATAGGCAAGGATAATCTTTGATCAGACCCCGAGCCCCTAGGTCATTAGGGTGTGTTAGGCTTGCATCTCGTGTCATGTCATAAAGTATGTCCTTATCTAGTTGGTTCTTCATAAATGAGATCCACTCATATCATGATATTCAATTGGTTTTGGAATTTCCTACGTCATCATCGATCTTTTAGTTTAATATCCATCTTTGGTCTCAACAAGATGCATCCTTCCTAATAGACCTCATCAACCCCATCCATCCTCTTGATCCTATGGTAAAGGATGTTTTAAAATTGATTGTGATCTTTTGATACTTTTGGCTTTTTTTTATCATCTGAGCTCCCTATCAAAACTTGTCAAGGCCTCCATGATCTATCATATCATGGTGCATTTTTTTTGGTAAACATAGGACATATCATGATCTTTTTTCTTTGTTATTATCTTCCTGGTTGTCCCATGTAGTACCCACCAAGATCCTTGAGGTCTTGTGTTACATTGGGGCATCCTTTTGTGCTTGTGGTTATCCCAATTCCTAGCCCGACCAAGGTCTTCACAACTTTGGGGTGTTGGTATATCTTTCTTGTCTATTGTGCTTGTGTTATGCATTAGACACTAATCTACCTTAGTTACACATACCCTGGTGTCTTGTGTCTTATGCTATAGCAAAAACTAGTGCTCCGAAAATAGAAAATTGTATTAGTATTGCATTTCATATTCATTCCCATTGCATTGCATCCATACCCGACCTACGACCTATGATTTTTGTTGTGTAAAAATTCATCCCCCTGTCTCCCTTCTTCTCAGGATCCCTATGGTATCCTATTTTCTATCTTCTTAGAATAATATAGATTGATTATTCTAAGCGCTCTCATCATATCATCATCTCTTCAATCTTCTTAGAATAATATAGATTGGTTATTCTAAGCATATTTTCCCCCATAACTTTTATTCCTTTCATCCACCTCACATCTCAATCCCATCCTCATCCATGCAATCTAGCACAAATCATCCAATCACATCCTTGGTCTTGTTCCTAGCCTTGCTACAAGACTTGATCCAATCATCATCATCATCATCATCGAGACGTATCCTTCCTTCATGAACAACACTTTCATCATCATCATTCAGATGTATCCTTTCCTATCCTTGTGTTTTTTCAGGATATACCATTCCTTCATCAACAACACTTCATCCATCATAAACCCATTTTGGCTTGTAGCTTGACTGGGGCAACATCACCTTTATCCATAAATCCATTTGTGCTTCCCAATATCCTATCGCTTATCATCCTCTCTTATCCATCAATTTGCATCCTTTTCCTCATTTACTCTTTCATCGTCGCATCCATTTTGAGAGCACACACGTGTTCTCTTGAACCCACATGTCCTCTAGAGGGGGCATCCTCAATCCCTAATCTTCATCTTCACCCCCCATCATCTTTCTTCCCAGTCACTCCTTTGATGACTAGGGCATATTTTCCAATCTAACCACCGTCTTCTTGATCTTATCTTTTAATCTTCTTTGAAATGATGCTACTTCGTAGCACCATCTCAAAGAGGGGAAAAATGTAGACATCCAAATTTGATCACTCCCACATGGTCAAACCTGTATCTTTTACTCATCTATTCCATCAATATTAATTAAATGATGTATTTAATTAATATTTCTCCTTTTGTCTAAGGTTCCTAAAGTATTTGATTCAATAATTAAATACTTTACCTTTCATCCTTTACTCTCTAAATTAAATAAATATATCAATTTATTTAATTTAGTCATTTAACTTTTTTGGAAATCAATTTTAAATTATTCTTCTCTCTCCTTGTCACATCCTCCATAACCTTTTAATCTGGATTAGTCTAATTAATCCATGATAAGGATGTGCACACCTTTAATCAAGATTAATGTCACATCCTCCACATCTTCCAACTTGCTTCTAATCTTTCACTAATCTTCTTAATCACATGTTTGCATAACCTTAATCTAATCCCCTTGCTACATTTATCATACCTTTTTGGTCAACCTTCACAATTTCCATATTTAGCCTAGACCCTCTTCCCCATATGAATTAAAAATTTACATTTATCCCCACAAGACTCTCCTCTTCCCCATGAAAGTTAATAGGAGTTCTAGAAATCCTCACTTGTCACATCACTCACATGTGGACAAGTACTTACCTTTTTGAGAACCTTGCTTTATCCCCAAGGTATTCCCAATCATGTGAATTTAAAATTTATTTTCCCAACCACTTATGTCTTCCCCATGGAGATCTTTGAGGAATACTAAAAATTTTCATATGTCACTTTCCTCCCATATGGGAACAAGAAATTTTCTTTTTAAGGAAATCTTCTCTCATCCCAACGTACTTGCAAGTACCTCCACCTCACATGTCCTATTGACATCTCATCTTCCACATGGAAAGATGTGAGGGGGCTTGTGATTCCTCACCTCATCACAACCCTTCATCTTGCTCATGTTGGAAAAATATTGACCATTCAAATCCCTAGAGGCCTTTCCCCTAAAATAAAGGATTTTTAGCTTCATTTTCTCATAACTTGCAATCAAATTTTCTTTCATCACATTCATGCTCTTCAACAACTTCAACTCTCATACTCTCATCCACCATTCTTGAATCCTCAAGCTCTTGCATCTATTTTGTTCATCCATCAAAATGCCCAAATCTCTCATTTGAATCCCCATCACATCTAGATCATTTTGCATCCATGTTTAGCACTCTTTCCATCAAGGAGCACACAACATCAACTATCAAAGGGCCAACCAAGGAGCAACTCATACAAGGTATAAATATTCTTTTCTTTGTCTTTATTTTTTTTGAGTTTAACGTAGCACAATATTGAGGTGTAGAGTGTTGTTTTCCTTCTTTTTCATTCTATTTTTCATCATTTAGGATAGGTAGATAACACTAATTCACACATTCAACCATCAAAATATGGTCCATAAAAAGTGTTTGTGCCTATCATAATAATGGTCAATGTTTTTGTAAGCTCCCTCTTACATGTGTCATAAAACCTATCATATGCAACTCCCACCATGATGACCTTACACACACCACACAATGATACATGGCCAAATCATGCCACCTCAAATTGGGATGAAAAAATCCATATGTGAGCCCAAAAATCACTAAAGATGAAATCTAGTCATCCTCCTAATGGCACACCAACTTTCCCACAAGAAGGAAAATCATCATAAACAATTGCTCATATCCAAATAACCCCAACTACTAATAGACCTTCTAAAGACATATCCAACCCACACAAGAACTCTTTTCCCTATACAATTCACTATTATGGTCAAGGTTATCATCTACCATGGTATTCAACACACTAAAGAACATGAAGACCATTAATACTCTATTTCAATGAAAAATATCCATGGTCAAAGACACAAATACCTCCTAGGACTCAAACTATATGAAAATAAATTCAATTTGGCTCCTCTCAAAGATACTAAATGTATATCAATCTATACACACATGTACCTTTTTATATAATGTATTTAGATTCATAACAAATGAAACACAAAAAATGGTGATCCTAGGTCCTAAGTACTTAGAACCAAAGGATAGAAGGACTTTTCCTAGGGTTTCAGTGAGATGGAGATCAACATGATGTAAAGATTGAATTTCAACCATGAAGGTGAGCCAATTAGACCTAGATCTCCATCTATTAGAGGATTGGAATGATTTGGAATTTATTTTCTTTCACTAACCTAATTAGACTACATTCCCTATGTTGACAATATATGTTGTCATTGATGTGAAATTGAGGTCATAATTTTTTTGTATAATGTTGAAGAGTCTTGGTGGAACCCCTAATTTTTTTGTGTTCCATTGATTCTAAATGTAAGTCTAGATATTCTTTTGGTCTGGATGATTCTTCTTCCCTAGGTTTTCGGTCTTACCTCTGTTCTAGGGTTTTATTCCTGCCTTAAACCCTTTGAAAAATCCTAAGTGGTAAACCTTTGTTTATGCGTTCTAATTTGTGGTTGAATTGCTACTACTAGTTTTTGATTGCGTTAGTTTGGATTTATGTCATTGAACCCATCTAGTTAACTGGGCCCTTTTTCCTAGTCTAGTCGGTCATTTCACCGCTAGGAGACACTATGTGTCAAATTTTAAGGGGTTTAATATTTTCTCAAGTACTTAAGTCTTGATCTTGGATTGTATGGCATCCACCTCTCATTGACCTAGCAAAGTCCATCTTTTAAGTCACTAACATTATGTGCGTGCATATTTGAGCTTTTAATAGAAGCGATTTTAGATCATTTGATTGCATGCTAGTCATTCACCACTCCCTCATGGAATTTTAATATTCATTAAAAAATACTAACGGGTTGGTGGGGAGTTGGTACATGTCATTTCATTTGAGTGGGGCCCATTATCATTTTAAAGCAATGAGCGCTAGGTTTTAACAGATCAATGGTCATGATCAACTGTTGTGGGTTAATCTAAACCATTCTCCACTAGCCTATGGGGGACCCACCAAATCTTCTAATCACTCAGCGGGGTAGTGGGGAGGCACCACGTGGTGTAGTCTGAGCCCTCAAGGAAACTATGGTGAGAGGTAAAATATTTTTGGAAATATTTCAACATAATATGAAGGGACATTAACTAAAAAGCTACTAAAGGGTTGTTTGGGCACATGGTTAATTGGAAAACTAGATGTTATGATCTTGGTCATTCAACAAACTGAAGGATACTCTTTTGGGAGGATACCTTAAGAAGTTAAAGGCATGCAATTGGAGGTACCAGATTTAATCTAGGCTGCTCCCTGCCACCCCATTAGCATAGATGTGTATGGGCTAAACCCAATAGGAAAGCAAGGGACTGACACATTGACATTTTTGAAGCTCATGGAAATAGTGTAGCCCACAGGTGACAAGAAAATAAAACCACATGGAATAATTTGACTAGTCAGTAGTAATGGTCATCTCCAATCAAATTTTCAAACTTGATTGACTCAATCTTGGCCATTGATCAAGCCATTTCATTGTAGGATCAATGGCTAGAATTTGAAGTTCAAAATTGAGGCTAAGTGGGTCGTTCTAGTTCATGTAAGAGAATAGTAATGGTGGATAAGATGTTGAACTACCAAATTAGTCTACTTTAACGCCATAAAACTTGTTTTAAAGCATAATTTCAATTCATTAAAATATTCAACACAACTAACAATTTCTTGTTATGCATTCAAGCTTGTTTGGCATCCAAAAAATTAGGGTTCTCAAAGCATCTACAAAAACATCGTAAGCTTCTAGTTTTATGTGAAGTAAAACCCTAGTTTGCAAGAAACCCTATTACCATGGAACCTCCATAAGCCCAAACCTTAAGATCAGAGGAGAAGAAAAGACCCCTTTCCTAGGACCTCACGGATCAATTAAAATCATCAACATCTAATAAACCCAAGGGTCAATTATTGTTCCAAGGCACTTAAATTGCAGAAGGTATCATTGAAAAATAGTCCACCATCAAAGATGCCACATTTCCTTACACTGGATGGGAACAATTCAACTACTAGTTTGGCAACAAGAATTGTGGTATACCTAATGGTAACCCTTGGATATTGGACATGGTAAACTAGTTGTGCCTAATTCCTACATGGATGTTGACCCAATTTCTAGGGTTGCAAGAACCTATGATGGAATTGATATGGAAAATGTTATCAAGGATGAAATAGTTGAGGTCTTCAAGCTAACTGAATGTAGTGAGGACATGGTTAAGATTGATGAGAAAGAGCTAAGAGTTGAATATGAGAGAGAGCCAAATTTCAAAATCTCAATATTGCAATAGTTTTTGGCATCTACAGAAGAGAAAGGGAAAATCATTTTGGGCCCATATGATACGGATCCTTTCCCTATAAATTATTTTGTGGCATATTTCCAAAGGACATTTTATTCCTTATGCTAGATCTTAGGGTTTGATCTGACTACAAGCATGCTTGTGGCTAAAATGTACATGGTTTCCCATATTCAACATCCTACTTGCAATACCCTTTATGAATTTGCATCATACTTGGCAGAAAGGATACATGAGGACTTGATTGCATTAAAGAATGGAAAGGATGGGGGTAAGATTTTGGTGGTATTCCTTGTTCATGCATATGTTTCTATACAAGGGAGTTGGATTCTTTGGTAAGGATATGACATTGGTAAAAAAAAGGTGATATTGACTTACCTATCCAATGCTGGACCATATTCCTGGATAGGAATGACCACCAATCTAGTTTTATGGTGTTTGAGAACATTTTTTCTTCCAAACTAAAGAGGGCCTTGATCATGATTATGCCAAGGATCCGTGCAGCACTACATGAATTCTTGAAGGTGAAAATAGGAGGCCTAATGTGAATATTGAGCACAATTGGCGAGATGTGATTCCCCACCCAAGCTATACAATTCTTAGTTTATAGAACAAGAGTTGCACCCCATATACTCCCAAGGGATGTGCCATTAAGAGTTGGTTTTCTTGAAGTGATGTGGCAATTGGGGTATGTAGAACATAATCACCTGCTGAATCAGAGGAAGGGAACCCTTTTCCCTACATACACTATTTTTTTTTAAATTTTTCATGAAAGAGGGAAGATGGAGAAAAATTGTTGATATACTCAAAACACTTAGGTTGAAGAGGGCCAAAGAAAGGAATCATGATCCTGAACATTTCATGGCAAGGTTAAGGGCTAGGATCAGAAGCTCTGAATTCATCCATAATTTCTTCTTTCCTGAGGATGTAATCAGGAATATTTTTTATTTAAAAAAAAAAGATGATAGGAAGATGAAATGGATTACATTTAAAAAATTGGAGAAGGAAATGCAGGAAAAGGATCCACAACTTTTAGCTCTTAATGATATCAATGATGAAATATGGAGGATTGAATATGTGTTTCAAAATTTTGAGCAAGTTGTTGGGAAATTGAAAGAGGAAAGGTTGGTTTAAGAAAAGGGAGAAGTTGTGATAGGTCAGGAGCAAGGTAGGGGCAAGGTCCCTGTGATGGAGGAAATGCCTACCTATCAATCTCCAAAGAAAATAATGTTGTTTACAAGGTGGAAATATAAGGTGAAAGAGAAGCAAACAATAACCATCCCTATTCAATCAAAGGGGTCAAGAGTCCCTTCACCAACACATGAGTTGCCACTCTTGTCCCCTACAAGACATAGTGCTCCACAAGTTATTGAACTTGACTCACCACCAAGGGTATCATCACCACCAAGGCAGCCACCTCCAAAGAAACAAAAGGTAGAATCAAGTTGTTTGGTGGACTATCCTAAAGATTTTGATGATGAAATCATTGTTACTAAAGAGGAAATGCAGTAGGGTATTCCTTCTCCCACTAGGGAGATAATACCACAAAAAATGGCCCTCAGATTAAGCAAAGTGGACCTAACTGGTATGAACAATACTGATGATGTGAGAGAAGAGGCATGTAAACGATTTATGGACGATGACTCATTTTTCAAATTACCTACTTTCATGGATTTTGCATGGAGAGAAGAAAGGAAAGAATATGTTAATAACATTGCCATGAAAAGGAGCTCTAACCCCCAATTGCTAGATAAGGTCATTGAAGGTCAGGTTAGGCAAGAACTGAGGATAACCTTTCAAATTATTACATCCCAAGAAGGAAGAGAATTAGTGAGTAATAGTGGTCTCCTCTTGCTACCAAATTGGGATCTTGCTTCTGCTATCACCTTCAATACAGTAAGAAGGCACAATGGGCCACTTTATAATATAGAGGAGGAAGCAACATTTTCTTTACAAGGGTCTACTTTCAGTGAGTAGCAGGATACAATTTCAATTTGGGCCCTTGCCCCAAGTACAAATAAGCCTCTAGTTGTAGAGCCATCTATAGACTACATGGGAGGATTAATCATCAAGAGAGTGTCAAACACCCCTACAATTGAAGTAGCCACTATGTCTATAAATGTTTCTCAGTTCAAAAAGGAAACAATGGAGTCTATGACTACAAAGAAGGATAAATTAAAAAAATATATAATGACATGTTGATTGAATACAACAAGGGTTAACAAAAGGTTGTCGAGTTGCAGACAAAAATTGCATTGTTGAAACAACAAATCTACAGAATATGCAGATTAATGCACCAATGAAAACTAACTTTACTTCCCCTCCTTCACCTCAAGAGCAAGTACCATCTTCCCCTACTCCTCCCACAAAAGTTCATTGGAAATTGTGTCATACAATATGGGGAATGTGCCAATATTAGTTGAGGGACCAAGTACTTTAGTTACACCTTAAGCAGAGGAGGTCAACATGGAAGACCTGATTGAAAATTTGAAGAGCTATGAGGAGAGCAATAAATAGTGAGATGAGTTGGTCCATTTAATTAACTACAATATTGTGAAAATAATACTTGAGCATCTAATCAAGGAATAGACAAAATATTGATTAGTATCGATGATAATTACTTTTCCATGTTCGATGCAGTAAAAAACTTTGATAGGAACAAAGAAGTGGCCATCCCACTAATGGAGAAATGGATTCCTAGGTACCAAGATTTAAGGCTTATGGAAGTTGGATCTAAGCATGATGTAGATAAGCCACTCAGTATTCAACCTATTCCTCAAACTTGTGAGTGGATTATAGGAATTCCAAGGGAAAATTGAACCATTGGAAGCAAATATTAGAGAGTTGGTGAGGAAGTTCAATGAGTTGAATTTTAGTCTATTCCCATAAATTTTAAGTGAAGATGGTAAAGTCAAACCCTTGCACGAGTGGAAAGACCAAGCAAGTAAAGTGATTTCTACTCAAGAAACCTTAATTTGTGAGGGATCTACCATGGAGATATTAAAGAAAAGTATGGACATGCTTACTCATACAAGGATATTCCTTGAGGAGTTTTACAAGGAAGCTAACCAGGTAGTAATCAAGTATGCTCCATATAGGCTAAAATTTGACAAGGTTATTGAGTTCAAATGGCCTTCTGAGGAATATTTTGAGATTTGGAAAGGAAAATATATTGGTGTCCTAGATTGGTAGGGTGTTGTTGTGGTGAGGTGGTGACTGCAATTTTTGTTATAGGTCTACAACAATGAAGTTTTAGTGAAGAGAAGTGCAATATATGGCCTGGAATTAGTATAGATTAGGCCTTGGATATATCAATGTTCAAATATTGCACTTTATTAGGTTCAAATATGATGATATGGAATGCAAACATGGAATTACTATGGTGTATTCTTTTCTTCACTTTATGATTTTCATTCTTAAATTTTGGATCATGTCTAGAGAAAGTGCTTAGCTCATGAAAGGAATCTTTTGCACAAATTAAAGGGCCTTTTGGAAGGTGAGAGAATCTTCATCAACAAATGAAAATGGGTTTTTTCTTATATGAAATTCTCCCTTGTATTTGGGAAAATATAACTACCTTTTAATGTAATGTGATTGTTAAATGAATATATGGGAATTTCCCACAATATTGGTTTACAATTTTTGGCCAAGCTCGACACTGAACTGATTTTTTCTAACTAAATCTTCACTTTCAGGCACCTATAGTAGCTAAGTCATGAAGAATTTGAAGATGATGTAAAATAGTGATTTGTGACATTTTGTCTGTAGATTCTAAATATATTTTTTTCAAAAAATTTGGAATCAGATTACACTTCTTTTTCCATCTCCTTTGAAAACTAGTTTTTTCAATAAACACCATTTTCAAGGAGTGTTGCTCACCGTATACAACATAACTTTTTTTTCATGAAGGAATTTTTTTTTTTTTTGAATTTAGATTTTAACTACGATATCTAGCACTTTCATTTGGTTTCATATTTTTTTATTGAATATTTTTTCCTTAATCAAGTTTCGAAGTCAAACCAATTACATAGGCATACCATATACAACATAACCTTTTTTGTATGTGGGTGATCCCATAATAGTGGTTTACAATTTTTGGCCAAATTGGACACTGAAATTATTATTATTAACTAAATCTTCACATTCAGGCACCTATAGCAGCTAAACTATGAGGAATTTGAAGATGGTGCAAACTAGAGTCTCATCAAATTTTGTCTATAGATTCTAAAAATATGTTTTTCAAAATTTTTGGAATCAAATTGCACTTCTTTTTCCATCTCACAAGAATATGCACAAATCTCATATTTCCATAAATATTTGCTAGATCTTTGAGGTATTTTGTCTATTAAACAATTGAAGGAGAATTATTTGTTTGAATTACAATGTATTTGATAATTGGCACAAGATTATCATAAGATACATTGTACAGATTACAGTCCTTGGTCTTATAGAGCCCAAAGTACAAAGGGAAATCCTAGCAAGCTTTCACCTATTAGTTGTCCAATCCTCACATTCATTAACCATGGAATTTGGCAGATTCATAGATAATTGATGAGATTAAGTTTGGTTCATTAAAAAAACCAACAAGGCTAAGAAATGATTAGAGATAGATTGGTAGATCTAAGAGATATGGTTTTGAGATTAGCCTATTTGGAACAATTTAGTTTGGAAGAGCTATTAGATGCATAATGCTTGATAGATTAAGGTTTTGTTTATACTTGTATGGTTGAGAAAAATGTTTAAGGATTAAACTATATGTATTCCTATGGATGGATATTTGTATATTGGTCTACATTCCTCCTCATTGCATGATCTAGTTGTGTGGTTTATGTTTGGTGGTTATCAAAGAGGTTATTCCTAGAATTTCATGTCATAAAAATTTCTACAACAAGATTTAGATGTAACAATTCTTTAGATTGTAGAATAATAGAGTTATATGTCTCATATGCTCTCCATATTTCTCTAGGCATACCTCTGAAATGATATATATGGTTTTGCATACTTGGGTATATGTTTAGAGAGGTGTATGGATTCATCCATATGTGTTTCAAATTTTTTAGTGAATCACAATGCAATATCCTAAGTGTTGATGTGTCATAGTCAGTTTGGGATGCTCTATTCCTATATGTTTAGTCTGTTTCTTCATCTGTGCCAACATATGTTGATATGATACTTCAAGAGAAGGTTGTAAGGATGTATTTGATAACCTAAACTATTCACATCTTGGTTTGCATTATGCTTTTGGTCTCTCCTCGGTTGTGTAAAGATGAATAGTTGGCAGTTTTGGTGATGTTGATATTCTTTGGGCTAACAGTCTAGTTTCCTTCCTAATTTTTCTTTGGAGAATGTATTGTGATGTTTTTGGGGTCATTTATTCCTTTATTTGATCCATAACTCATTTTTCTTCATGGTGCATATGTGTGAAGCTGACCTATTTGGTGTTTTTATTTTTTGTAGAGGGTATTTATAGACGAATGAAATCATTTATGATTTGATAAGAGATTGAGTGTGTAGTATGTTGAATATGAAGTGTGCAAAGTCAGTATGATAGAGTAATTGTGTGAAAAGGGACTACAACATTAAAATATGTTAGATGCTTCTTTTATAGCAATTCATGTTCATGTTTTCATTGCAATTTATGTATCCTGCTATCAAGCAGTGAGCCTCTTCAACATGTCCTTGTATATTGCCCTAAGGTTATGCACCTTAGCCTACAATTCCATAGGAAATGATCCTTAAAATGTATTGTATTTTTTGTAAGTATTGAGCTTCATATATTGTGAGTTAACTCTTAATGTGGTTTTTCCATCATTGGGTTTTCCATGTAATAATCTTGGTGTCGTTGTGTGGCGCATGTTTTCATTTATATTCTTCTTTCAATTAATGTTATTTGATGTTTAATCTACAAATGGAGTTGTTTAAATTTTAGTATATGTTGATTCATCCCTCTCTCAACATTTTAGCATGTTCAAAAATTGGTATTAGAGCCAAGTGCCTTTGAGAAGCCTAACAGTTGAGGTAGATCCCACATGCTTGAACACATGGGATTTGAAGCAGTGATCAATTATATGTTCTCTCTAGAACCAGATTTAGAAGTAATGGAACTTGAAGGTCGGGACATCAATCCAAAAGATTGTGAAGTATATTTTGATGGAGAACTCTAATATACTCTTGAAGATCTGGATAAAGAACACTATATCTGAAATATGAATGTATTCTTGAAAAATCAAAGGAGACAAATGTCAAATTGAAGGCACAAGCTAGACAATCAAAAGAAGAAACTTGCAAATTGAAAGCTCAAATGGAAGGAGGTAAAGGATGTGAGACTAAACTCAAGGAGGAAAAAGATTTGATCTTAAATTTGAAAATTAAGGTTGTATAAGGCAAGAGGATTGAGGATTTATTGAATATCAAGCTCAATGATAAAGTAGTTGAATATTTAAAGCTTGAAGAGATTGCCACTTTGAGAGAAGAGCTAGAAAAAGAAAAAGAGAAACATGAAAAGGGCTTGAAAATTAAAGAAATTTTTGTAATTTTTGATGAGTTGATGAACTCTCAAAATCCATCAAAATAAAAATTTGTTCTTGGTTTTGAAAGGGGGAAAAGTACTATAACTAGTGCATTTGAAAACTTGTATGATAACTTCAAAGTAGAAGGAAAGTTTGAAAAAAAGGAGAAATCTTGCACTGAAGAACCTAAGAAGCCATCGTTTAGAGATGCAAAGACAAATTAAGGCAGTAATAAAGAATGTGGATTCATTCATGTTTAGAGACAAAAAGGATTAAAAGGTCCTCCACTAACCAGACAACATGCCCCTACCAAGTTCAATCAATATTTTCAAGGTTATTGTTATTCTTGCAATAATTTTGGACATAAGGTTGTTGAATGTAGAAGCAAGATGAGTTAGAATTAATTTAGGCCTCCAAGGTACAATGGTATGAACTCTCAATCATTTCATAGTCAGTGCTATACTTGCAATAAGATTGGTCATAAGACTAATGAATGTAGAAGTAAAGTGATGAGGAATAGTTTTGTGAGTAAGAATAATGCTATGAATTCTCAATCCTTTTATGGCTAGTGCTACACATGTAACAAGTTTGGTCATAGAACTGCTTATTGTAAATCTAATGTGAAAAGAAGTATGCTCCACAACATAGTATCACCTGTTGCAATTGCAATAAACCAAGACACATTGCAAGGTTCTAGAAGGGAAAGAATGTAAGACCTTCTACTCTTCAAAAGAAGAATGAAACTAATTAGAATAAGAAGGAAATGAACAATATATGATAGAAGAAGGAATAAAGTGAAGAAAAGAATGAATTTGTACCTCTACCTTGTGCAGATGGATCCTCTGGTAACTAGAAGAAAGAATTATCTTAGGGGAGTTGCAATTGTAAAGCTTTTCAAATCCCTATAATGTATAAGATGCTAAAGTCTTCAACCTAATAGTTAATGGTGACTTGGATATGTTTGGCTAGTGATGTTATGGCATTTTATCAAGGTTTCAAAGAAAATACACTCTCTACGGAAGATTGTTGAATGATCATGGATCTCTATGATATCATAAAATAATGAAAAAGTTGTTTGTGTTAGAAAAAAAATGCATTTAATACGAATCAAATAGGGTAGTTGTGAATAGTATTTAACACCTACTTGATCAATTTTTATCTCATTCAAATGATATCAAGTGTGCACAAGAGCTGAGGAAGTGAAGAATGTTTTTAGTTAAAAGGTATTTCTTAGATTTGCTTGAAAAACCCTAGTTTCATAAAGTGTTTTCATGGTTACACCAATACTTATTGATGTTGTTGAGAAGCCAAGGACAAAATTCAAGAAACATCCATTCATATCTACTGCAACTAATAAGGATGGAAATTTTTCTCACATTTCGATCAATGTGCATCATAGTGAAGATTTTTGCATCTATATTCACTCACAGCTAAATGAGTACAATCATCTAAATTTGTAAGAGTTTAGAATCAATCATCTCTTGGGTGATGATTTTTAGCTCAAACCATAGTATACAAATGTTGAGGAAATTTTTTTAGACATGTGGAAGGATTTCCCCAACTTTTTCTATGAAGATGAATGGGTCAAAATCATCTTGATCCAGATCTATGAAGATATATATTAGCTTGAACAACAATACCTAATCACAAAGGAATTTATCAAGGTTGTGACTGGGATTTTCTCCATCAGACTTATGATGACACTAAAGGTCATGAAGAATGAAGAGGTTGTGAAGCTTACAAGAGAAAAATTCAACAAAAGAACCTTATTTGTGGATGACATCTTTGACCTAGGGGTATAGTATGCCAGGATGGGAATTGCATACAAGTTTTATTACACAAACATGGAAAGGTCTGCTATTGCCACTGCCATCTACACTACTCATCATATAGTGAAGGAAAGGACTATGATCTTTGTGAGCTCTTGCAGTAGTAGTTGTTGGAGAATTTCTAGAGAACCAAGGTTTCACACTACAATTTTTGGTATGACACTTTGATTATTTTTCTTATGCTCTATTTCATGAAGGAATTACTTGGTTTGAAGAATGTGGTCTAGAGAAGGGATATTCCTATTGCTCATCAGGTTAGGGACCATGTGCATAGATTTCCAGATACTAAACAATGTGATACAATGTTTTGGAGATTATTCAAAACATCCAAAAATGAAACACAAAAGAGGGATAAGATACCCTCACAAGTTGTAGAGAGATACAAGAATTATATTACTTTTCTAGTGGATAAAGATAATTGTTATATGGATGAAATTGAACCAAGAACTTTATGGATAATAAAGCTTCCCTGTGAGGTCTCCAGACCTAACTAGATTGCATATGCTAAATTTTTTCTTCACAAACCTAGGGATCTAATTGTTGAGAGGTTTGGCATGTGTGATGAGATAACCAACAAATTAATCAAGAAGAAGGTAGAGGAAAAAGTTGAGAAGATGTCAAATGTTGAGAAGATGGTGACAAGGTTGGAAATTTTTTTTGGAACTCTTGAGGGTTATGTAGGAATATCAGAAACTATGTAGGCCACTCCATAAGAATCTATCTCTACCACTACCACTCCTAAAACCTTTGAACCTGATCAACCACCTCCTAGCAAAGGGAGAGTTGCTACTTCAGTACCAATACAAACTAAGACTGCATGAGGAAGAAACCAAGACCTAAGCAATAGGAAAAAAGGGAAAATATTAATATTGTGAATGTAGATGATGATGAAGAGGATGGAGAAGAAGTGCAATATTTTTTTTTTGAGGAGAAGAGAGAAAAGAAAAAGATAAGGAGAAGAAGAAGAAATTTTCTTGCAGAAAAAGAAAGGAAAGGAGATTATTGAGGAGAAGATTGAGAAGACTCCTTAGATCAAACATGACCCTCTAGATTTTGGTACAATATTTAATGGAGTTGTTAAATATGGTTTATTCAATGATACAATGGAGTTACATCTAGATGTTCCTCCAAAGGATAAGAAGACAATTGAAAAAAACATTAATTGAATATATGTTGAAGTAGAACATTCCCTTTAGTCACAATGTAGAAAAAGCTCTAGATAGCCTAGCTAAGGCTTTAAAACAAATAAAAGAATATGTCATTAAGGATGATGAAGAGATAAAATTGCAAGAAATTGAAAAGGTTGGGATTCCTATTTCCCAGAAAGAAAAAGAGAATATTGTCTAAAAACAAGCTAAGGAGCTCCACACCAAAAGAAGAATAGATCTATTGATAAGAATGGAAGAAGATGTCAAAAGGAAGATTCAAAGTGAAATTGAAGATGCTACAAATAAAATCATTGATGAATTGCAAATTGAAGAAAATATTGATTCACAATAAATGCATGATGCTGATGTTGAAATGAATGTACTAGTGCCTTTGACAGAACGAGAAATTGATAATATGCTTCCTCTAGAAAATATAAATGAGAAAAACATATTTGGTTAGAAAGAAGTGCAAGGACCCTCTAGACAACAAGAAGGAGAAGATGTCCCTAGTATGCATGATAAACATGAAGTATTTGATATGGAGATTGGAAAATAAAAAGAGCAAGAAGAGGAGAAGGAGAAGGAGAATGATGAGCAGAAGAAATAGGATAATTCTAAGAAAGTTCAAGATGTTGCAGTGAAAATAGTTGAGAAGCAAGATGCTTCTACGGATATAGGTTAGGGTTCTTCATCATTAGATTCTTTAAAGGACCTATTAATGCTATATATGTAGTTTCAACCTTGGTAACATTGGGAAACCTCTAAAAATTCCTACTTATGAAGGACAAGTTGAATTGTCAAATATTTCTCCCCTTCACAAGTTATAGCTTGGTGATATCTTGCATGCTTCAGCAAGGAAATATATTTTGCAAGAACATTTGAAGAAGATTAAAATATTATATGGTGATATAAAGGCAATTCAAGAAGGTTTACAAGAGGAAAACATATATTTTTCCTTGCCTCTAGAATAAAAATTAAAGCTTTTGATGGATTCTTTTAAGGATCATTCTTCACACATTGAGAAAAAGGTGGACAAAGAGGCCTTGAGAAAGATATCTAATAAGAAATGGTTGAAGCATCTAACCGGTGTGCTAGTGTACAAAAAAAATTGTAAGAAAATATAAAGATGTTTACGGATTGTGTTGATGAAGTCATTACACTTTATCAATTTTATTTTAAATGGCCTAATTCCACTAAAATCATCAAGGATCAAATTGAATCCATTGATTCATAGATCACTCAAATGGCTGGAATATATGGTTTTTCAAAAGATAAGGATGGATCTAGTAGAGCACAAATAAAAAAAAAATCATTTGTAGTTGTCATTGATTTTGGACCAAAGAGAGAATATAAAGAAATAATTAAGCCTATTAAGAGAAGGAGTTAATGTGAGGCTTGCACCATTATCTAAGTTGTTGGCTAAAGCATTAGAAAATTGATTAGAAAATGAAGGCTCCCACTAGTATTGATGTAGTTGAGGATATTTTCATATAGTTTAAACTCCAAAATCATATTTTTACCTCAACAAAAGAAAATTGGGATGCAACTCTAATGCACCTTAAAGTTGTAAGGAAGCTAAGGTAGTGTAACAACCTCCTACACTAATCTTGAGAGGAGAATAATACAAAACTTTTACAGATCTTTAACAGTTACAAAAACATAAACAAAAATAAACAAAAATATCATGCATACAATGACACAATGATTTACGTGGGGAAAACCCTTTCAGGAGAAAAACCCCACACTCCAAAAGTCGCCTAATATATTATTCAGTAAATCTCAAAGATTATAATATACTTGCAGAGCAAGCTTTTCAAAAGAGTATCACCACTCAAAGATCAAGAGACAACACAATTGCTATCAAACTCTCATAATACATCACCATCTCTCTATACCATAGTCATAATACAATGCCCTTATAAAATAGGGTTACATTCTAGGGCAATATTAACCAACAAAATATCCACCATTAGATCTAAAACCTAATAATTAATGGTATAGATTTACAATGTATCATTTATCTAATGTATTTCGGCCATTGTAGAAGTTTCTTGAAAAGGTTAACAAAAAAATTTCCACACACATCCCACTCTCCCCCCTTATGCCATTGTATATTACACCTATCGGTGTAACTAGGATATATATATATCCTATCAACAATAACCTCTATATAACTACAAGGTTGAGACACATTTTCCCAACAATTCTCCCACTTTTCGAACACCTTGCAAGAGAAATGGGAGGGAGTAAACATTGTCTCTTAATTGTTAGGGGATGAAAGGCCCATAGCCTCTGAACACCATCTGAACTTCTTTGTGCTCACAGGCTTAGTTAAAGAATCAGAATCATTCATCAAATTCTCTACCTTAACTAGCTTCACCATGACATCTTTGACCATATGTTAAAAAAATGATACTGTACATCAATGTGCTTGGTCTTGACATGAAATGTCAAGTTCTTGGCTAGACATATCACACTCTAACTTTCTCAATAAACTATCACTACACCTTGTTTTATTCCAATATCTAAACATAGTCTCTTAAGTCAAATGGATTCTTTACAAGCATGAGTAGCTTCCATATACTCTACTTTAGTAGTGGACAAAGAAACTACATCCTATCGCTTACTCATCCATTTGATTGCACCACCAAATAAAGTAAACACATAAGCATTGGTGGATTGTCTGCTATCAATATCACATGCCTATTTTGAATCCACATAACCATGAATATCAAGGTAAATTTCATCTTTAGTCACATTACTATGATAACACAAGGAATAATCTGAGGTACCACACAAATATCTGAAGACTCTTTTAACTACATTCCAATGAACTCTATTAGGATTAGACATATATCTATAAAGAACTCCCACTACTTGGGAAATGTTTGGTCTAGTACAAACCATAGCATACACCAAACTTCCAATTGCACTCTAGTAAGGAACTCTTCTCATGTTTTCCATATCTGATGGAGATGTTGGAAAATTTGAAATAAATAACTTTGTTCCAATAGAAAAAGGAACACACAATGGTCTACAATCCTGCATGTTAAATCTCTATAAAATTGAATTGACATACTTACTTTGGTCAATCCATAGTTTTTTGTTCACTCTATCTCTCTTAATTTCCATCCCAAGAATGTTCCTAGATGCACCAAGATCTTTCATTTCAAATTTAGCAACAAGTTGAAATTTTAGTTCTGAAATCATACCTTTCCCTTTGCCAATAAATAACATATCATCAACATATAATGCAATAAACAATAAATGATCACCACCAATTTTATAATAAACACAATGATCTAATTTAGAATGTTGAAATCCCAAACTCAACACATATGTGTCAAATTTCCGGTACCACATCCTAGTACTTTTTAAAAGCTATACAAAGATTTCTTCAATTTGCAAACCAAATTACTTTTACCTTTCATCATGTAGTGCTCTGGATGTGTCATCTAAATATCCTCCTCCAAGTCACCATGAAGGAAATTAGTTTTTACGTCCATTTTCACAACCTCTAAATCATAAGCAGTAGTAATAGCAAGCAAAAATCTAATGGATTTCATTTTTTGCAATAGGAGAGAATATCTCACCATAATCAAACCCTCAACTTGAGAGTAACCTTTCCAAACCAACCTTGCTTTGTACTTCTCAATACCTCCATTTGAACCAATCTTTTTCTTTAACACCCATTTGCAACCAATAGTTTTTTCTCCTTCAGGCAATGGTACAAGATTCCATGTATCATGCTTTTCCAAAGATGTCATTTCTTCATCCATAAAAATCTTCTGGGATTCTGCATCATTCATACCTAATTCCTCTTCTATATATTTTGGTTCATCTATGTTAGTATTCAAAGAAAAAATACATCTCCAATCATTAGGTGTATACCTTTCAGGAAGTTGTCTATTCCTTGTAGACCTATGAACAAGTTGAGTTGGAGGTTCTTCCTCCTCTTCTAAAGATCCAGAGCTAGGTGAGCTCTCCTCAACTTTCTGTCTATCCTTGGGCCTCAATTCAAATTTCTTAGGTGTAGAAGGAAATTGAATCACATGTTTCTATCTACTTTGTTCTAGTTGCAATGTAACAAAAGAAGGCTTAGTTTCTCTAAAAATAAACACTTCTACTATATATTACCTTTTGTGCAACGGGTTCCCAAAGCTTGTATCCTTTCACACCACAACTATATCTGATGAAGATACATTTCACATCCTTGTTCTCCAACTTTTTTCACTTCTCCTTTGGCACATGTGCATATGCCTCACAACCAAAAACTCTAGATGTATTAATGAAGGCTTGTGACCTAACCATGCCTCTATAGGTTTCTTATCAATAAGAGCTAATGTAGGAGACATGTTAATCAAGTAATAGGAAATGGAAATAGCTTCAACCAAAAATATTTGGTCTAGGAAAACACCACTCAACATACTCCTAGCCTTCTCCATCAATGTCATGTTCATTCTTTCTACAACTCCATTCTATTGTGGAGAATATAGAGTTATCTTATGTCTATGAATACAACAATCTTTACAGAATCTATCAAAATCATTAGAGTAAAATTCATCACCATTATCAGTGCTCAAACATTTTATTTTCTTTCTAGTCTATAACTCAACCATTGCTTTAAATTCTTTAAATCAACTGAAAAATTTAGATTTACTCTTTAGAAAATATACCCATGTCCTTCTACTATAAACATCAATAAATGAAACATAATATGTGGATTTACCAATCGAAGGAACATCTACAGGACCAAACAAATCAAAATGAATAAGATCCAATACACCACAAGATTCATGAGAACTCGAGTAAAAATGAACATGGTTTTTTTTTCTATAAATGCACTGCTCATAGAAATCAAAAATCAGACAAACCTTCAACAATGTTTTTATTTTTCAAGGTCCTTAAACCCTTTTCTCCAATGTGGCCAAGTCTCTAGTTCCAAAACATAGTTTCCACTGTAGGTAACTTTGTTTTTGAAGAAAGAGCACCCATGGGTACCCAAAAGCCATGACCATCTATTGAAGGTGAAACCCTTCTTCCACAAACTTTATTTTCATAGAAGTACTATTGCACTCAATAGTGAATGCATCGAGCTTATACAATGTGCCATATCTGACACCTCTAGCAATCACCATAGCACCTTCTGACCAATTTGCATCCTACATCAAAAAATACTACCAACACACCTACATCTATTAATTTGCTAACTAATCTAGGGATATGTAACATGCCATTAATCCTTTTTATTCTACCATCAAGAAACCTAATTTTAACTTTACCATTGCCAACCATGTCTAAATGAGAATCATCACCCAAGTACACCTTACCACCTTCAAATTCTTCATATTCAGAAAAAAAATCTCTATTAAATGTCATATGGAAAGATGCACCTGATTCAATTAACCATGCATCATTAACTACATGAGTTTCCAAAGATGCAATCAATGTGTCGCCATATTCCTTCTTAGACTCGGAATCAGAATCAAATTTCTTCTTTTTCTTCTTTTCTTCTTTGAATTCCTTAGAACATGTCCAGGCTTACCGCAGTTCCAATAAATAACTTTAGACTTTCCAAGAGATTTAGATCTCCCCTTGGACTTTTAATTTGTCATGCTTCTCATTCTTCTTACCTTTTTCCTTAGGTCTTCCACAAACATTTAGGGCCTTTTTGGTAGTGATGGATACCTTCCTCCTCATCTCTTCAAAAAGAAAAGAACCCACCACATCTTTAGTCTTCAAAATTATAGGACTCCCAATAGCCATAACAAGAGAATCCATGAATCAGGAAAAGAACAAAGAAAGTTCTAAAATTTCTCCTCCTTGTCCATTTTGACACCAACTAATGCCAATTGAGCCACCAACATATTGAATGCTTCCAAGTGGTCTATGATTCATCCACCCTCTTCCATTCTCAAGGAATACAATTTCTTCCTTAAGAAAATATTGTTCACTAAAGATTTGGCCTGATACATCTCACCAAGCTTCTTCCTATTGGCATATGGCTTCTAGTGTTGTCATTGATGGCAACCTAAGTCATTATTCTGGTCCAAAGATTAGGATTTTTTCATACCAGTAGGCAAAGTAAAGAAAAGAGTATTACCGAAAGAGAGAAGGAAGAAAAAAGTACCCGGTTAGTATGTTGATTTGTATGCTTCACCGGATTATCATTTTGAGTCATGGATCTTGAGGAAGGTTGCTAAGTATCTATATTATCTTATTGTTAAGTTTTGTGATGTCACATTAATTGGTGTATAAGTTAGGAGATCCGGCAGGATAATTTTCTATTTATTAGCTCTTAGTGGCCGACTTAGTGAATATGGCATGTTGTGGATATTTGAGGTATAATTAATTAAGGTATACTATGTTTGAAGATTTTTTTTTGGGTCTTAGCTATGTCGTGTCCAACTTTTATGGGTATGTATTGAATATTAAATGTGGATTGAGTCGACTATTGGAAAATATTTTTATTTTGCTAAAGTTGACATGAAGCAACTAAATCTTTGATAGCGGATATATATAAGAGATTAGTTAATTCATTATGTGAGAGTGAAGGTGAGTGTACAAATAGTAGAAGGGTTGTTGAGTGATTTGGCATAGTTTCACTTGTACAAAAGAGGATTGTTGTGAAGCAAATTAAGGCAAAGCAAAGCAAAGTGAAAAATTAGACAAAAGGTCCAGAATATAATCTATGAGCCTCGCCAGAATTGAAACCAGACATTTTTAGATGCTACTTTCTCAGTTCAACTCCTTGTTATAATCCAAATATGTTGTAAGATAACGATCCTTCTTGATTTTGAGCAGTGAGCTCTAGGCAATGTGCTTGAATGCATGTGCATTCCCATTTTTCTTCATACTTTTAACAGAGTATAAATTGTGGATTAACCTCCACCATGGTTTTTCCCCTAAAAGGGTTTCTACGTAAAAATATTGGTGTCGTGGTGTTTTGATTGTTTCCTTCATGTGCTTGCATCTTTAATTTTGTCTAAATGTTGCAAATGATTTAAGATATGGATTGTAATTTAAATATTGTTGAACACTTATTCACCCCCCCTCTTAGTGTTCCTTCAATCCAACAATTGGTATTAGAGCAAGGTTCCTCTATAAAATTTTAATAGCTTGAGGTGGATCTTGGAATGCAATGGACTCTAGTGGTCTTCAATAAAAAAATTTGGTGGCATTTGATGATCTTGACCAGTCTAAAGCAGAAGTTCTAGAATAAAAAGCAAATCTTGAGGATGCTGAAAAATTCATTCAATCATTGAAGGATAAAATCAATGAGTCAAGAGAAAAGAGGAAGGAACTATGTGATCAGTTGAAGTAGAAAGAAAGTAAATTCTTGGAATATGTTCACCCGAATCAAACCTTAAAAGAAATAATTGAAGAATGTGAAAAGCTTGCTAGAGACAATGCTACTCTAAAGATTGAGATGGAATTTGTGGTGATGAAGCTAACTAAGGAGATTGAAGAAAGGAAGAAGAATGAGGAGAATTTGGCCTAGTCCTTAAAAGGAAGATCTAAATAATGCAATAGAGTTAATAGTGTATTCATTCAGCTAGAGATTGAATGGAAACAATCCATAAATAATGAACAAGAGCTTGAAAGAAAAATAGTTATTCTTAGAGATGAACTCACTGCTGCAAATGAATACAAGGAGGAGTTTAGGATCAGTTCTGCTAAGCTTGATGAGCTAACTAAAGGACAAAAGGATGTAAATGACAAGCGAGGTCTTGGATATGAGAAGGGAGAAAGCTCCATATCTGAACATAAGGATTATGTACAAAGAAATCAGATGAACAAAGGTAGAAGGTATCCGATAAGAAAAAACAATGCTCAAAATTTTAATGGTCACTACCTTGCTTGTAATAAATTTGTTCATATGGCTTCTTAGTGTAGAAGTAAAATAAATTCAAGTAGTCCATCATTTCTAGGTCAGTGTTTTAGTTGTAATAAGTTTGGTCATGAGTCAATTGAATGCAAAAGTATGTCTGTTAGTGTAAGGAATGTTAAATGTTACACCTATGGAAGATTTGGACATATTGCTAATCAATGCATATCAAGAGGGAATCAATGGAATGAATGGTCTATACAAAGAAATCTTGTGTGTTACAATTACAACAAATTTGGTCACATTGCAAGATTCTACAGGAACATAAACATGGATAGAAGAGATCTGGTATACAAAGGAAGAATTTCATACAAAGATGATAAAGGAAAAGGGAAAGTGAGTATGGAAGAAATAAGAGATCAAATGAATAAAACATGGGTAAGGAAGAGTGAGTTTGATGAAGGAAATAAGCTTGCACCAGAATCTACTTTTGGTAATTCCTCCAGAAATTGATTTTAGGCCATTAGCCTAGGGGGAGTTTTTTCAAGAAAATGCTTTGTCCCCCTATCAGTAGTGCACCACAATGTAGGAAATTGTCAATAGTTATGCTAATAGTTTATAAATGTATCAGTGATCACTTGTGCAAAAATTTGAGAAATATAAGGTACATAGATGAATCTTTCTTTTGTTGTATCCAGAACACCTAGGGTAATGTGGTTAAAAAGTTAGGTGTGCAAGTTATAAAAGGGTATTTGGAACCCTCATTTGTCACCTTGCATTAAAGAAGAATAGAAAGAGAGCCTTTGCAGCATAATTTCTAAGGAGTAAATTCAATTCGGAGATGAATTCATCAAGTATTTCAGTTGCTTGTAGAATTCTCACTTAATTTGGTGCTCAAAAGAAACTTGTTCGATACGAAAAGGAAAATGAATCAAATCAAAGGAATGGTGAATTTAGATGAATATAGTAGTGAGACGATTAGGGATGTGAGAAATATTTTGCAGGGCGATGAATTGAAATGGTTTGAAGGTGTGAAACACAAAATTTTGGACATTTGGAGTGGATTTCCCTATTTTGATAATGCGGAAGTTGTTAGGTTTATCCGGAACAGATTGAATGATGACATTCTAACTCTGGATAAACCCTATCTCATTTTGAAAGAGGTGATTATGAATCTAATTAGATTATGTAATGATGGGGATATACTAAAAAAGAAGTCGATTCAGAACAAAGAAGTTGAAACCCTAATTAGAGTAATTGCAGATCAAAGGGCTATGATAATTTCAACAATCAAAGATCTAATAATAAGGTACATTGCACATGGAATCTCATACAAAATTGTTTTTAGAAACAGGGAAGGCACAACATCGATAGGTGCACTTTACATCTCTCATAAAATGATAATGGAGGATCAAGATTTTGACCTATGCAGATTGCTAAAAGATCAATTGATGGAAAATGTGCAACTAATAAAGGATGAAAATTACCCCTTCAGTTTTGGTACCTTGGTCATATGTCTTGTGATGTATTTTATGAAATTATTTCCATAGATCAATAATGTTGTATGGAAAGAGAATGAACTAGTTTGCAAACAGATTTTTGAACATTCTAATACTTTGGCAAATTGTAAGCAAGAGTATGCAAATTTCTTTAAATAATTGCTAGGGAAGTTTGGAACAATTAGCATTTCCATTATGGTAAGAGCACTTGAAGTCAGGTCCTCTTCTAGTGATTTGGAGAGGAAGAAGAAAAGAGCACAAGAGATTGTTGATTACACTCCTCCAACACACAAGACTCCAAAAATTGAAGGAAAAGGTAAAGAACAAGTGATTGTGGACATACCAAATGAGGAATCTGATGAGTACACTCTAAGGGAAGAACCGAAATTAGTTGAACCAAATGTAGTAATGGCAGAAGGAAGTGAAGAAGAAGATTTTTTATCCAAAATAAAGATATTGTAGCTTGTTCAAGAGAAAGATGGGATGCAGAAAATTGCTGACATATGATCTGATAGACCCTCATATGAGTAGAACCTGATTGAGAGCACACTAATTACTTATTTTGTGCACATTAAAATTGAATTGGAGAGTTTGCATAATGTGTTTCCTAAAGAGATGATTAAGTGCATTAAGGAAGCCATGGTCTTTGAGTCCTAGGACAGGAAAGAGGGAGAAATAATTCTACATCTGAAGGAGCAGTTCAGGCTATCTCTTACCAAACTAAAAAGGAAAATGAATGAGTTGAGGCAATGCATAAATATGGAAAATAACATCTACAACTATTGTCTTTGTTGACCTCATGCAGTTGGGAGATACAAAAATAAGCTGGAGCAAATTGAAACTGAGTTGAACAAGATTGGTCAAGATTATAACATGTTTCAGGATCAGGATGGTACAGTCAAGAAAAATATTTAAGAGTTGCAATCTGAGCATACAAAAGTTCATTTCACCAGAAACAACCTTGTGGACACCTTTTGGAAAGTGAAGGATTTAACCGAATGCAGACTAGAGCAGTTAATTGAAGTTCTGAGGAAATGAGAGAAATTAGAAGAGGCAATCACAATTCTAGAATCTCTCATCCATTTTATCAACCAAACATCTAAAAACAATAGCTTGATCTTAGGGTGCTACCACAATAGTGGTTTACACTTTCTAGGAGATCTTGATTTTTGCTGAAATCACATATTCTTAGAAAATATAATGATTTAAGCCTTGAAAATTTTCATTTAAAGGATTCCAATTGAAGAGGGTTTGATCAAAACACCTTAGACCAAGCCCCCTTGGATAGAACCCCGCTAGTTTTAAACCATACCTATAACAAAGTCTCCTATACACCTATAAAAATGCTGATAAAAAACCACTCTTGATTTACCTTTTGGGGGATAAAATGAATTTGTTTAAAATTTATTTTTTGTAAGTATGTAGTCCTTATTATAATCTTCCAAAAAATTATAATGTTAATTAAATTTAATTTGATTATTATATTTATTTCTTATTTCTTGTGAATGTAGGTTTTTCACTGAAAATGTAGCTCTTTTTTCTGCACATGTGGAAAAATAGAAGATTATCATTTAAAAATAAAATAAAAAATATGAGTGCACCAAATATTAGAGTCCTTGATCCAACAAAAAAAGGAAAATTGAATTTCGATACATACAAAAAAAGCTACGTGTTATATAGTTCGCCTATGTCTGAATTGTAATTGGTTTGAATTTGAAACTTGATTAAGTAAAGAATATTCAATAAAACACTATTTAACCAATTGGAAGCACTAGATATTGGAGTTACTAATCTAAATTTGAAAGAATTAGAATTTTATCCTTCATGGAAAAAAAAATTACACATTATACGGTGAGCGTCACTTTTTAGAAATGTTGTTTTCTGAAAAAATCTAGTTTTCGAGGGAGATGGAAAAAGAAGTGCAATATAATTCCAAAAATTTTGAAAAAAATATATTTAGAATCTATAAACAAAATATTACGAAACTCTAGTTTGCATCATCTTCAAATTCCTCATGGTTTAGCTATTATAGGTGCGCGAAAGTGAAGATTTAGTTAGAAAAAAATATTCAGTGTCCAATTTGGCCAAAAATTGTAAACCACTATTGTGGGATCACCCCTTAATAATTGGGATTTCAGTAGAAGCTTGGAGGAAATTTCTTCCAAAAATGAAAGATAAGTACAAGATAATTTTCTGACTCGAGTAGTAGTTGCATTTCTTCAAATTTTGATCCAATTTTTAAATTAGCAAGGGGAAGATCCAAAATATGTTTGTCATTGATGTCAGAGGGGGAGAGAGAGCAGCGAAAAATTCCTTATCATTCTAAGGGGGAGTTGTGTTTTGAAATTTTGAACTCTGGCAGCGTAATCATATTGGTTCCAACACTTAATCATTTTTCACTAAATGTTGTCATCAATGCCAAAGGGGGAGATTGTTGGAATATGGCTTCTAGTGTTGTCATTAATGGCAACCTAAGTCATTATTCCAGTCCATAGATTAGGATTTGTTCATACTGACAGGCAGAGTGAAGAACAGAGTATTACCAGAAGAGAGAATGAAGAATAGGGTACTCAATTATTATGCTGATCTGTATGCTTCAACGAATTATCATTTTGAGTTGTAGATCTCAGGGAAGGTTGTTAAGTATATATATTATCTTATTGTTAAGTTTTGTGATGTTGCATTAATTAGTGTATAAGTTAGGAGATCCGACAGGATAATTTTCTATTTATTAGCTCTCAGTGGCCGACTTAGTGAATATGGCATGTCACGGATATTCGAGGTATAATTAATTAAGGTATCCTATGCTTGAAGAATTTTTTTTGGTTCCTAGCTATGCCATGGCCGAATTTTATGGGTATGCATTGAATATTAAATGTGGATTGAGCTGACTATTGGAAAATATTTTTATTTTGCTAAAGCTGAAATGAAGCAACTAAATCTTTGATAGCGGATATATATAAGAGATCAGTTAATTCATTATGTGAAAGCTAAGGTGAGTGTGCAAATAGCAGAAGGGTTGTTGAGCGATTTGGCATAGTTTCACTTGTGCAGAAGAGGATTGTTGTGAAGCAAATTAAGGAAGAGTAGAGCAAAGTGCAAAATCAAACAAAAGGTCCATAATTTGATCTATGAGCCTCACTAGAACTAAAACCAGGAATTTTTAGATGCTAATTTCTCATTGCAACTCTTTTTTGTAATCCAAATATGTTGTAAGGAAGTGAGCCTTCCTGATTTTGAGTAGTGAGCTCTAGGCAGTGTGCCTGATTGCATGTGCATTCCCCTTTTTCTTCATACTTTTAACAGAGTATAAATAGTGGATTAACCTCCATCGTGTTTTTTCCCCTAACAAGGTTTCCATGTAAAAATCTTGGTGTTATGGTGTTTTGATTGTTTCCTTCATGTGCTTGCATCTTTACTTCTATCTAAATGTTGCAAATGGTTTAAGATCTGGATTGTAATTTAAATATTATTGAACACTGATTCACCCCCCTTCTCAGTGTTCCTTGAGTCCAACACTTCCATAGTTTCTGTGTAAAGGTCTTCTCATGGACATTAATTAAAAAAAGGTCTTCCAAACACAATCTGATTAGACTCTTGGCTTTATGATCCATAACATCATATTGAGTAACCTGAGTAGGATCTACAAGCCTTGAAACATTCTCATCAACAACATCCCACAAATCTTGATCTATCAACAGATCCTCCATCTTCAGTTTCCACATTTCAAAATTATTTCTAGAAAACTTATCCACCTCTATTCTCCTTGATGAAATTTCCATTTGAAAATTCCTGCAACAAGATCATAAAGTATCTTCTACACAAGCTCCCACTCAAACCTAGATTAGTCTAAAAAACCCAACAACCCACAATTGAAACCAAAGGTGATCTAGCTTTGATTCCACTTGTAAGGAAGCTAAGGTAGCATAACAACTTCCTACACTAATCTTGAGAGGAGAATAATGCAAATTTTTTATTGATCTTTAAGAGTTACAAAAACTTAAACATAAATAAACATAACTATCATGCATACCATGACAGGGTGATTTATGTGGGGAAAACCATTTCAGGAGAAAAACCCCACACTCTAAAATCCTCCCAATATATTATTTAGTAAATCTCAAAGATTACAATATTCTTGCAGAGCAAGCTTCTCACAGGAGTATCACCACTTAGATATCAAGAGACAAAATGAATGCTATCAAACTCTCATAATACATCACTATCTCTCTGTACTGCAATCATAATACAATGCCCTCATAAAATAGGGTTACATTCTAGGGTAAGACAGGCCAACAAAATATCCACCATTAGATCTAAAACCTAATAATTAACAATCTAGATTTACAATGTGTCATTTATCTAACGTATGCTGGCCATTTTAGAAGTTTCTTGAAAAAGTTAACAAAAAATTGTCTACACACATCCCACTCTCCCCTTATGGTATTGCATATTACACCTATTAGTGTAACTAGGATATATATGTATCCTATCAACAATAACCTTTATATAACTGCAAGGTTGAGACACATTTTGCCAACAAAGGTAATTTACAAGAACATTCTCCCTTTTAAGGGCATTTCAAAGGTGCAAATAAGAAATATTTTTCTTTTTGTAGTTTTATGGAGGATTATAGTACCATTTTATGGATGAAAAGTACAAGTGGTGGTGCATTATTTCTTAGATGCAGATTGGTGTATTGGTTGAGAAAAAAGAAAGATTCAATATCTTTATCTACTATAGAGGCAGAGTATATTGCAACAACATCTTGTTAAACACATGTGTTGTGGATGAGGAAAATATTGAAGGATATTAGAGTTATATATGATGAACCAATTTCTATCTTTTTTTATAACACTAGTACCATTAAAATTTCAAAGAATTTGGTGATGCACTCAAGGAAAAAACATATATCAATCTAGTATCACTTTTTGAGAGAGAAGGTTGCAGAGAATGAAGTAAAGCTTGAGTATGTGCCTACAAAGGATTAGGTTCTTGATATATTCACTAAGGCTCTTCCTAAGGATAATTTTGATTATCTCTAGGAGAAGTTAGGGGTTATCACCCATCCTTTAAACTAGATGCATAAGGATATGCATCATTCCAATGGATTTCAAGATTCATTCCTTGTTCTAGACTGATGTTGGAAGCTACCTCTCAGGGGGAGTATGTAGTGCTTTGTTGGTTGTTGTAGTCAAGAAGAGTACAAGTGTTGGTGCAGGCTAGTGTTGTCCTTTGTTAGTTGTGTCAAAATATATATGTAGTGGTTGCTGATTGGTGTAGTTTGTTGTACGTTCCTAAGGGGGAGTATACAAAGTAGTAAAGAGATAAAGTATGTATGTTTGATGTTAAAGGGGGGAAGAAATGAAAATTTGTTGCCCTTTTCCATTGATTTCAAAGGGGGATAAAATGATGTGAAAAATAAAGGGAGAGAAAGTAAAGGAGAGAGTAATGTGAAAAAGATCAATTGAGAAAAAGAGAGGGTTGATATGGAGCATTGTGTTGGTGATCATAGTTGTCTTGTTTGTTGTCAACGGTTTTTCACATCATGTGTTGCCATCAATGGAAAAGGGGGAGATTGTTGCAATTATGAGTAGTTGGTATTTTCATTGATGTCAAAATGCTTAGGGAGATTGTTGCAATATTATGTTTGTGTTGTCATTAATGACTGGTGATGGTTGAGAAGTTGTGTTGATGTCTTGATTAGTTGCATTATGTTGTCATTAGTAAGTGCTATTGGTATCAACCTATAGTGTTGCTTTAATAAGATTTTTTTTGTGGATGTTGTTGGTTTAATAATGATTCAAGGAAGTGGTGAAATTGAATATTATGTGTCTTTGGTGCTTGTTTTCCAAGTTCTTTTGAGAAAATTTGAGTAAAAAAGGAAAATAGTGTGTTGCAAAGGTGTTCTGGTGTACAATGTGGTGCTCTAATTTTGCTTTGCATTTCTTGTGTTGAATATTTTCTTGTGTGGTTTGGATTTTTTGTTCAAAGGTGTTCAAAGGTTCTATATCCAAAACCTCTTTTTTTGGATCATTGCACAAAGAAAGTTGTGTTCACTAGTGTGTAAACTATGTATTATTGTGGTGTCTGTGAGAAAAGGTTTTTCTCTGCATTTCTCTATAGTTTGGTTTCTAGTCTTGTAGTTCTAGAAGTGTGATTATAATGATCATATCTACCTATAGTCAGAGTTGTTCATGGTTTATTTCTTCGGAAGTTGGTTTCTTAAGTAACAATGTGTGGAAGGTTGTCTAAGTGTACTAGGTGTATACATTCATCAAGTGAAAGTTGTTGCAAACAAATTTGTTAGATTTCAGGGTGTTTTTGGAATATTCTCAATTGTGTTTGAATGTTGTGCATACTCCACAAGTCATCTTTTTTTTTAAGGAAGTGTGTACTTAAAATTTTAATGGTGTTTACACAGGTTCATATGACCTTGGGTGTTTACACTAATTGAGAATTTTCTTTAGTGATTGTGGAAGTGTGGTGTGACATATATGTATAATTTGGGTCTAAGTTAAGATGTGGTGTGGTCCACTTTCATTCCTTTCCACCATGGGAATACTTAGTTTTGACCTAATTTGAATTTGCACGATTGAGGTGCATAGTCGACCTTAGAGAAAGTTTTCAAGATTGAATATGGTATAAACAAGTATTGAGTTGATGGAGAATTAAGTCATGAAGTGTGTGATGTGAATTGCAATGTTGTGAAGTGCGAATTTGTGAAGTGCAATGTGAGCTTAATGAGTTAAACTATTGGGAGCAATGAGCAAAAGATGTCTACAATCTTTAGAAGAACTACGAATGTGTTGATAA
Source organism: Sequoia sempervirens (assembly GCA_007258455.2). NCBI lineage: Eukaryota > Viridiplantae > Streptophyta > Pinopsida > Cupressales > Cupressaceae > Sequoia > Sequoia sempervirens. Next base: position 17,993,607 of record VDFB02047144.1, on the reverse strand, counting down.
TGTTATGGTAGAATTTTTTATTGTATTGAGATGGATTTCTCACTATAAAATTCTTATTTCTTCTTTTCTCTAATCTGGTAGTGAGCCCTTCTTTTTTTGGGAAATGAGCCTATTGTATTTGGTATTGAAATTACTTTATATTGTGATCTAACCCTCATTGTGGTTTTTCCCTTCTAGGGATTTCCATGTAAATCTAATGTTCTATTATGCAAAGTGTTGATGTATTTTAGTTTTTGTTATTTTCCTTTATGCTAAATTATTCTAATAGATTAAGGGTTAATTAAGTTGATATGAATCTAAATTTTTATGAGGGTTTTGAAATTTTAATGAACTAATTCACCCCCCTAGTAGTTGTCTTATGTGCATTCAACATGCTCTGTATTATGCTCTTGTATAGTTGTGTCTCTTTGCATGTAGATCTAATCCCGCCTAGCAGTAATAATAACTATATGTGCATCAGAGGCCTACCTCTGTGCTATTTTAGCATCGTGCTCACCAACCCTAGCATCTCGATCAATGATGGCTTGATCATGCTCTACTCAAGCCTAATACCTCTCTGTTATAATTTTTGGAAGCCATGCTACCAAATCTCCTTGTGCATCTAGTGGGGGAGGAGGTTCCTAGTGATCCTATAGTCCTTGCTAAACATGTTGTTGGTGACCATCACCCTAATATTTTCTCTTCCCATCATGCTAGTCACCCTGCCCATCATCAACCTATGTGTACAATTGTTGCTCTTGAGCTATCCTCTACCATTGTCTAGCCTCTCGACTTTCTACAACACCACATATCTTCTCCTACCAATAACTCCTCCAACACCTGCACCTCCTAGCAAGATGGTAAACCTCAGTGGTCGCCCACATGCCCACCATACACCATAATCTCTAATGGTCTAGGATCTCTAGGACATGGACCCCAACCCCATCCAATAGGTGCTAACTATTCAAACTCTGCAACTGCCCTCCTAGAATCAACTCAAGGCCCCCATGCTTTGACCTCTCCAATGTTCCATGCATGGAAAGCATGGTAATCATCTACAAGAATGGCTTATCGCTCCCTAAACTGGTGGAAGACTTAACTCGAAAGATATCTCTCTAAAGATATATTGGGTCTAACTATAGTAAACCAAATGCTCCTGATCATCATCCCAAGCCTCACAGTCCAAATAAGGCCTCCATATAAACTTAGTCATGTCATTGAAAATTTCTCTCCAATACTATAGTTTGTTAGGCAATTAGTAGTGTACCTAATCATTGTATTTGTATGAATAAGGATCATGGGAATATCTCTGATCAATGCACTCTAGTCATGTAATAGCAATCCGCTCCCATGCCCAAACATGGAGTAGTGTGACACCCACTTAAATGCTGCTACCCCCATGGTAACACACTCGATGCATGTCATGACATAAATGTGCTAATAAATAGGTTCTCCATGTGTATCGGGTCCCGTCCTCCATCATACACTCTATGGATATGCCCTAGCCTACTAGAAATCTTCAAGATCTCCTATCTGAAATTTCAGAGGCCCCATGATCAAACTACGAAAAATTATCACTATATCATCAAAATCATCTACAAAGGGAGTAAGGTCAATCTATGAATCGATGACAATAAGAAATCGAACACCTAGTAGCCTCTACATCACTCATGTCCCCCTTGCAACATCACATATCATCATCTCACCATGGATGGGGATCCGTAGAATCCTCCAAACATGCTCAATTGTAATAACACACTTGCTTATAGGCAAGTGGAATGTAGATGTTTCCGATCTCCATCGCTCTACCAAAATTATTATCATGACTTTGTGAGCTCGAATCTCAGGAATATACACAATATGGTCCAATCCCATGGCCTGTAAAAAATTAATCTCAAAATCCTAAAATTGAGCTATCCAATCCAAGATTTGAGGTCTGTGCTCTCTGTCATATAATGGATGTAGTGCGGCCTACAAGCATTCAACCCATAGTGTTAATTTGCTAAAACTCTGGTCAACAAACCTAAATCAACAGTCAAACTTAGCACATCATTCTCTTTTTGCAAAACACAACAACCTTTTGTAAAGGTGGATTTGTTAGTGTTGCAAGTGTGTCGCCCTTATGTAGTAGTGAAAATTCCCTAAAAAGCTAGCACATGCGGTCATTTTTTGCAACCAAAAAAATGCAATTGTGTCACTTTTGAGTAATAGTGTTGATTTGAGCAATAGAACCATTGTTAAGTAAGTGTGACCTTCCTAAAATTGTAACTATAGCCAAATCATGAAAAGCATGACAATCTTAAGGATTGCCACTATTGTTAGTCCTACCTTTGGCTATTAAATGCAAGAATGTGAAAAAAGAAAAATTGTGAGTTAGAGATTTGAATACCATAACCCCTACATTGGCTAGCCACAAGTACTAACGAACCACATTAGATCAATGTGGAGTCCTTGAAAACCTCACCATCATAAATGCACGTCTGTAGCACTAGATCTCCAATGGTCAATAATTCTCTAAGGTTGGGTGTGCAAATTAATCCTAATTTCCTATTTAAGCCCCCCAAACCTTAGGTTTTTTCTTGTGATCAACCTCTTGGGTTAATTTTTGAGCATCCTAAATCATCCCAATCCTTATTTGTGACACCTAGGGCCTATTTTTTAGCACTCTTTGCATCTGAACTATTCTTGAACCTTGTTATGAGTCTGACCTGAAAAAGTAATTTTTTTCCCGTTGACCTCTCAAGGGGGTAGCCCAGTGTCCTATTCTACTTCTACCAATCACTAGGGCACAATGGGGCATATATTAAAGATTTTTCAATCTTGATTTGAGTATCAAATTCTTTGAAACAATGCAACAAGTACATTGAGTCAAAAAGGGGAAAATGTACACATGTAAAAATTCCTAACACATATCACACATCCTGAAACTATATTTTTCCATTATTTCCCATCATTTTCAATATCATTAATTGCATTTGTCACCATTTTATAACATTTGCATTATTAACCCCTTTTAGCACCATTTAACATCATTCAACCTTAATTTCCTCTATTAATTAAATAATCTCGGATTGTTTAATTAATTCATTATTTCATTTACTATTATTATCCCCTTCATCCCCCTAGTTAAATAATTTTTAATTATTTAATTATCCCACTTTAATATTTTCTCCTCCAATGGAATATTTTTTCTTTAAAGAAGAGTATATTTCATCCTCCATAATTAAATAATTTCTAATTATTTAATTCCTCTAATTTCTCTCCAGAAAGCATATTTTTGAGGAATATTCCTTTTTCAAAAATATCTTTGACTTTTCTTGTCTCAAACCTTCTAATCCCTTGATCTTCAAAACCTTAATCAAAACCCTAACCATTTTCCTACAAATGTGGGGATATTTTGAGTTTTAACTAATCCAATCCCTCCATCTTCCTTGATCTTCTCTCCTTTGTGAGCACTAAAATGCAATCTTGACCCTTCTTTGTGGGCATTGAAACTAAATCCAAACCCTTCATTCAATTATGAAAATCTATATAATCACCCATCCTCCTTCACATTCACAACCTAGAATTTGAGTAGCTAAGTCATGTCAATTTGATTCTTGAGAGCAATTTGAGCATTCATCATAGCATCCATGTCATCTATGCATCACACTGAATCAAGATTTTGTAAGAAATCATGGAGGCTTAAGTGTTGAACAATCCAAGGGGCGACCCTTTGGTGAAATGGTAGGGCTTCTTGCCTGTAGAGCCAACAACTAAGGTTCAAACCTCGCGGGGTCGCTCTCTACCGCGTCAACAATGGAGTTTGTTATTTACCCTCCTATTAAGGGAAGGCTCCTTGGTGAACTAGTGGGGCTTCTTGCCTGTAGTGCCAACAACCAAGGCCCAAACCTTAATATTAAATTTAAGCCAGCTCGGGTAGCGGGATTGGCTTGAGGCTGTGGGATGGCTCCTCATGGTCTCGGGTTCGATTCCGCTCTCGGTACTTACCTGGTGAATGTGGTGGCCGGCGCTGCAAACACTCGTAGGGACTAGTCTCGCCCCCCGCTCGCCTCTAGGTGACGCTGGGCGGGGGGCCGCGGGGACACCCTGTTGTAACAAAAAAAAAAAAAAAGTGTTGAACAATCCAACATCACAAAACACCAAGTTAGATCCAACAATGGGATGGTAAGGTTGTATTCATGTTATGATTTCAATTGTGTTTGATTTGATTTATCTAACCCTTGTGTTTGATTTCATGGCTTGATTTGCAATTATATCTCATTGGTAAGTGGGTTTTATCTTCTTGTTTTGGGTTCTTTAATTGAATTCTTGTCTGATAATCTATTTCCACTTTTCCCACTCACACATATAATTTATTTATGTATCTTTCTCCTATCCAAATGTATCTTGGACATTCTTACACCCATGATCATAGACAAATTTATAGTTGCAAAAAAGGTCAAGTGATCATTAACATAACGTGAGCATGTTATAATGTGCTCATTTTTCTCCTTGGATGAAACAAAAAGTGGTTGTGACCACTTTTTGGTCCCCATCTTTGTGCATAGGTCTAATTAGGTTTTTCTTTATTTTTTATGACAATTATGAGTTCGGGTTTAAATTGAAACATTATTTTTTATAATAATTTAACAAGTGTAATACAAACTACTATAGATATATTAAATACATTTAACTAAAAAATACCAAGTGATATCAATTTTGAGTTATTTTATTTACTAAATAATTATTTTATTTACTTAAAGAGTCATTTTATTTTACTTTAAAATTATTTGACAATTATTTTATTTTATTTATAATATTTACTTTATTTTTATTTGAAGAGCTATTTTATTTTACTTAAGAGTTATTTTATAAGCATGAATTATTTTTGGATTTGACTTTGTGAGTTTTTCTGGATATTTAGGTCAAAATACATGATCCATCATCAAGAAGCAAAAAGTGAGAGAAGAGAAATGAATGGTTATTAGTAGACTAGGATAGTTAAAAGAGGAGGGGTGCAATTTATATATTATGTAAATGTGTATACTTTCTCAATCTTTCCCGCATTTTAGATAGTTATATGTTGATTATTGCTTTCACATATTTAATCCGACCCAATTACTTGTTCATGTACACTCTCTTGTACCCAATTTGTTGGATGTTTTTCTTAGCATTCTTTCGTATTAGGTTCATGTATTGAGGTTTTGTTCTTGTCATTCTTTTCTTGTATTTTTTATTTAACTAAATGGTTTCTTTCCGTGTCTTTTATGTTTTTTTTTGGGCCTTGTGGCCCTTTACTCCCCTACTTTTTTTAACTAGCTTAGTTTGCTTAAAACCATTCATTTCTCTTTTTTACTTTTTACTTCTTAATGATGAATCATAGAATTTGATTTAAAACATCAAGAAAAAAAATAAAAAAAAAAATATATGTAATCAAAATCAGAAACAATTCATGGGATATCATGGACTATCAAATGTACATCTACTCCTGAATAACATAACACAGTTCATGGAAGAAAGGACACTCTAAAAAAAACACGAATCACCTGTATTATAAATACTGGTTAATTTATTCATTGGACGGTTAACCCAATATGCCAAACAGAAAAATTTTAAATTCTGAATTTTGTTTTTTACGCAGAAAATAAAAAATACGGTCACAAAACCGCTAAATTAGCCCTTGCACAGTGCGGGTGGTATTAGATTTGATCTTATAGGGCACGATGACAGATTCCTTCTTCATTGGACCGAGATTCGAGATTTAATTATACAGACATCCATGAAATTTTCACTTTCAATAATGTTTCGGATCATATTCTATAAACGATCCTAGAATATGATCCAAAACATTAGATAAAAAAATTGTTTATACTGTCCAAAACCAGAAACTATCAAGCCAACACAGACATGATCGATATTCGAGATCTAGGAAAGCCCTAACGACCGACTCCCTCCAAACCTCAGCCCAAATGGCATTTAGCCGATCGATTCACTCCCCACAAGCTACGATTATGGCCTCTGCCCTCGATGCAGGGCCTATTGGTTGGCCAATTTGTACGTTTCTCTCTTCAACGGCCAGAGGTAAGCGACTGACTACAACTGTCAGCGTCGCAATAAGAGTTATCCAATCCGGACGTACGTCTGGTTTTCGATCCGCTTCCGCTGAGCCTTTCCTGGCAAAATGAAGTGCTGGTGTTTGAAGAGAAAAAACCTCGGGGAGTCATTACAGCAGGGGAAAAGGAGGCAATTTCCAGAGAAGGCAGAGGAGCTTCTGCTTCCAGAATCTGCCACGCAAGCCGTATGCCAGGCCTTCTTTCCGCCGCCGGATGCGAACACAGGAGCCCCAATTTAAGCACTCTTTCCATCTCCTCCAATGCATAGTCGCCTCGCAGTTTGGGATCCGCTGCGTCCAGCAGGTTCTCCCTAGTGTAGAAGTCCCACACCCATTCCACCAAAACTACTTGTTCTGCATCCTTGGACGGATCCACGGGCCGTCTCCCGCAAGCAACCTCCAACAACAGAGCACCGAAGCTGAACACGTCGGAGTTGGGCGTGGCCTTCCCTGTATGAATGATCTCCGGTGCTATATACCCCAGCGTCCCTACCACATGCGTTGTCTGCGGGTTCTCGCTGTGGTCGTACAATTTGGCTAGCCCGAAATCCCCAAGTCTTCCATTGAGCTCCGAATCCAACAACACGTTGCTCGATTTAATGTCTCTGTGGACAACCCTCTTCTCCCACTGCTCATGCAGATACAGCAAACCCGCAGCGACCCCCTTGAGAATATTATATCTGTCAGACCATCGAAGCACCGCCTTGGGGTTCCCGAAGATCAATTTATCGAGGCTCCCATTGGGCATGTAGTCGTAGACGATAAAGAGCTGCTTTTGTCGCCTGCACCAGCCCCGCAGCTGCACCAGATTCCGGTGCTGAAGCCGACCCATGCTCGTGACCTCCGCAATGAAACCCTTCATTCCTTCTGTGAACTCCCGTGTAATGCACTTGACCGCGACCGGCAGGCCGCTGTTAGGAAGAACGCCGAGGTAAACACGACCGAAGCCCCCGTGGCCCAACACTTTGTCTTCACTGAAACCATTGGTAGCAACGTTGAGGTCTTCGTAGGGGAATCTGTGGGGCCAGTACTCCAGCTCCCATTCTTCGACCGTTTCTTCTTTCTCTTTCATTCTCCTTGCCCACATCACAATCCCAGTCGCAGTTAGAAAAACCAGAACCGCAGAGGCGACGGTGACACCAGCTATGAACCCCTTTGAGAGCCGGCTCGAATCATCGTTTCCGAAGGAAGGGAGAACGCTTACATCCAGAGGCGGCGCAGTTCCGTTGGTGCTAAAGCTCCAGGCAAGAACATAATGGTCTTCCACAAAGTTCCCCGTGGCCGCTGAAAACCCAACGTACATCTCCTCTTCAACAACGGTCGACAGGTCTAAGTCGAGAGAGATGAGAGGCCTCTGCGGTTTGGGCAGACCCGCGAATGTGATAGTCACATTAAGCTTAGCTTTCAGGTGATCGTAGTCAATCCAGGCCTGAATATTCCGGCCGCTTTTCAGGCTCAGCGCTCTGAAACTGTTTCCGTCCCAATAACTGGCGAACTTTGCTTGGACCGATTGGAGATTATTTACGTCGACACCAACGTGGTTGTCATCTGGATCCAGGAATTCGACGTTCCTGCTGGTATCGAACTCGACTGCGAAGAGATGGTTGTAGTCATGGCCGTTACTGGTGAAGTTGAGGAGGCCGATGTACTCGGCAGAGAGCGCACCCGAGAACGTAGGCGAAGGCGCCATGATAAAGGCGATACCGTGGCCGCCGGCATCCGGGGGTGGGGGAAGCATGGAGAAAACAAAAGTGGTGCTGAAGGAGGAAACGGTGCTGTTGTTTCCATGCGGTTTCATCTGCACGGGTGCCGAATAGAATGCGCGGCCCATGAGGAAGTGCGAGTGATTGGTGAGCATGAGCACCGATTCGGACCTTATTTCTTTAGCAACTCCCAGCAGAGTGAGCCCTTCCGTTCCGTTGAAGCGGTTGAAGACGAAAGTGGTGGGTCGCGGAACACCCTCATCCGTTTTGGCTCCGCGCAGAAAACCCAGCAAAAAGAGTAGTGATATGAGAACCAGTCTCGGCCTCCGGCTGTGGAAGGGAAGCATCATCACTAATTTTTTGTCAAGGCAGAGAATTCATCAGTACTGTCTCAAATTCCCATTTCCCCGTGATTTCAATTTCTTCCGTTCTTGTCTTCTCGTCGGTTGAAAAAGACATGACGTTGCGTAGTTGGTAATCTGTCAACAAATTGGAGAAGCCCACGCCGTAGACTTGGTCAAACAGTTGTTGATATAAATCATTTTTTTTTTTTCAATTTTTATTAGTCAGCAAAAATATTTTTTAATAATTGTTATATATATTTATGTGATGCTTGGTTTAATTATGAAATTATTTTATATCCAATTTCAACATTTTTGCGAAAGAATCAAATAATATTATTTTATTTTATTTTAAAATGCACTATTTTGATTTGTAACCAGTAATGACCTATTCAATTTTTAAACATAATATTTGTTTCTTACTTAACATAATTCCTACTCTTAACTGTAAAAAATAATATTTTGTCCTGAGGTGGACATTAATAAAACCTCAGACAATATTAAATAATAATTATGTCAATTCAATAATATTGTCGTGCTTAGATTGTCCTTATCTAATAATTAACTTTCCCTACAAGCACGAGCCGACATTTACGAATGAAGACTAAATATGAAAAAAATATTAAATTAATTCCATAGTCTTTAAAACTTTTAATATTTCAACTGATTACTTTATTTGGCACGTCTTGCCAACCAAACCACTAGAAGAAAACAATTTTATTTGTTTTTTTAAAATATTCAACTCCTTTTACACATACTTTTTCTTATTCCCATTGTTTTAACCTTTTATAATAGCGGCATCCAATAATGTTGGTATGTTACACTATAGTATCCACTAAACATACTAATTAGTAGAATTTTAAGTAAATATATATGGTAAATTGATAGAAAATTTTAAAACTTTGATGATAATATATTTGCAATTTTAAAAGATTTTTTAAAATTTTTAATGTATAATTATAAAAAATTGCTTACATTGATTCTAACTAAAATAATATTTAGATATTTTAAGATTTTAAAATATTCAAATAATTTTTAATGTTTAGTTATAAAATATGTTTATATCTAAAATACAACATGTATTATTATCACACAAATGATTGATTTTTTGAAAATATGATTTTATAATCAAATAAAATTTATAGGACCATCTACAATATATTTTAATCACTTCCTAATCACCAAGATCTCATGAAGGCAAAGTGAGAGCATCTAGTAAGATGGGATCAACTTCAATTTTTGGATCATGGATAGAATGAAAAGGGATGATGGGATCATTATGGAATTATAGAGAGATGGGATCTTGATCAAAGACTAGATGAACTTAAAGATTAAGATCATATATAGGGAGAATTTGAGTAACTTGATCTTGATTAATTCCAAGGCTTACTTCTTCATACTTTGGATTGTGCTCTTGACATATATCTGATTTCAGTAATGGAGTATGAGTTTGGATATGTATGGGGGATTCTTGAATGGACTTAGGATTTTGGCACAATAATAATGAATTTTGCATAGGATGCTTTGGAGCGGGCATGATAGGTGATGGAGTGGATGATGGTGTTTGGTCTAGGATTTCTTGATCATAGATAGGATTTTTAGCAAGAATTGGATTAGTTTAGATTTCATTATTATGCATTGTAGATAGCCCTTGGAGGTAATCTTGATAGAACTAGGATGAAGGATTGGAAGGACAGATGGAAGCTTCTTGTAGACAAGCTTCTTCAAGATGACCTATTATGGAATCATATGAGGTGGATATATTATAGCTATGGATGTTTCGAATGTGATTATTTTGGGATGATCCACTGCTAGATGTGGATGGATGATTTTGATCATGCTTGGGAAAAGAATCTTGATATGTACCTAGCTTTTCATCAAGCGGTGGGATGCATAACCTTCTGCATAAATCTCATCATAACCAATGAGACCTTGGATGTGATTTCTAAGTTGTATGCATTTCAACTTGTTGTGACCTTTGATGTGATGACACGTAAAATACTTATTTTCTTTGTCTCATGTAGATTTAGGTTTATTCTTATCAAAAGGTACGGTGTATGGGAATTTTATTAGGTTTGCTTGGGTGAGCTTTTGGAACATCACCTCTATAGGTTCCCTCAAGGGAGTGTAGCTATGTTTTAGAGTATTTGATATTTTTTATTCTCCTTATTGTATAATAACATGTGTCTATGTTTGGACATTTTGGGCAATAGAATTTTCCTTTTTAGGCAATTTTGGTGTAGTCTAGATGAGTTTGGAGTCAGTTACCTTGTCATTGACAAAAATAATATTCTTAGCCCAAAAATGTGGTTTGTTATTGGTATAGTTATTATTTTATTTGTCTTTGTTATAGATCTTGGCCAGAAATTTGTTAATGGGGCATTCTCAATGATGACCCCTTTAAACTTATATTTTTCTCAAAAGTGGATATACAATGGAGCTATAAATGAAAGTCATTTCATGTGTGATAGGGAAAAAATAATTGTTAGAAAAAGAGCATCAAGCAAAAGAGAGTGCAAAACAACAACTAAAAGCACCCTACACCTCAAGATTGGCCTAATGACTAACTTAACTGAGCAAAATGAAAGATTTCACATTATTGAGTTGTCCATTGGTTGGCCCTTCAATCTTTGATATTTGTATGCTCCTTGGATGGCAAGAAATGCAAACTATGAGATGGGATGAGGATGGAAAATAAGTGAAAAATAAAGGCAAGTATGAAAATTTGGCCAATTATGGCTCAAGAGAAATTTTTGCAAGAGTTTGGCTAACATAAATGATCTCTCCCAAAATGAGAGAAAAGAGGGGGTATTTATAGAGAATTTAAAATTCTCTAGGAAAATGAATGGTTGAGATTAAACCAACAAGGCCAAGATGTAGGGCTATGTTGAGTTGAGGACTCACAAGCCCTCACATCTTGACATGTGGCATGCGAAGTGGCTTGAAAAAAATGATGTGTACATGAGGTGGAAGGATAGTACATGACATGGAGGTACTACATAGTACCTTGGGATTGGACAATATCTCCTCATATAGGAGGTCCTTGTCCCCATGTGGGTGAGAGGACATGTGAGGAATTAAAAATTCCTCAAATATCCACATGGGGATGAGAAAATGAATTTTAAATTCCAAGGAATGCATTGGGGGATTAAATGTGAATTAAAAATTCACATGGGGAATGGAGTGCCTTTTCCAAAAGAAGAAATCCTTTAATAAAGTTGACTTAAGACACATTCCATAAATGACATGGGGATTAGGTTGACCTAATTAAGTGATTAAAATTGTGCAAGTACCTAATTAGACAAATTAATGACAATTTAGAGGTAAGTGGGCAATTATGGAGGATGAAACCCTAATGATGATTAGGGGTGTGCACATCTTAATCATAAATTCATTATGATTAAGAAAGAGGGTTAGATTGTTAAGAGGGATTAGAGACAATGAGAGAGAAAGTGAGGAATTAAAAAATAAATTTAAAATTCCAAGAGGTAATATGATTAAATTAAATAAAGTGATATTTATTCAATTTAGAGAGGAAAGAGGGGAAAAGTATTTATTAAATTAAATACTTTGGAAACCTTATGTAGGACACGAAATATTAATTAAATGAATGATTTAATTAATACCGGAAAAAGGGATGAAGTAGATGAGCAAAAGGATGGTTAAAGAGACGTCTTTGACCATATAGAAGTGGTCAAATTTAGATGTCTACACTTTTTCCCTCTTCGAAACACTATTAGGATAATAGGGTTTTGAAGAAAATAAAATACAGACGATTCTATGGAAGAAGCGAATGAAAAAGAGATGCCCTAGCACATGAGAGTTTGTGTGAGCTACCCGAATAGAGGAGAATTAAAGGGGATGCCCCGATCTCTCAAGAGAAGGTTTATGATGGAAGATTGGGAGAGAATGGTAGGGTATGCCCCCTCGAGAAAGTAGATGGGGAAGGAAAAGTGGCCCCATAATTTTTTTTGAAAGTATGAAGTGGTATATGTTGTTGGAAAGAGCACGAAAAGTCAAGAAGATTGGCGCTTGAATGGAGGAAAATAGGTAAACAATGTGTAAATGGCGGCCCTAGAAAGATAGGGGGTGAGTGAATTAGTTGAGGGGGAAAAATGTTAAATAAAGGAAAAAATTCCCTTTATTTTAAAAGGTAAAAAGGGAGGGAAAAGGTTATAAAAGGTAATTCTAAGAATTATCTCTCCTCATTTGGACAGCTGTCAAGTGAGGAGGAGAAGGAGAAAAAGAGAGGGCGAGAGGGAAGCTACATGATGTTAGAGTACGATAAGTTGACATCATCCACCAGGTGGACGAGAGACAACGATTCTTCAACGAGTGTGATGTGCTACGCCAGGTTAGTTCAAAATCCAACTTTGTGATTTTGGTCAATTTGCTTTAATTTTTTTAAAATTTGAAAATATGGGTTTTGCTAGGTTGGAAGGGAAAAAAAATGGGTAAGACAGGAAATCGGATCATAGGGGAGAACAGGGCCGATCATGCCAAGGCAAGTCTTCCCATGTATAGGGGTAGGTCTGCCCGTGCCTAGGTGGGGCCACCCGCAAACATGGGCGGGTCCGCTCGTGGGCAAGCGAGCAAAGAGGCCTACGGCCATGGGTAGGCGCAGCCGCCCGCAGGTGAGTAGAGCAGCCCATGGCGGGCACAGCTACCCATAGGCGGGCAAAGTCGCCCATGGGAAAGCCTGCCTGCAAGTAGGCAGAGCCACCCATAGGCGAGCGTGTCTACCCAAGGACTAGGGCGAGTACGCCCGAGCTCGGGCGGGTCTGCCCACGGACCAGTACAGGGTCGTCGGAGGTCCCAAGTGAAGTGAGGGGTTCGGGTGGGTAGAGAGAAATGATTCTAAAGGGAAATCCTGGGGCGAGAAGAAGAGAAAAATAAGGAAGGGGGGAGAAAATGACATCGGGAGAAACTGACATAGTGTTTGTGTTATGGATGCAAAATGTTGAGAGCTTACGGACGCGTGAGAGACGGTCCGAGGTGCTGACAAGATGCATAGTGGCGATGACGAGCGTAGATCACTAGAGACTAGTAGAAGCAAAACTAATTCATATGCTATCGTATCCAATGATTAAGGTCCACAAGGCCATACTAACAGCCTTGATAGAGTGTTGGGACTCGGTGACATCGACATTTCATCTATTGACTAGGGAGATGACAGTGACTCTAGAAGATGTTTGGTGGATTATGAGGCTCCCCGTAGCATGGCTTGTAGTTAGCAAGTGTTGGGTAGCAGGCGAGGCACTAGATGAGTCCGTGTAGGTTGTATATGGCAGTGACGAGCTACCGATTCAGTGGTAGCAACTGGATGTGGATAGATGCTTGTCTTGCAGGGTACCGACATTGTCATTGTACCTAGCGAGGCTGATTAGTGGGATATTGGTGTCAGACTGGAGTGGTCAATACTTGTATCTTAGGTTTGTCGAGGTGATTCATTATATCATCGAAGGTCGAGAGGGTTAGTTTGTGTGGGGGACCTATATGCTGGCATAGTTGTACCAGGATATGCATCGGGTATGTTATTGGAGGGTGCTAAGTGTGACACATGTCACACTGCTATAGGTCTAGGCTTGGGAGCACATCAAGGTGGCTAGGCTGATTATGTGGAGAGTAGGAGAGCAGGATGACAAAGAGCTCATGGCCTGGGGATGGGGGGTAGAAGCAGGAGCGATACTGCGGTATCAAGATATTAGAGATGTGGATGTGTGGAGGAGGCAACTGGATGATGTGTAGGCAGAGATGATAGTATGGCATCCATATATTTTGTGACACTTTAGGGGCTAGAGGGACGATGAGGAGGCACACAATGGTTACTTCTTTACCTGATGTTATATTATTGGGAGAGGTCTACTTGTAGTGGAGTTGTACAGACCCGATTGGGTGATACGACAGTTTGGAGTGAGGTAGGATATTCCCACGGAGCAGGTGATGTTCCAACGATTGACACAAGAGTAGCCATGGGGGGTTGAGTTGGATCTAGATGTAGTGTGGGAGGAGCTAGAGGCACTGCAATTTGTGCCATACCCAAGCAGGTGGGAGGGGCAAAAGGATGCAAGGATGAAAAATCAATATCGACAGTGGTTCAAGCGACATCCACCTCCACGGATTACCCCAGTAGTGCTGATTGAAGGAGCAATAGGGTTTGGATCAGAGGATGAGAGATGGCTGAGGGTGGAGGGACCAATACCTTGAGGGCAACAGAGAGGAGGTCAGGAGAGAGGAGGACAGCAGGGGGAGGGATAGAAGGAGGTTGGAGTAGTTGAGGAGCCAGTGAGGGAAACCAGGAGGAGGAGACGATGATGTAGAGCCCGAGGAGGAGATGGAGCAGAGGAGGGAAACAATGAGGCTAGGGCTACGGCACAACAAGATAGGGGGCTAGAGGTCTAGAGAGAGGATCCGGGAGGCACATACACCCCTAGGAGATTTGTAGTAGGAGAGAAAGGAGGAGGTCGAGGCCAGTGAAGCATAGGAGAGATAGGAGGCAGATGTGGCCAGAGGAAGGAAACAGTGACAGAGATAGGAGGAGGCCAAGGCTAGCAGAGCGTGGGAGAGGCAAGAGGTAGACGTGGCCAGTGGAGAGCGGGAGAGGATGACAGGGAGAGGGGGAGCCCCCTTGGTGATTGATGTGGATGAGATGGAGGTGTCGGTAGAGAGTGAGGGGTATGAGCCGTGGGAGATGGAAATTGACTCTGACATATATGACATCCGGCCACTGTTGACAACACCTCCCAAAGGAGAGAATCCCGCAATGGTGTTGAGAGAGAGTCTGGAGAGACTGCACCTGAGTGAGTAGTGATTATGGTAGACAAAGGCAAAGCGGGTTAGATTAGAGGTAGAGTTCAGTGAGCTATAGACACCATTCACCCAGGGTGAGAGAGATTACTTAGTCTTGGCCACATTGGTGTCATATGTGGAGAGGATATTGTTGAGAGAGAGGGATGAGGTAGTTGACCTATGGGCAGAGGTAGAGAGGTTGCGAGTGGAGGTGGCTAGGGAGCATGAGGAGGGAGATGTAGTGAGATGGGAGAGACCATTTGGTGGTAGAGGCAGAAATATGATAGGCTGTTGGAGGGGGGATAGGGTAGGAGCTTCCAGAGACTGGGGTAGGGACTGCCGAAGATATAGAGGGTCTACAAGGACAACTAGCATGGTTATGGAGAGAGAGAGAAGATCTGTACTAGGAGCGAGTTGAGCTCAGAGATAAAGTGGACTATTTAGAGAAAATAGTTGGGGATATGGGGTTGATTTAGTAGAGAGAGGAGGAGATGAGGGTGGAGATATGCATGCTATGGACATAGAGAGACATGGCATAGGCACAGGTACAGGTCATAGAGGCAAAGAGGGATGTGTTATAGGCACATGCTTAGGTATCCGAGAGTGAGAGGCAAGGGGCAGAGACAAAGGTTTAGTCTCTTTGGAGGGAGCGGGATGCAACGGTGTCACAGGTGTCAGGTCTTCGACGAGAGTGATATTCTGCCAAGTTGAGACTTCAAGCACCTCAGAGGGATAGGGATGCAGCGGAGGCTCAGGCACAAGCCACACATAGGAAGAGAAATGCCATAGAGGTATGGATGTAGACACTGCAGAGTGAGCAAGACACAACATAGGCTCAGTTACGAGTAGCGCATGGTGAGGGGGGTGAGTCAAGGGCAGAGGTATAGGGGTTACAGGCACAGTTAGAGGGTGTAGAGGCTAAGAGAGACAGGGCTACATAGCAGGTACAACAACTGATAGTGGCATAGGAGGCCTGGGTACCTGAGCAGAGAGCTATTAGCGAAGATCGAGACAGGTATAGAATTGAGAAAAATGTCATTAGGCATTAGGCTGCACAGCGAGATGATTATATGTAGGAGGCGAGTTACTGGAAGTGTGCGTATGAGCATGCTATTCTAGATTCAACACATCGTATGACGTGCTACACCAGACAGGTACCTCAAATGCCAACACCATCCTAGTCATTAGGGACATGTACCAGAGGGTATAGTGACTATAAACGAACTCCTTCTCCTCTTGGTGGTTACTAGGGGACTCCCACCCATGAGTATCAAGGGACTCCCATGCATACAGGGCCAGTGTTAGACTCTCCTCAGAGATCAGACATGGGTAGCTCACAATAGAGCAGCTAGGGAGCAAATGACAGGATACTAGTTTTTTTGAAAGACACAAGATGGAGTGTTTAGTACTTATTGGTAGAGATCAGAAGTGCTCTACATCTCTGGATTTTGTACCTTATTTGATGATATATGATGGATATGTGGTAGATTATGCTTGAGACTTTGTGATGAGATGTGCATTGTATTATTTTGATTATGATATGGGACAGTCCTTATTGACACTATGCATTATGTTTTTTTGTTTTGTGATGGATGATTCAATTTATGTATGCATATGTATATGATATTTCATGCTTATGTGGATGGATGATCTGATTTATTTATGCACATGTATATGATATCACATGCTTATGTAGATGGACAATTTGGTTTATGTATGCACATGTTTATGGGAATGGACGATTTGGTTTATGTATGTGCATGCTTATAAGAATGGATGATTTGGTTTATGTTTGTGGATGTTTATGATACTTCATTTTCATGTGGATGGATGATTATGCATAACTAATGTTGATAATGTAGGATGATATGAATATTTGGTATGAAATGTAATTAGGATATAGCCAACAATATGTTTTGGCGGGTGATAATGCATGTATTATGTAAATGTTAATATGGATGTCTATGGATTAAATGAAACTATGATGCTTAATCTAATTAGCCTATGAATTATGGAATATATTGAACCTATAATGTAACATGAAATATGAATGAAAGATGAGTTCCTATAATGCAAACTTAAGTGTCAGTAAGGACTTGCATGGGAGTGCGGATAGGCAATAGGTGTACTGTGGGTGTGATACTGCACCTATCAAAAAACCATTAGTATCTTGAGAGGAAGATCAAGAGGGAAAAGAGTCAAGGCTTTGCACAACCTAAATCACAAGTCCTAGGGTATGAAGAAGGATGAATGAAGAGTGTATGTAGTGAAAAGAATGCAGTCAAGAACATAATTTTCCATCTTCAGAACATTTATTTTTGCTATAGCATAAGATACCGAATACCCTGATATGTAAGATCAAGGCGAGTTGGCATCCAATGCATAAAACAAACATAGGAAACCAAAAGGCTATCCTGACACCCCAAGGTCATGATGACCTTGGTCGAGCCAGGTATTGGGATAACCACAAACACACAAGGATTCCCTAGCGTAACACAAGACCTCAAGGATCTTGGTAGGTACCACGTGGGACAACTGAGAAGACAACAACAAAGAAAAGATCAAGATATGCCCCTATGTTGACCAGTCAAAGAACACCATGATATGATGGATCAAGGCGACCATGACAAGTGATGATAGGGAGCTCAAATGATAAACATAGTCCAAAAGCATCAAAAGATCACAATCAATTTCACACGTCCTTTGCCATAGGATCAAGGGGATGGATGGGATTGATTTGGTTTGCTAGGAAGGATGCATCCTGTTGAGACCAATAATGGATACTAAACTAGAATGACCCAGTTGACGCAAGATTTTTTTCATTAAACAAATCTTCTGACACTAGGGGAATTTTTTGTGAAGAATGAGAAAGTCAAGGACACAAACTGACACATCCTACAGACCTAGGGGCTTGAGGGCCGATTAGAGATTAGCCTTTCCTTCGTGAAAGTGCAAAGCCCTCGTAGTTCAAGGGGAGACCACGGATAAAGCGGAAAGAGGATGATGAAGGTAGATGATGGATGACCAACAAGGGATGGTTAGAATACCCAAGGGGCAGATCAAATGGTCAGCCTTGCCTATGTGACAACACAGGGGCAACGTAGTTTGACTAAGGATGCAATAGGATGAGATCTAGATAGAGACTGTTGGTGTGTGGCGACTGATCATGCTATACTATATAGCCCATGGTATATTGTACACCTTGGCATGTATCCTCACTGGGGTTCGGGGGTGGTAGCCCCTGAGAAAAAATTTCTTCCTACTTTTTCGCGTCATCACCGAAAAAGGAAAACAATCAATGAAAAAAAGAAAATTTTGATTTTGTAGAACCCGAAATCTGGAAGCTTCTAAGCTTGTTAAAAAGGGGTTCAGTTGGGTATTACAGTATGATGAAAAACATGATTATTCGCAAGATTGTAATAGGGTTTTACTGGATAATAAAAGTATTGGATGGCTGCGGTTTGGTGGATGTAGCCCAGATTAGGTGAACCACATTAAATTCTTTGTGTTATGATTTATTTTGTGTATGTTTTAGTTTCTCTGTTTATTAATTAAAATCTGCATTTAATTGTTAGATCTGCCATTTCTAACCCTAACAGAGACCGACATGATGGGGGGGGGCTACATGAAGACACAAACCGATCAACGATTAGATGAATGACATAAGCTTAGAGTGGGATGTTGAAAAGCTCAGGATGAGGGATAGCCAAGATGGATCATCCAATGCTCAATCAAAATATACCAAACAACCAAGGATATGATGAGATTTTTATGAGGGGATAAATGAAGTCATAATGTAACTAGGACGCAAGGTAGATAATGACTAAGCCCTCTATGGATTATGCCTGTTACTAGGTTTTCACCATCCGTATTTATCCAAGGCACCACCAAAAGGTGGCTTTCACCATAGGATGGATTTATTTCTCTTTACTATTTTTTGAATTTTTTGAATTTTTTTTAATTTTTTGACAAGTAGGGGTATCAAGCAAATTTAAGTGTAGAACCTCTTTAGATGCATGATATTGATGGGTTCTTCGAGGGTCTCTCCTTCAAGAGTAGTTAGTCTATATGCCCTAGATCCATACTTGACAGCTATGATATAAGGCCCTGACCAGTTTGCTTCAAATTTCCCTTTCTTGTCTCGGTCCTGTTGGGTGCATTGGTTCTCTTTAAGAACAAGATCACCAACCTAAAACTATTGAGGATGAACCTTCTTGTTGTAGTTCCACTTGAGGCGATTCTAATATGCTTGCGGATGATCGTAAGCTTTGATTCACCTTTCATCAAGTAACTCCAACTGTGCAAGTCGTGCAACATGAGCATCCTCCTCACTAATAAGACTTTTTAGAGAAATTCACAGTGATGGGATCTCAACTTCAATTGGAAAGATGGCTTCGACACCATAGACTAAAGAATAGGGAGTGGCACATGTACGGGTGTGGATGGAGGTGCGATATGCCCAGAGGGCGGGATGAATATGGAGGTGCCAATCTCGACCAGTGTTAATGACAACCTTTTTGAGGATGTGGATAAGGGTCTTGTTGGTTGCTTCTGCCTAACCATTACCCTAGGGGTAATAAGGCATTGACCAACGATGCTGGATATGAAAGGTGTCACAGAGGTGTTTCATGGCTTAGTTTTTGAATTTTTTTCCATTATCAGAGAGGATGGTGGATGGGATACCATATCTGCAGAGAATATGGTAAAGGATGAATTTTGAGATCTGAGTACCGGTGATCTGTGAGAGTGGCATTGTTTCCACCCACTTGGTGAAGTACTCAGTGGCAATAATTATGAATGTATGGCCATTGGAATATGGTGGGTAAATCTTTCCAATCCAGTTGAAACTGATTGAGAGAATAGACATGGTGCTAGGAGGGATTGAAGGTCCTGTGCTAGAGCATGAATCAAATCTGCATGTTGTTGGAAGGGAAGGCATTTCTTCATGAATTCACAAGAATCATGCTCTAATGTAGGCCAATAATATCCAACTCAAAGAATCCTTTTGGCAAGGGCCATACCATTTGAATGAGCTCCACAAACACCACTATGTACTTTCTTTAGTGCCTTGCGGGCTTCAGTCTCATTTAGACATCTAAGGAGGACCCCATCATACCCACGATGATAAAGTGTATCAAGGATGATAATGTATTGGGCCGAACATTGAATAAAGGATTTTTGTTGGTTTCATTTGAGGTCTAGGGGTAGAATATTACCATGGAGATAGGTATGTATGTCTTGGTACTAGGGGGAAGCGGGACCCATGATATTGCACACCATGTCAGTCTCAGGAATATCATATGTTGGGATTAAAAGTTGTTCCACAAGGAACTCACATTTTGTCTAATCTTTAGGCATGTCAATTAGGGAGCCAATAGTGGCCATTGCATCAACCACTTTTTTCTGTACCCTAGGAATTTGGTCAAATTGTATGAAGGTGAAATATTTCTTGAAATCATCCACCATGCATTTATAGGGCAACAACTTATCATATTTTGTTAGGAATTCATCATTAACTTGCTTGATGAGTAACAATGAATCACCAAAGACTTTCAAGTGAGTTATATGCCATTGCTTTGCAATAAGAAGGCCGGTGAGGAGGGCTTCATACTCTACCATGTTGTTGGTACACATGAATGCTATCCTAAATGATTTTGGAATGTAGTCACCTTGAGGGGTAACTAATAAAATCCCTATGCGTAATCCATTATGAGTATAGGAGCCATCAAAATAAAGTGTCCAAGCAGGTGCATCTATGACTGTGTAAACTTCTTCGTCTAGAAATTCAGTGACCAAAGGGTAAGCATCTACTAATGGCACCTTGGCCAACTAATCAACTATAACTTGTCCCTTTATGGATTTTCACTCCACATACTCTATGTCAAATTCACTTAGGAGCATGGCCCACTTGGCCATGCAGCCAGTTAGAGTGGTTATGGATAATAGATACTTTAGTGGATCAATTTTTGCTATTAACTTGACCGAATGGCTGAGCATGTAATGTCAGAGTTTTTGTGTGCTGAAGACTACTGTGAGGCAAAAATTTTCCATGGGAGATTATTTTAATTCATAGCTGACCAGTGTTTGACTGATGTAGTAGATTTCTCTCTCTTTCGATGATTCATCATGTTGTGCCAACAATGCCCCCAACGTGACTAAAGTGGCAAAGATATAAAGCAAGAGGGGTTTCCCTAGAATAGGTGGCATCAAGATCGGTGGATGAGCTAAGTATTCTTTGATCTTTTCAAAACCTGTCTGACACTATTGGTTCCATCGGAAGGTGGAGTCTTTCTTTAGAAGATGGGTGAATGGCTGGCACTTATCTGCAAGTTGGGCTATGAACCGACGGATGGATTGCATCTTCCCTTGAAGACTTCTTAAGTGCTTCAGATTGTGTGGGAGTGGCATGTCCAAAATAGCTTTCACCTTGGCGGGGTCAACCTCAATACCCCTTCGGGAGACTATGAAACCCAACAATTTTCCTGACATAACACCGAAGACACACTTTTTTGGATTTAGTCATAACTTGTAATGTTCCAACCATTCAAAGATCTTCTTTAGGATGGTAGGATGTTCCACTCGGGTTCTGGATTTCCCTAACAAGTCATCAACATAATCCTCCATGATGGTATGGATGAGGTCATGGAAGATGACCGTCATTGCCCTCTGATATGTTTCCCCCATATTTTTGAAACCAAAGGGCATAACATTGTAATAGAAAGTACCCCAAGGTGTTGTAAAAGTGGTCTTATGTTGGTCCTCAAGTGTAATTCAGATCTGATTATAACTAGAGAAACCATCCATAAGGGATAACATCTCATGTCCTGTAGTGAGGTCGACCAACATGTCAATATTAGGGAGAGGGAAGTCGTCATTTGGGCAGGCCTTGTTAAGATCCCTGAAGTCTATGCAGATCTGAATGTCTCCATTTGGTTTGGCAACTGGTACTATATTGGAGATCCAATCAGAGTAGTCAATTGATCTGATAAAACCTGCATCTAGTAATTTCTCTAGTTTCTTCTTGACTAATAATGCTACTTGTGGATGCATCTTGCAAAGCTTCTATTTGACAAGCTTGGCATCAGGGCAAACATCTAGATGATGAACCACTAAATCAAGGTCCAAGCTTGGCATGTCTAAATATGACTAAGGAAAGTTGACAATACCCTCTTGGAGTAACTGAACAACGACTGCATATACCAGATCTGAGAGTGATTTGGCCACATATGTGATCTTAGGATTTTTAGTAGTACCCAAATTAACTTCTTGAGTCTCTTCAATTAGGATGGACGACCATGTAGAAAACTAAGTTCCCACAAGGGGAAGATGAAAATCTCCATACTCTAGTGCTTCTTCAAAGTTTTCGCCATCGGATGTGTCCTTTATTTTTACTTTTTCAAGGTCAGGAAGTGCCTTGGGGAGGTTTTCACTAGATGACCGCTTTTTATTTTTATTATTCTTATTTTTGTGATTGGAGTGTTCATCCTCCCCCAGTCCCATAAGGTTGACATATGTATCCATAGACATATTGACGGGTACACTGTCATGTAGGTCCCAATCAATAAGCTCAGGGCGACAAAGGGATAGGCTAATGGTATAGATAGATAGGCATTCAAACATGGATGATAGGTTGGTGTGATCAACGTCATCGTATGCACATATGATGGATTCCTCCTATGGTATGTCTTCCAATGATCCATCATCCATGACAACACTATTGGAAGTATTAGATGATGTTGTAGGGCCTTTCTGCTTTTTGTCGTATTTGATGCCTATGTTCTTTGGAAGCTTTGATGTATCAATAGGTTACAACTGTCCCTGTTCTTCTTTACCTAGGCCCCTACCTTGGTAGTTATACTTTTCTGCAAACTTAGCTAACCAAGGGTATACTTCTTGGAAGTATTCCTTTAGGGGTGGATCCAATTGGGGTTCTTCATGGTATACCCATTGACTTATATCCTCTTTTGGTGCATCTATCTTGATACTAGGGGACCTAAAAGTGGTAGTAGGAATGTTTTTTGCATTGAAAGTGATAGTCTTGTCTTCCTTTCGAGTAGCGTGTGAAGGTTGACTGTACTCGTATGGTGACGGTGGCATGGTTGCTACATTAAGAGTAGTATGCATTTCATATTCACCACACCCCTTATCAATGATCTAGACTTTTGTGACTGCAAGATTGGTGATGGAAGATGGAGTGGTTGTCATGGTGGAGGGTGGATTAGTAGATGATGACTGAGATGCCCCCATTTCAACCCCAGGACAATAATGTATATGGGGAAATGACACTTCTAAAGAGTGACAATATTCAAATGGTTGGGGGTCAGCATAAATGGTGATCTCTTGTCCATTAACCAAGAATTTTAGGCATTGATGGTACGTGGAGGGGACAAATTGCATAGTGTGGATCCATGGGCTCCCAAGGAGGAGATAATATGGTAAGTCCAGATCAAGGACATGGCAGGTAGTGTACTGAACTATAGGTCCCACTTGGATAGGAAGACTGATAATTCCCTCTGAATTCCTTTCCGCATTATCATAAGCCTTGATTGTGATGATTTGATTACTTAAATCTGCTTGAGTATACCCCACCTATTTTATAAATTTTAGAGTACATAGATTGAGGGTAGAGCCATTATCTACCAAGACCCTTTTTATTTTATGATAGGAAACCAAGACTTCAATATGCAAGGGGCGATTGTGATTGGCATCAATATTTAGTATGCCATTTTGGCTGAAGTGCAGCTGATAAGATAAAGCCAGGTGTCCTACCAAAGCTTGGAATCGTGTAGGATCGATGTCATTAGGTACATGGGTTTCTTGTAAGGATTTGTTGAGGATTTCTTGATGTACAAGAGAAGACTTAAGCAGATCCAAGATTGATATCTGAGTAGGGGTCTTCCCTAAGTGATCCAGAATGTTGTACTTAGAGTTTATAGTACTTGGTTGGGTGGGTACAAAGGCCGTAGGGACAGTGATGCAAGATCATCGTGTAGTAACAACACATATATGGTCTTTGGCTTTAACATGTATCATAGATACACGGGGTTCTACTTGCTCAATGTAATGGAAAATACCATCGTAATTGAGGGGTACATTCTTATAACTTACATTATTTGTGTTGTTGTCTTGGGGATTGTTGTTGGAGGTGCTCACGCCTTGATTATGGTTAGGGAAGGAATTTTGGTATGTCTGCAATTGAGCATTAGACAACGAAGCTTGACTGGTGTCGACTTTGATATCTCCTCGATTGATAAGATCTTGCACATAGTTTTTGAGACCTTGACACTTATTTAGAGTGTGTCCTTTGATTTTATGGAATTCACAATATTCATTCTCCCTAAACCAAGCAGGTTTGGGTTTGGATTCATCCAGTGGTTTGGTGATAGGGTACGTGATCGGATAGTTGACCTATAACAACTTATTGAAGATGACATTCAAGGGTTCTCCTAATTGAGCATACTGGCATTTAGCATTCCCATGACTATTTTGGTTTGTCTATTGAGGAGGACGAGGTGCCCCCTGTGGTACAGATATGGCATTAGGTACAGATGGTTTTTGTCTCTAGGATGTATTATCCACTTGGACGTGTTTAGTATCAGTGATGCCATCATTCATTGCGTTCTTGTTCTTGTTCCAAAAATGTGGCCTATTACCGAATGGCCTTTCTTTGTAATGGTTGTGTATCTTGATGTGCCCTTTGGCAACAAAGGCATGTTCAAGGATGGGTCCCTTTTCCACTATCTCTGTGAAAGTGGTGACACAATGTAACCTAAAATTATGAGCCATGTTAGGATGAGAGTTCTCCACGAAGAGAGTGACCATGTCCTTCTCTTTTAGAGGGGTTTTCATTTGGCTTGCTAGTGCACACCACCTTTGAAGGTAGCTAGAAAAGGTTTCCCCCTCATGTTTCTCTTTGAGGAGATCTAAGGTGTCAGTGCCCTCCAAATTGAAGGAGAAGTAGGAAACAAATTTTTATGACAAGTCTGCAAAATATTTTATGGACCCTCGTTCGAGGCTCATGAACCACTCTAGGGCATTGTCATTTAGGCTTCATGGGAACAGGTACAAGAGATAGTTGTCATTGTTCATAACCTCTTGACACTAGGAGTAAAAATCTTGCAAGTGGGCCTTAGGATCTTTGTTCCCCTTGTATCTGTTGAATTTTGGTATTTCAAAATGTTTAGGGAAGGTGATCAATGAGATGGAGGGATCGAATGGATACAGGCATATGTCTTCAAACTTGAACATTGTTTTCCAGTCCTAGCCTAAAGATCTTTCAGAGCGGCTTTGATTTCTAACGGATCTAAATTCACCGGTGGTGTGAGAGACAAAGTCGGGTTGGATGGATATGGATGATAGGATGATAAAGGATCCTGCTGAGAAAGCATCGGTACATTGAGGTATGGATTTTGGTAGTAGGACAATGACATCCCTTGCTAGTATGTTGAGGGATTTTGCTGGTATGGGGGTTGTTGTTGCAAGGTATAGTATGGATTTGTTTGATAAAAATGTGAGGTAGGTTGCTGAGGAGCTTGGATGTGATGTTGCAGATTGGCCTACTGATACTAAGGGTATTGTTGTGACTGTTGGGAGGCCACATAAGGTGGTTGCTATTGGGACTGCTGTTGGTTATGGTAATAATGATGTTGTGGTGGTTGTTGATGTGATGTGAGATGTTGCATGGGCTAAGACGGGATGTTGTATTGTGTTTGAGCTCGTGTTCATTGGATGGATGCAAGGAATGGGGATATGGTTTGAGTGGGAGGTCAGGATGGATCACTTTACGACTGATATGGTGGTTGTTGTGAAGAAATCATTGGGTTATATAGCGGTTGTTGTGGTTGGGATGACTGAGATAACGTGGAGGTGTTTTGCAAAGGAGGTTGTTGGGTACCAAAGGGGGCGCTTGGTTGGGACGCACCTTGTGGCAATAATGGAGGTGGTAGGTTAGATTGGGGAGATTGTGGAGATGAGTATGAAGGTGATGGTAGGCTTATGGCCCTAGTAGGTGGAGGCAATGCAATAAATAGGTTGCCCCTAGTGTTGACAGGAGTTGGATTTAAAAGGGGTGGTGTCGTTAGCATTAGTGGTGGTGGTTGCAAAACATTTTGTGGAATGCCAAAGGAAAAAGGATTGTTGGGATCCGCTGTTTGAGGAGCCCCCATGATTGAGATTGTAGGATGCAGGGGATTGCTAATGGGGTATAGAACGATGTTGCCAAATTTAGATTGATTCCAACCTTCTACGGGAGAAACATTAGGGACGTATGAACTACCTAGTGCATTTTGTGAACCTTGGGGTATGTTAGGTGTGGAACCACTATACTTGGATAGGTCGATACCTGATGGAAGCTTGACACCTTTTTCAATTAAGTGAGCCAAGATTTCTTCCCCATGTTTTTTGAGAAGGCGATTTGTCATTTGCACATTGGCAGGGTTACTAAAGTGTTCTTCAAATGTAAGTTTGGGTTGAATGACCATGTTTTTATCCCTGTGGGGTGATGTGTTTTGACCATCAATATTGGATTGTGATGATGTACCGTTATGGGGATCTCGAGGGATATTCATTCCATTAGTGGGATCTTGCAAGACATTAACTAGGTTGTTGGGATCTTGAGAGATGTTTGGTTGGGGATTTTGGGCTTGTTGTTTAGCCATTTTCCTTGTCTGTGATTGAGTCTGAATGGGCATGCAAGATGATAGGATAGATTAAGATGCTAAGATGATCAAGATGATGATGAAAGGATTGACCCAATGGGTTAGCCAACAAGGATATGGCTCAATGGGATTGATTTGGATGATTTATTTGAAATGGATTTGTTTGATGAGATCGGATTGAGTTGATTAGTAGACAATCAACAAACCTAGATTAGATGATATGATGATTTGATTTGGATTGGTTATTGATTAGAATGATAATGACCAAAATCTGAAACCGAGTTTAAGAGTGATCCTTGGTAATGCTAGGTGTTAATTAACTGACTAAAGGGTGGATGTATGATATCAACACTGAATCCAACTTGAGATAGAAGTGGATTGATTGGGTCAACAAGGATGACCAACTTAGGACAGATGACAATCCTAAGTTGGTTGTGATAGGTAATGATTAGAGATGAACACATAGGTTAATTAGGATAACCGCTTTAATGGAGTATAACAAGAATGCCAGTGACTCGAAATGGGGAAACGATTACCAGAACATGGGCTCGAAATGGGTAAATGAGGACTCTGAATGGGTGAATGGATGCTCGAGCTAAGGGGATGAACATTTTAGGATGGTGAATGGATTCTTGAAACGGGTGTATAGATGTTCGAAATAGGGAGACGAGTGATTGAAATGGTGAAACGAGTGTCCTGAATGATGAAATAGATGATAAAGTTGACCTGTCAAGGGTCAGGTTTGCCCCTAGAGGTCAAGTTCGCTTGTCTAGAGGAAAAATTCACCTGTCCAGAGGGAAAGTTCGCCTAACTAGAGGGAAAGTTCACCTGTCCAAAGGGAAAGTTCACCTATTTAGAGGGAAAGTTTGCCTGTCTAGAGGGAAAGTTCGCCTGACTAGAGGGAAAGTTCACCTATGGAGCTAAAGTTGGTCAAAATTGGTTGAAAGAGGCTAGAAAAGGCTAGTTCAAGGTCAAGTTCACCCCTAGGTGGGTTAGGTTCACCCCTATACAAGTTTAAACTTGACTTTTGACAAGATGACTAAGGTAAAAGACCCAAAACACAACAAACATCAATCAAAAGGATATGGTTGAGTCCATTAATCAGACAATCACTGGTTTCCCACAAAGAAGACAATTCAGACAACACAAACCTAAGTCTAGTAGAGAGGGTATGGCTGACAAAGTCTTCTATTCTAGGATGAATATGGTTGCTAGGGAGTCCTCGATATACACCTGGTAAGTGAGGCCCAAACCGTGAACACCAACCCGTTACAAGCATGAGTCAGGAACCTTAACAAGATACTAAAGGCTCAGACCAACTCTTCACGTCATCCCAATGCTTTTCCAATTACAACATGGTTGGATTGAGGTACAACTTTCACTCTCCCTCCTTTATATACCCCGTTGGTATGCGTGGTTGGAATCATCCCTTGGGGTGATGAAATCCCCAAGTAGGTCCCACTAAGAAAAGTAAAAGAGGATGACTCAAAGGACTTGGTAAGCTACGATTTCTTATGACCCAGGATCGTCAAATGGCGTAAGGGGATTGGATATGTCAAATAGCTTACCAACAAGCACCATAAACAAGATTAATTGACACCCCTAGTAAAACTATGTGCTTAAGGTAGGGGGTTAAAAACCCTTAAAACAGTCAAAAAGAGTGCTAAAAACTAAAATTTTACCTTTTGGAAAAAGCTATTTAGGGAAAATTTTCCTGTCTAGAGGTCAAGCCCACCTGTCTAAAGGGTAGGTCTACCTGTCTGCAGGTCAGGTTCGCCTGTCTACAGGTCAGGTCTACCTATCTGTAGGTTAGGTCTGCTTGTCTGTAGGTTAGGTCCACCCTTTTGTAGGTTAGGTCCACCCCTTTGTGAAAAATTTGCCAAAAACACTTTTTGGAGTCTGTGGAGGTCAGGTCCGCCCTTGGGAAAGGTCAGGTCCACCTGTGGAGGGTAGGTCTACTTGTTTGTTAGGTCAATTATACCCCTCAAGGTCAAGTCCACCCCAGGAAGGTCAATTTCGCCCCTCTGCAAGTCAGGTCCACCCCTCTATAGGTCGAGTCCAACCATTTGCAACCTGCACCTACAAAAAGTCAAAAAATAACAAATGTGAAAGAAAGAGACCCATTTGTGGGTCCCACCGAGCATGCCAAAAATTTGATAGGGAGAAAATACTTGTTAGAAAAAGAGCAGCAAGCAAAATAGAGTGTAAAACAACAACTCAAAACACCCTACACCTCAAGATTGGCCTAATGACTAACTTAACTATGCAATATGAAAGATTTCACCTTGTTGAGTTGTCCATTGGTTGGCCCTTCAATCTTTGATATTTGTATGCTCCTTGAATGGAAAGAAATGCAAGCTATGAGATGGGATGAGGATGCAAAATAAGTGAAAAATGGAGGCAATTATGAAAATTTGGCTAAGTATGGCTCAAGAGAAAATTTTGCAAGAGTTTGGCTAGCATGGATGATCTCCCCTAAAAAGAGAGAAAAGAGGGGGTATTTATAGAGAATTTGGAATTATTTAGGGAAATGGATGGTTGAGATTAAACCAATAATGCCAAGATGTAGGGCTATGGTGAGTTGATGACTCACAAGCCCTCACATCTTGACATGTGGCATGTGAAGTGGCTTGAAAAAGATGATGTGTACATGAGGTGAAAGGATAGTACATGACATGGAGGTACTACATAGTACCTTGGGATTGGAAAAGATCTCCTCATAAAGGAGGTCTTTGTCTCTATGTGGGTGAGAGGACATGTGAGGAATTAAAAATTCCTCAAATATCCACATGAGGATGAGAAAATGAATTTTAAATTCCAAGGAATGCATTGAGGGATTAAATGTGAATTAAAAATTCACATGGGGGATGGAGTGTCATCTCCAAAAGGAGAACGTCTTTAATAAGGTTGACTTAAGACACATTCTATAAATGACATGGGGATTAGGTTGACCTAATTAAGTGATTAAAGTTGTGCAAGTACTTGATTAGACAAATTAATGACAGTTTAGAGGCAAGTGGGAAATTATGGAGAATGAGACCCTAATGATGATTAGGGGTATGCACATCTTAATCATAAATTAATTATGATTAAGAAAGAGGGTTAGATTGTTAGGAGGGATTAGAGACAATGAGAGAGAAAGTGAGGAATTAAAAAATAAATTTAAAATTCTAAGAGGTAATATGACTAAATTAAATAAAGTGATATATTTATTTAATTTAGAGAGGAAAGAGGGGAAAAGTATTTATTAAATTAAATACTTTGGAAACCTTATGTAGGACACGAAATATTAATTAAATGAATGATTTAATTAATACTGGCAAAAGGGATGAATTAGATGAGAAAAAGGATGGTTAAGGAGTCGTCTTTGATCATATGGAAGTGGTCAAATTTAGATGTCTACATCATGAATAATATTTGTGAAAAAAATACATGTACAAGTTGTTTTTTGGTATAGGCCAAGGAAAGCAACTAGCTAGAATTGTCCATCATTGAATGAAGGAATAATTTTTTCCCCATTTTGTTATTTAAAATTACAAAAATCAACCATAGTTAACTTGTGCTCAACATTATAGGAGAAATGGGTTACATTTCTCCACTAAGTCACCAAAAGTTTGAATGGATCCTTGAGGAAAATGTATAATCCACTCAAGTGCTTGTCCTCCTAAACTACAAGGAAAGTGTCTCATGAGATAGATGTCATTATAGGAAACTTCTTGGAATTCCTTAAAAAATCATTGATGTGATTATGGGGGTCTCCCTTTCCCTTGTATTTATCAAAATTTGGTATCTCAAAATTTTTAGGGAAAGGTATCATGCATATTGATCAACCAAATGGGTACAGACAAAAGTCCTCAATTTTTGTTATGCATTTTTGGTGTAAGATCCCTATTTGCAACCCCTTGATGTGTCTATTATTTCTTGTAATTCATAGGAAAATGAATTTTTAAGATTTGGATTTAAAAGTGGTGGTGAAATGTTAGGTGTTTATTGATTAGTTGATGGATATGAGCTCATTTTTGGAGGATATTGGTGTTGATATGATGGTGGTCGTTGATAAGTTGTTTGGATAGGATTGGTAGATGGATTATACTATTGATGAGGAAATGATAGGTGATAGGTTGTTTGGAAGGATTTTTTGTTGAATGCACAAGACAACTGAGAGAGGGTGAATTAATTGTTTAGTAAAATATCAAACCTCATTAACATTCATATTTGTATTAATCCTTAAACCCTTAATCCTGAAACCCTTAACAACCATTAAACCCTTATCATGTATTAGTAGAATAGAAACATGAGAAGCAAAAATGCAAACACATCCAAACACATGAGAACACCAGATTTACGTGGAAAACCCAA
Organism: Sequoia sempervirens; assembly: GCA_007258455.2. NCBI lineage: Eukaryota > Viridiplantae > Streptophyta > Pinopsida > Cupressales > Cupressaceae > Sequoia > Sequoia sempervirens. Next base: position 17,962,685 of record VDFB02047144.1, on the reverse strand, counting down.
GAAGGGAAAAACCACGACGAGGATTGGATCACAATATAAAGTAATTGTAACATCGAATACAATAGGTTCAATCTTGGAGGGCTCGCTAACCAAAGAGAAATAAGGGATCACTACCAATGGCTCACTACTAGAATAGAAAGAAGAAGAAAGAAGATTATTACAATGAGAAATCCATCTCAAAGAAATAGAAAAGTTCCACCACTACTTCACCAAAAAATTCACACTCTCTTTGTAGCATGCATGCACTTTCTTCTCACTACATCCAATAGTATTAGGCATTAAAGCTCACACTTTCACACTTCACATCATAATTCACATCACACACCCATCATACTCACAATAATTTATCAAATCAACACACATATATACCATCTTCAACCTTGAAAACTATTTACAAGGTCGAATATGCACCTCAAACATGTAAATTCAAATTAGGTTGGCACTAAGCATTCCTATGCTGGAGAGGAATGAAAGTAAACCACATCAAACCTTAACTTAGACTTGAATCCATACATATACGCTACACCACACTTACACAAACACCAAAGCACATTCACGATTAGTGTAAACACCCAAGGTCAGTCGAACCTGTGTTGACACCATTAAATAATTAAGTACACACTTCCTTTGATCCAAAGATGAATCATGGACAACACACAATACCTAAACACAATCTAGAATATTCCATCAACACCTTGAACTTCAAAAAATCCTTCACAATGTCATACACCAAAAGAACATATTCATTCTGCACAACCAGCTAACCTTCCACACATTGCAACACTTGAATCCAACTTTACAAAGCACCAAAACACAAAAAAATAAGATTAAAGATAGATATTATAAATATAAGCACACTTCTAGATCTGCAAGATCAAAAACCAAACTACAGAGAAATGTGGAGCAAAACCATTTCTCTAGACAACACTGCTTTCACAATTCACACATTAGTGAACACAACTTTCTCTGCACAATGATCGAAACAAGAAACTTTGGATATAACACCTCTGAACACCTCTGGTCAACATATTTTAACTACATAGGTAGATCTTCAACCATGAAGAAATGCGGAGAAAAACATTGAACACCACTCTGTCACACAGAACACTCTTCAACACACTATTTCCTCTTTTATTCAAATTTTCTCAAAAGCACTTGGAAACCAAGCACCATAAACATGTACACAACATCTAGAACACCTTCTTAGCAACTCAACCACACAAGAGGTTAAAAATCACCAACACATGCTCATCAAAGAAACACTAGATGTTGACATCAATTCAATACTACTAATGAAAACATAATGCAACTAATCAAAGCATCTCCATAGGTTGGCATCAATGCAACACCAAAGATCTATTGACATCAATGACAACAAAAAATTCTAATAGTTTCTAGGTGGGATGTACTAAATTGAGATGGTGATGTTTGTTGCTAGGTGGAATGATGATATGTAGGAGATGCGATTGTAGTGAGTTGGATATGTGACATTTTTGATATGGATAAAGGAGCTAATGATTAAATTAATGATATCACATGGATGGAAAAAATTCTTGAGTTGAATAAATTGGAGGAGGGATATTTTGGGTGGTTGAATTGGAATTAATATTTAAGTGAATGGGATTGGGTGGACTTGGGATACAATGTGAAATGTCATGTGATGGGCTAGGTGGGAAATGATAATGTATTTCTTGATATGAATACCATTGGAAATTAGGTGTATCCATAGGTATAGTTTAGATTTTGGACAATATAAATAATTATTTTTGGATTTTTGGATTTTTGGAATTTTTGAAATTTTTGAATATTTGTTAGATTTTTTGATGTGATGTTTTTTTTTTTTTGATTTTTAGGATATTTAATTTTTTGGATTTTAAAATATTTGATATTTTTTATTTTCACTATTTTTGGGAATTTTTCTTTTTTTGGATTTTTTGGAAAATTTGACTAATAAGGATAGGTGTAAAAATAAATGGTGCTTGAATAAAGGATTATTATGATGTCATGATTTGACTAGGTATGTGTTTTAGATGATATGGATAAGGGTATTGATCTAACCTAGATTGAGATGTAAAAATAGAGAAGGTTTAGTTAAGCTTGATGAAAGATGGTTATGATGGTTATATTGGGTTGAAATGTAATAATGTTGTTGGTTTTAATATTTCCTACTTGAGATAGGAAAAGTTCTCAAGCAAGATCGATGAGCATTTATAGAATAATTAACTTAGGATACCTATCAAGAGCATAAGTTAATAGTGTCTAAGGTGGCTAGATGATTGTTAATTAACTTGTTACTTGTAATGGAGAGAATTTTCACCCCTAGGAAAAATCCCTATTTCATCACCCCTACCTTAGAAAATGTAAATCTGATGATGTAATTCCACTGCCGCCACCTCACTTCACCCACTTGGCCATGTATTTTCACATCAATGGAGGAATCTTTATCAAGGACATGCATGTATTGCGCAGACATCCGTGTGACATGCTTTCATCCTAATAGGATTCCTACCTCTAGAATCTGTAAAGGCATTATGTTTCTCCATTGGTGATGAAGTATAATTCCTCCTACCTCCTTGATGGATGAGAAACAAGTCTTTTGCCTCCTTTTGCAAGTTCAAATTAACCAACTCTCCATTCTTTCACTCCTCGATTATACTTCACTCTCTTCATGCTTCTTGATCAATTGACTCACTCTTAACTCCATTCTTGCACTTTCAAGCTTCTACACCACCATTCTCTTGGCTGTAAGCTATTGGTTCTCGGCTCCTACACCATGTTTTTTGCAACAACACTACTATTGGAGGACTTGCAAGCTCTCTCCTTCCACTACTTTCCTTCCACTACTTTCCTTGAGTGCTCATAGGTTTGGAGGTGATATTGTCCATTGTTATTTTCTCTTTGCATCCTTTTGTTTATTACATAGCATACTTATTGTTGGTGTTGTTTCTTTTCTATCTCTTTATCATTTTCCATATTCGATGGCTATCTAGTTGTTGATGGAGGTGGAAACACCAAAGCAAGGGACTGGCTGAAGTAGTCCTCTAAAAATAGCCCCAACATTTTCCATGGTATTGTGTGTGTAGGTGTTTTTATGTGGAGCTACTTGAATATTCAACTCACAGGTAGAAAGGTCTAATTCATCACCCTCTCTTTTTCCATTCTAGCATAACTTATTTATATTGTTTCTCTTGTTGAGGTTTTAGTTTTGCATTTTCTAGCATTTCATTGTAGAATAAAACATCTAGCATTCAAATAGTTAGTAGGTTTTCTTTTGTTTTAGTTTTCTCCTTGGACCTTCTTTTTGTATGGATGTCAACGCATCCTTGAGACACTAGCATGTTAGATTGGAGTCTGAGATTTGTGCTGTCATCCTCAGATAGTGAGCTATTTGGGTTATGGTTGAACCTTGGAAACTAGCTCTTTTGACCTTATAAGCATTTAGTTTTAGTAGAAGGAAAGCGATAGGCCATCCGTCCTTCCTTTTCACCCTTAGTGCCTTACCCCTTTTCAATTTGCTTAACAAACTTGAGGTAGTTTAGGGTAGCATGTTGCTTAGGACTCTCCCATGATCTGGAGTCCTAGGGTGGTGAGTCCCCATTCTCTACATTTTGGTGAACCTAACATGAACCTCTTGAATCTATTTCTTCATTTCAAGCCTTCTTCTCTCTCATGTCTGAGGTGTGTTATAGACTTGTACATTGTAAATATTTATGAGCTTTACAACTCAGTCTATGACCTTTGAGAACATCAAAAGAAGCGTGCAACATTTAGAAATAGATTTTACGAAGGTCACCATGATTCTCACTTTTGATGAGACGGTTGCAGGAATGGATACCAATTTCTTCAGAGAAACCACATGCACATGTTCCTACCCCTCCCATTTCTTCTACAATCTCATCTGTGGAGGAAAATGAAGCTCTCGTGATTTTTGCAGAGCAACTCCTTTCCATAGATCAAAGGATTCTAGAATTTGGGAACTATTTAGGGAAATAAAAGACCATAGCTAGGGCTGCTAGGGTGGTTAATGAGATTAGAAATATGTTGGATAAGAACCAGGTAGGCCTAGAATTTCTTCGGGGCCTTATCAACATTATGTAAACTCATGTCCCATCCTACAACCCTAGATCGAGTGTTGTTCAAGGACCTAGGCTTGAGACCTCTAAGAGATAGATAGAATTCTCAATGCCCAAGGTGTCGATAAACATGGCTGAAATTGGCCCTTCCACCTCAACTCCTGAAGCACCTCCCATCATCAAAGTAAACAAGGTACCTTTGGGATTTAGCTCCACTACTCCTAAAACTCCTAGCAGTAACCTCGAGCTCAATGTTAGCTCAGATGGTGGTGCCTCTGTTGGAATGGGGGTTGGTGGGTCTAGTAGCCATGGTGGTTTTGGTGGTGGTTCCATTGGTCCTATCTCATTGTTTGATCCTATTTTGAATGCCTTGTTGCAAAACATGTGCTAGATGTAGAACCAACTAGAGAACTTGTCCCAGGCCACCTCTTAGCCCATCTTTCAACCCTTCTTTTGTCATAGTCCTTTTTCGATAACAATTCTAAATACTCTTATCCCCTAGGGGATGGAGATTCCAAAGTTTGAAAAATATGGTGGTAAGGGAGATCCTCAAATGCATGTTTCGGTATTCAATTCCATCTCTACATATTTATTCCACCATGATGTGTTAATGGCTAAGTTTTTCCCAAGTCTCTTAAGGATATCCAGCCCTTGAGTGGTACTATTCCTTGAAAATTCTATATTCACATTTGATCATCTCATGAATAAGTTTCTATGACAGTTCCAAGAAAACATTGTGCCAAAGATGGCCTTCTTGGATATCATTCGATGTAAGTAGGGAGAACATGAAAATATAACTAATTTCATAGCTCGCTGGGTCAATGCAGGATCATGGGGGTCCAAACTAGTCCTCTAAGTGGTGATGAAAATTCACAAAATCAGAGGTAGGCAACTTGACATCAAAATTTGAATAGGTTATTAACATAATTTGAAAAATATGTAAGAACAAAAGTTGTAGCAAATTGAATGTAGTTTCTAGGCTACTAGTCCTTTTTTGGAAAAAAGTAAATTTATTTTGAGAAAATTTGAAATTTCAATGTAGTGGTACTAAATTTTCAGGAAAAAGATAAGAAGTAGGTGTATGTTTGACCACCCTAAGTACAAGAAAAAAATAATATTTTTGTCTAAATTTTTCAATATAAGTAGAGGACACATGCTTGGATGTGTCAGATTTTTTTTTGTAATTTTTTTCCACATGTAAATAATTAGTTATGATTTTTTATTAGAACTCTTCAGAATTATTAAAACGTCTATGTCTTACCACCATAACTTGGTAAAAAATTTATGAAATTCATTTTTTTTAATCCTATAGTATGCATAGCATAGAATGTGGTGCATCTTGTAGATTTGAAAAATGTTAAGTAGTTTGAAAGTTATAGAAGTTTTTCAACCAACCTATCAATTAGTACTTTAGATGTAATGTAGGTAGAAAATCAATAATTATTATTTATTAAATTCAAAATAAGGAAAAAGTTATATTGGTGGAAAGTTGACAATTTTTTCTATAAACCCTTTTTGTTTGATGAAATTCAAATAAAAAAAAGTCATCAGCCACAAGGGTGAACTTCGGAAAACTAAGCAAATTTTCAAAACATGTTTTTTGGGTTGACTGTCCAGGTCAACCAATCTCAAACCAAATCCCAAGCCAATATCTATTTTGGTTTGGTAATACCAAACTAAAATGGATATCTATTTTTTTTTTTCAAAACAGATCCTTTTTGAAGACTAAAAACCCTCTTTAGTAAAATGGACATAACTTTCAAATGATTATAATTATTTTTTGTGTACAATATAGAAACACCACCTATTCCATTTCATAGAGCTCTCAATCACCTTTACAATGCCTGTAAAAAGTCAAAAATTTGATAAGAAATGCAAAATTCATAATTCACTTTTGAAACATCAAATGCTCACTACTTTTGCATGCAAAGTCTCCTTTTCATGATTTTTTTGTAACACTCATCTCAAAATACTTGAAACTTTAGAAAAAGTAATGAAAAATGAAATTTTCGTATTTTTTGTAGTAAATATATGAAAAAATATTCATAAACCATCATATATCTCTATCCCTTTCTCTACCTCTCTATATATCACTATGTCTCCTCTTAAACTCTAGACCTATCCATCCCTCCTTTCTTCTTTCTTTGTCCATCTTTATACACATCTTTCTCAATTTCTCTCCTTGAGCTCTAGACCTATCTTCTACCTCTATCTCCATCCTTCTCTCTCTCTCTAGTCCCTCCCACTCCTTCTCTCTCTCCCTCTCCATCTCCCTCTCACTCTCCATCTCCCCTCTCCCTCTCTCTCTCTCCCTCCCTTTGAAGAATTTCTTCCTCTTAAGTCTCTCTCCCTCTTAGGTCTCTCTCCTCCACTCTTTCATTCCTCCCTCTCCACTCCCTCCCTCCCTCCATTATCTCCCTCCTCTCCTCCATATCCTTTCAGATCTCTCTCTATTCCCCTCCACCCTCCATCTTCTTCCTCCATCCTTCTCTCTCCCCTCTCTCCATCTTCATCTCAAGTCTCTCTCTCTCCCACTCTCTCTCTCCTCTCTCCCTCTCCCTCTCCCTCTCCCTCTCCCTCCCTCCCTCTATTTCTTTCTCTCCCTCTCAATTCTCCCTCCCTCCCCTCTATCTCTCTATGTTTATATCTGTCTTTGTCTCTATCTCTCTCTCTCAGGCCTCTCCCACTCCCTCTCTCTCTTCTCTCATGTCTCTCTCTCTCTCTTACTCACACTCTCCATCTCCCTCTCAGGTATCTCTCTCTCTCTGGTCTCTATCTCCTACTCACTCTCTCCCTCTCTCCTTCCCTCTCTCCACGTCTCAATTCTCTCTCTCTCTCTCCCTCTCTTTGAGTCTCTATCTCTCTCTCAGTTCTCCTCCACTCCTCTCGGGGTCTCTTCCCACTCTCTCTCTCCCTCTCCTCACTCATCTTTCTCCTATCCCCCTCTCCATCCTCAGAGTCTCTCCGTCCCCTCTATCTCTCTCTCCTTCCTCCTCTCCATGTCCTCTCCTCCATCCCTCCCCCTCTTTCCATCTCTTCCACTCTCTCTCTCTCTCTCTCTCTCTCTCTCTCTCTCTCTCTCTCTCTCTCTCTCTCTCTCTCTCTCTCCCCCTCCCTCCCTCACCCATCTCTCTCTTTAGTCCCTCCCACTCCCTCTCTCTCTATCTCTTTATCTCTCTCTATCTCTCTATCTCTCCCTCTCCCTCTTAGGTCTCCCACTACCCCCTCTCTCTCACTCACTCACTCACTCAATTTCCACCTCCCTCTCAGGTCTCTCTCTCTCCCACTCCCTATCTCTCTCAAGTGTCTCCTTCCCACCCTAACTAGATAACTCTCTCTTTCTACCCCCTCTCTCCCTCTCTCCCTCTCTCCCCTCTCTCCCTCTCTCCCTCCCTCCCTCCCTCCCTCTATCCATCTCTCCCCCTCTCCCTCTCAAGCGTCTCCCTCCCTCCTTCCCTCTCTCTCTCTCTCTCTCTCTCTCTCCCTCGAGAGTAGCTTGGGATGGGGGTGTTGAATGGAGGAGAAAGACCTAAGAGGGATATGAAGATAGAGTGTTCGAACGTTCAGATCGCGATCAAAATCGACCATCAGATCAGGCGTTCATCAGGGCGATCCGATCAAGATCAGGCGGATCAGCGGATCGACGGCATCAGGATCCGTTTCCGGCGAATTCATTCAGGCAGGATCGACGTTTCTTTAACGATCGAACAAATCCGGCGTTCAGATCTTTATTTCTTTCTTTCTGCTGCTTTGCTGCTGCGCGCGCGATATCGATAATCCGGCGTCGTCGAGGATCGCGGAAGGAATAGGTCATCTCGGGGATAAAATTGATAGAAGATGGGATAAAGGTGATTATTGAATTGTTCCATCTCAATATTCATTATTCCTGTTTAAATATTGAGATATTAAAAAAAGACTTTGCATGTGAAAGTACTGAGCATTTGATGCTTCAAAAATGAAATATGAATTTTAAATTATTATAATTATTTTTTGTGTATAATGTAGGAACACCACCTAGTCCATTGCATAGATCTCTCAATCACCTTTTCAACACCTATAAAAAGTTGAAATTTTGATAAGAAACACAAAAATTATTCCCATTTTACTAAAAGGGTTTTTTAGGTCTTCAAAACGGATATTTGTTATTCATTTTGTTTTTCAAACTAGATATCTGTTTCAAAAAAATATCCTTTTTTTTTTCAAAAAAATGGGTTCCTGCTTTCCAAAACAAATATCCCTTTGAAAAACAAAACAAATATCCGTTTCAAAATGGATGTCCGTTATAAACGGATATTTGGTTTGGTTTGGTATTCCCAAACCAAAATGGATATTATACCCAAGCCTACAAAAATTCAAAGAGGAAATTTCACATTTTTGGGCGTGTTAAAAATGCCTTTTTTTCACATTGCCACTTTTTGGACCCCCATGATCTTGCACATACCTTGCTATCAAGTGTTATTTTCACAAATTTCTTATCCTTTGCTTGACTTGGATGTCTAGAAGGCTTTCATTAGGAACCTACAAATATCTTGGTAGGAGAAATTTTCCTTGATGAAATATCCATCTTTCGCACATCTATGTGTTGCATTATGAGAATATCAATAGATGGTTGCTCAATTCGGGGGATCCTCTTCACACTCCCATTTTGAGGGTAGGTCTATAGTGTCAATCTCTAGAAAAAAACAAGACCATTGTGAATGTGGTCTCTTCGAATCTTGATGATAAGGGCCTCAAACATAATAATTTTTTTATGAAACTATCCAAATCATTTTTGTTATTTAAAAAAATATATATTAAGAGATAAAGTCTTGAATTTGCCAGATCCTGGACCTCTTACTAATCCCCACCTCAACTAGTATGATGAGTACACATTTTTCCAATACCATTGAGTTCATGGACATGATACTAAAAAATACATGCACTTACATCATGAGATTCAGGATCACATTGATGACGGTACCATCTATCTTGACAGGAAGAAGGAAGAATTTCAATCATGGAAATATAAGTACCTTGATGTCTTGGAGGATTGAGTTGCTACTATGGGATGGTCACTACAATTTTGGTCTTTTGGTCTGCAACAATGGTGAATAATAGTTGGGAGAAAAATAGTACATGGTCTGGAACCAATATAGATTAGTCCTTAGATAAAGTATGGATAAAATATTGTTTTCTCCCTAGTTTGAAATTGATGACAAGGATGCAGATGTGGAGGTAACTTTTTCCTCTTTCTCTTTCTTCACTTTATGATTTTCTTTTCATTCAAGCTTGGTCTACATGGACTCAATTTTGAAAGCATGTGGGTGAATTACTACAACAACAAAAGGTGCCTTTTGGAAGGTGGGATAAGATCTTCATCAAAAAATGTAAATGGTTTTTTCCAATGTGATATTTCCCTCCATTTGAATTGAAAATGTAACTGTAATAGGGAATATTTATTGTATTGGTCCAATGAGAATAGGACATGTGTACATCCTGGCTTGAAGCTTGTTTGCTCCTTCATTTATATAAGAAGGAATTCACAGATGGATGTACAAGTTGGTTGTTGATTTATCACAAAGAGAATTTAGTAATGAGAATATAGAGAATAGTTTAGTGTTTTGGTCTTAGGTTTTGAGTCTTGTCAATATGCATATATAATTTTTGATAATAAGACTAGCAATTTAATAGAAAATGATACAAATTCAAAGCCATTTCTCTCTTGGTGTACTCATTTCATGAACAATTAATAAAATGATCAAGGATTGTTTTGTTAGTCTTCATTGATTTCCAGTGAATGTATGGTTTTGTCCTTGTTTTTAATTCAAAGAATTAATGAAATTTCTTAGATGAAGCTATAGGTTCATGTAATTGAGTACAAGGATCTTTATAAGAAGTTTTGGTTTGAGATACAATGTTGAAATGTTGTAATATAGTGTTGTCAAAGCTTTATGTTGCTATTTATTAATTTTTTGTCAAATTATATATATGTTGAGGTTGATTCCACTCCTAGGGTTAAGGCATTCATCTGAGTTATGTATTCATGGTATATCTTCTTGGTCATTCAATAGAAATTAAAATTCATAATTTTTTTTTTAAATGAACTACAATGGTTATTATTTCATGTTAAGTTCCTATATTCTCATGCTCTAAATGTTAAGTGTTGCAAAGGAGTATCCAACTTCAAGAAATATTCCTTATTGAGTCATTATATGAGAATTTATCTATCATTTAAAATGTATCTAGTTATTGAGTATATAAGTTTTTAGGTACATTGTGGGATTACCCTTTTGGATCTTCAGAGCTCGAAGTGAAGGAGGAAAGCACTATTGAATTCACCCATTCATTGGCCAATGCCTTTAGGTTGCTAAGGATTAGAATTGGAAATTCCATAGGCTTCCTTGAAGATCAACGTGGTTCTTAAAAACAACCAACAGAACCCTTAAGAATGTACCTTCAATGTCCATTTCCATATATTTGTACAAGTTCTTCTTGAACTTAGGTCTTGGTTGCTCAAGCACATCAATCACTTGAGGAGTAAACATTTTGAATCTTCACATAACTAAGGTTTGTAAGAAACTGATAAATACCTTTGGAATTTTTTAGTAGGGTTTCAATTCAAAATTACTTCAACACTTGTTTTCTCTTCTCTCCACTTCAAATGCTCAATCACAAATGAATTTAGCAAACTAAAAATGAAATATAAAGCCTTTTCCAATGACCTAATATGCATTAACTGCAGTAGTGAAAAGTTAGGTCAAAAAGTTGGCAAACCCTTACTATGTTGTCACAGGTACCTTGAATCACTCCACAAATTTTTGCAACAAGATATTTCACAGTAGAGATACCCCCAATAGATCAAGTACAATAGCTAACTAGTATGTTGAAGATATCAACACCACATCCTTAGTAGGGGCTTTGAATTTTTTTTTTGTTAAAAACTCCCCTTGAGCCAAAGCTCTCTATCTAGTTTCCGGAGGAAACATCTACACCACACAAACTCATTCTTCACCTCATTCTCTTCCTTTTTATTCTAGATCTTGTTTATTTCCTTCTTTATTTCCATCAAATCAATCTTCTTCACTAGATCAATCTTCTTTTGTGAAAATTCTTACTTTTGCAAAACTTAGCTATGTGTCCCAGTTCATTGTATTTGTGACATATGCCACCTTTTTAATGAAAAAAAATACTTCTTTCCATTTTATATTTGCATTCAAAATCCTTATGCCCAAATCCATTGTATGTATAATAATAATGTTTATGAGTGTTTTTGCATTGCACAACATAGACAAAGTACAAGCACTCTATCTCTCTTGAAAGGTGATTATCTACAGACAAACTTTAGGAAACAACCCTAAGGTCTCTAATGTTAGGTCTTGACAATGTAGAAAACAACCTAGTGATGATGTGATTTATTGGTAATCACAAGGGGCCTTACAATTCAACAATGTTGGAAGCATTGAACTTATCATCCAATGTCACAATGTGGTGATGCTTTTGATTCTAAAATAACAGAGATTCAAAGAAACATCAAAAGATATAAAGGTTAAGAGAAAAATATCCTAATTATAATAACTAAGGACACTCACAACAATGATTAATGCTCCAGACAGACAAATCCCTAATAAACCAACTCCTGCTTAACCAAGATTAAATCTACAATATCATAGAAATAATGCAATCTTCTAAGGTATGATCAAATATTTTCAGATTGTAAACATCCATACACATATCCAATTATTGGCACAATATGCATAAACATTCACAGTTGAACTAATGTAGTATAAAGGTTCAATCTAACTATATACAATAACTTACAATCAACAAGCCACTAATAGTATGAATAAGAAATCGATCAATGTCTTCAACATTTCACTATTAACATGAATGAACTGAACTAACATTTGAGAATCAGAAGCAAGAAACCATGATAATTTCAAAGATGACATAAAAATTCACCTAATCAATGACCATTGTGCATTAAGTTATCCAGTATTTACTCAAAAATCTCCAATTCTTCCTCTCCCACTACTAACTCATATTGATTGCTAACTCTTGAAATCTCTCCTTACAAATGAGAAGGCACTAGTCTTTTATATATGTTACATTTCAGATCAAGGGCCCAGATTATATTTGCATTTAATATTTTATGTACATTAGGCTTTGGAAAATCATGCCTCTTTTACATCCAATTAGGAAAATTAGTCACATGTTTGGTTCAATGAGAAATAAAAATCTCCTCAATTTTGATGAAAAAATCCTCATTGGAGGAATACAAACAACCTCCTTGGTTGTCTCCTCTAAAATACTTTTCCAACTAATAGGCATAGATTCTCATGCAGATTTACATTAAATATTGATATTTTCCATTTGATTTTAGTTTAAAATATCCTTGCTAGTGAATAAGGTCTTGCATGAATCCATATGCATTAAATTATAGCTCCCTCCAATACATGGCATGATTTCATATGTCGATCCTTTAATAAATTGATTCTTTATCCCTCCAAGCATCCTAAGAAGCACCTATGTCATAAAATATCATCATTTAAACCTCTAAAAATGATAAATTTCCCTTATTTAAAATATTAAAATCTATCAATTTATAGTCCATCAAGAAAATTTCATTTTGCAAAAAAACTTTCCATTTTTGGAAAAATTTCCACTTTAGGATAATTTTGTTTTTAGGAAATTTTCTATTTCAGGAAACTTTCCTTTTTGGAAAATTGAACTTTGAGGGAATTTGACTTTTGAGGGCCAAATCAATGTGAAAGCTAGAGGGTTTGACACCGTTGAGTGAATTTTCCACTTTTGAGGGTTGAAGCAATGTAGAAGCCAAAGGGTTCAGCGCCAGTGAATGAATTTTCCACTTTTGAGGGAATTTGACTTTTGCAGGCTAGAGCAATGCAGAAGTCAGAGAGTTTGGCACTGGTAAAACAATGTGAGAGACCCTAGCATTTGTATGGTGAATTTTACAACCAAATTTCTACATTGCTTCAAAACTTAATCTTTTTAATCCAACTTATTTAGGCATGTGGAGACTTGGATATTGACGACATTAAATGTTCAATGCTTAAAGTTTTCACCCATTTCTGAGTTGCAAAAAACCCGACTATGAAACCCAGAGGCTAAGATGCTGATCAATGACATACCCACATAGAATTTCCTCAAAGCTCGAATACTTAACAAATTTTGAGTTTATCCATTTTGGCACGTGGGAAAATACATATGAAGAGTGCCTAAACCTATTTATTGATGATTTGACCCATTTTGAAAAATGCAAAAAATTGGACTATGAAAGCTTGGGGGTCCAACACCAATGAGATGGATTTCCACAAATGGCGCACGAGACCCTGACATCCACATGATGGATTTCTACATAAAAGTTTTCATAATGTTTCAAAACTTAGTTGCTTTGGTTCTAACCCATTTAGGCATATGGAGACATGAATTTTATAGGCACTAGATGTTCAATACTTAATGTTTGTACCCCTTTTTTGAGTTGCAAAAATCTTTACTACGAAAGTTAAAGGGATTGGTGTTGGCGCAAGAGATCTTGGCATCTGCATGGTAGCTTTTTGCATAATTTTTTTTGTAATTCAACTTGAGCAATTGATACTTTGGCATACCTTTAAGGCATCAAGGAGACATCAAGAATCCAAAGGAAAAATCAAACCAAAGGCCAAAAGCAAAGGCAAGAGCGAGCTTAGACCAAGCCAACAAAAAGAAAAGAAAAAGAGGGGGTCCCTACCTTCAATGGGGCACATGTGCAAAATGCACAATACATAACATTTGAATGATTCACTAGCTTTATGACCAAATCTATTGCATGTATAACATTGATTGAAAAATTATTGAACATTCTGATTCATTTTGCTTCTACACTCTATTGCTCTATGTCTAAATTTATTGGAAGAATAACAGTAACCATTAAAAGATGAATACCTTTGTGCAACTAGTTTTCTAATAGGAGAATTTTTGAAATATTTCTTCTAGTTTCAAACATGTTTGACAATACTCTTCTTCTCTCCAGTCTTCCTTTGTTCATGATTATTCTTTTCATCATTGTTTGGAGTCTAATTTTCTTTTGAGCTTTCTCCTTTTTCAAACCATAAACCTTTTTTGTCCTTTGAATATTTTTGACTAGCAATCATTTCATCAAGCAAGGTGGAGCTCTTCTTGAATCTTCTCTCTAGATCTATCCTCAAAGTTATAATCTCTTGTTCAAGCTTTGAACATTTTGTAGACTTGTCTTTCAATTTAGCATTTAGGTAGTCTTCAACCCTTTTTCCTTCTTCAACTTGCAATTTTAGATTAGTGATTATCTCATTTGATTGTTTGAGTTGCTCATTTGTTTCCTTGAATCTTTCTTTAGCTTTCTTGAGTTGTTCCCTCAACTTATTGATATACTCATCTACATCCTTAAGATTTTATTTTAGGTATCTATTCTCACATTCTACTTTATCCAAATCATCAAGGGCTAATTTGAGTTCCCTTTCCATATCAGCTTCACAATATTCTTCAGTAAACCCTTCAAGGATGATCTCTTTCAGAGGGATAGGATACCTCCTAAGTGCCATGTGTTCAACCTCAGAGATCTACCTTATCAATTAATCCAATTGAATGAACCAAGCTTTGATACCAATTGTTTAACACCTAAAATACTGAGAGGGAGGGTAAATAAAGATTCACTTAAAATTCATTAACTTCATGAACTTAAACATGCATTCAAAGCATCTCATCAAACTTGCAGAAATGGAAAGGAATAATTTAAAGCATGCATCACATAAACACAAGAAAACCATATTTATGTGGAAAACCTTTGAAAGGGAAAAATTACGGTGAGGATTAGCTCACAATATATTATAACCAATTACAATGGATTTAAAAAATGGTAGACTCATTGTTTAAGAACTCACCATCCAAAAAGAATGACCCACTGCTAGAGGCTCATTTCCAAGGGCTCATTTCCTAGAATAGAAAGAGATAGAAGAAAGGGTGGTTCACTACCAACGATGAAATACTAACAATGAATCTACAACATGCTAAAGATACAAATCCAATTAAGCTCAGAAAACTAGCTTTACACACTTCATACATCACCACTATTACATTTCAAATTTTATTCTACATCACATCTCTATCACAATACATACATACCACATTCACACACTAAATCAATCTTCTATATATACTATAAACACCCACAACACCAATTAAGTTGACCTAATTGCATGAACTGTGTAACACCATGACCTTTCAACCCAAAAATTCATCACACACACCTTTCAAAGAGAAAAAAATGTGTACCACACCAAATTAGGTCAGCATGACCTATAATCACTCTCATGATTCCACTCTATACACAACTCAACTCCACACGATCCCAAAACCTTTAGTTCAACATCACTAGTGAAACAACAAATGAATGAACCAATTGATCATTCACAACTCAACACGTGGACCACCAAATCACTTACCACTTGGAGTGCACACACTTCTAACACCTTCTAACACTTCCTCAAAATTGCACAACATAATATTCATCTGCGGTGGAATACAAATAATTCCAACTTTCACTTTGCACCTGTAACAGTGCCATTACTAAGCTTGATACATTGTCAACAATATCTTCAGCTGCAAGAGGAATACACCCAAAAAATTTGGATTTAGACACATCCAACACATACAACGAACACCTCAAAATTGCATGATAAGATTTTATATAATGAAGCAATAATGAAGTAGTGCAAACCATAAAAATTTTCCTCTAATCACTAAATATGCACACCGAGACTTAGTTAATTCTCCAAAACACTTAGTCTTCTCCGGACCAACACTTCTACATTTCTGCAATGGGTTTCCATTAATGACAACACCATACACCATCATGCTCATGTTTCCAGTAGGAACTTCATTTACAATTTTTAGTGGTTGACTCCAAGGTCTTCTACCTTCCACAAACAATCTCCCTCGTTATTTTCTTCCATCTTTGATATTGGGAGGGCCTACCCAATTTTGAGGGCCAAATGTGTTGCATTGGGAAATACCAACCCAATGGGTTGGATTTTTCATTGGGAATTTGAACCAAAGGTTTGGGCAACCATTTCATGCAAAATACATGATTCAAAAGTGGGTAGGCCCTCCCTCCCTCCCTCCTTTCTCTCTTCTACCAACCTTATCTCTCTACTCTATATCTAACCTACCCCTATATACCTCTTTTTCTCTCCCTCCCTACCTCCTTCCTTCTCTGAATCTCTCTATCTTCATCTTTACCTCTCACTCTCTCACTCTCTCTCTCCTTCCCTATCTACTATCTTTCTCTCTATCTTAACTCTCTCTCCATACATATATCCCTCCCTCCCTCTTCTATCTCTATCTCACCTCCCTCTTCTTCCCTCCCTCCCTACCTCTCCTTCCATCTCTCCTTCCCTCTCTACTTCTCTCTCTCCCCTCCCTCTCTCTACCTACCTCTCTCTATTGCTCTGTCTCTCACCTTTCTCTCTCCATCACCATCTCTCCCTTTATCCCTACCTCTCCCTCCATCTCTCCTTCCCTCTTTCTATATCTCCCAATCCTCTCTCTACCTACTTCTCTCTCTCTCCTATTTATCTCAACTATCCCTCTTTACCTCTCCCTTCCTCCCCTCTCTCTCCCACCTTATCTCTCTCTCTCTCTCTCTCTTTCTCTCTCTTCCACTAATCTTCGCTCTCTACTTCTATCCATCTAACGTATCCCTGTATAGCTCTTTCTCTCTCCCTCCCTCCCTCCTTCCATCTCTCAATATATCTACCTTCCACCTTACCTCTCCTACTTCTCTCTATCACTTCTCTCTCTCTCTCTCCCCTTCTCTCTCTACTCTATGTCTCTCTATCTCACCTCTCTCCCTACCTCCCTCCTCTATCTCACATCTCTCTCTCCCCCTTCTCTCCCCGCTCTCTTTCTCTCTATCTCACCTCTCTATCCCTACCTATCCCTCCTCCCTTCTCCCTCCTCCCTCCTCTATCTCTCTCCCCCCTTCCCTCTCTACTCTCTTTCTCTTTATCTCACATATCTCTCCCTACCTATCCTTCCTTCCCTCCTCTCTATATCACCTCTCTCTCCTCTCCCTCTCTACCTAACCCCTCTCTCTCTTCTCCCTCTCTCTACTCTCTATATCAAACCTCTAGCTATCTCTCCCTCTATACAATCTTCTCAACTATCCATCTATACCTCTCCCACCCTCATGGTGCAGGGCACCATGTGAACTTCATGCCTCCATGGGGAAATCTTGTAATTTTTGAGTCTTAATCATGTTGTGATTGTAATGAGGTCATTCAAGGACCATTTTTAATGCATTTGAGTCTTTGATTAGGTTTCTAGGTGGTTTTGTGGTCAAGTTGTCAAATAATGCAAAATCTTGCAATTGTTGTCAAAAATGCAAAATTGTAAAAATGCAAGAAAATAGAATGTGAAGAGTCACTTTTTAAAGGGAAGGTTTTTGGTCATTGAAAACTCAAGGGGTAGTTAAATATAACTATTTTAATATGTTTAAATAGCCTTGTGAAGGTGAGAAAGAGAGTAGAGAGTTGTATCTTGAAGTAATTTTGAATAAAGTACCCCATTTTCCTGTAGACTCAACATTTTTTCTAGTTGTTTGCACACATTTTATGACCTATACAAGATCACTAGGTCATAATATTGATTGTATTTGATAGAATAGTGTGTTATATTTCAATAAAACTTTATTTGAGGAGATTTCTCAAGCTTGTTTGGGTCATTTTTCTGTAAATTGTGTTGAAACCCTCATTTTAAGGGTTTGAGAGTCTAAAAGGGGAATAAAAATCCATTCCACCAATGGAGACCTTTGTAAATTGGTGGAATGGGTTATATTAGTGTGGTTTTCAAGTTTTTTTTGTTTTTGGGTGCAAGTGAAGGCACGTTGCATGAATTTGTTGCTACCCTAGTGGATTTTTCATATTTTTGAGCATGAATACATGGCTAGAAGTTAGGGTTTGAAGAAAATAATTTTAAATAGAGTTGGAAATGGTTTAATAAGCATGTACATACCATATTTTATGTTTCTTGGCCCTTGGTGAGGAGTTTGGAGGTCAGAAGTATAGAGATCTGATAATCCCTCATGCAAACTAGTTGAACTAGACCTTTAGGACAGTAGGACAGTCAAATTTTTGAGATTAATTTTCAAAAAAACCATAGTCACCTATTGGATATGTTAAAGGTAGGCCAAAATGGTATCTATAATTCCAATTATTTTGTGGGTATGAAGATTTTTCTAAAAGTTATGCTCTGTTTTCTTTATTTGGAGTGTTACAAGCAAATAGGCCTCTTGGGTATGAACGATGGAATAATGAAGGAAATAGGGTTCTAAGGGAATTTTGTTGGTTTAATCAGTAAATATTATGATGTTTAAGGTTTATCATAGGTTCATGGAAATTTTGGTATCTTGAAACCTCCATTTAGTGTATTTGTAGCCTTTGAAACCATGTTTCATTGAAGTGAATTTGTGAGTGTTTAGGTGATCTATCAAAATCAATGCTTTGTACCTTTAAAAAACTTTGAATCCCACCATGCTTTACATCACCTCCCCTATCTTCCTCCCTCTCTCTCTTTTTCTCTCACTCTCTCTCTCTCTCTCTATCTCACCTCTCTCTACCTCCCTACCACTCCCTCCTCTTCTTCCCTCTCTACTTCTCTCTATCTCCCCTCTCCATCTCTCTACCTACCTCTGAACTTATATCTCCTCTCTCCCTCTCTCTACCTACCTCTATATCTCACCTATAAATATTTACCTCTCCCTCCCTCACCTTTCTCTCTGTCCACCCTCTTCTCTTTCCCACCCTCCCTCCTCTCTCTTTGTCTCTTTATTTTTCTCTCTATTCGATGTGCACAAGATGTGATACAAAAATTGGAGCAAGGTGGGGAGATTTACATAAAGAGGGAAGGAGGGAGGGAGAGGTAGAGAAGGAGAGAGTGAGAGAGAAAGAGGAGAGAGATGAAGAGGGATTGTAATAGAAATATGGGGAGAGAGGTGAAATCTAGAGAGAGTAGAGAGGGAAGGAGAGAGAGAAATAAAGGAGGAGGGAGAAGTGTGTGTGAGAGAGATATGATAAAGAGAAGTGGAGGGGAGAGAACACGAACTAGAGAGAGAATGGGAAGATAAAGATAAGTAAAGATGGAAGGAGAGAGTGAGAGAGAAAGATGGGGGAGAGATAGAGAGAGAGGGAGAGGGAAAGAGAGAGAGGAGGGAGGGAGGGAGAGGTATGGATAGATATGTAGAGAGTTGATATAGAGAGAGTACGAGAGAGAGGAGAGAGAGTGTGGGAGAGAGAAGGGAGGGATGGAGAGTAGGGAGAGAGATAGAGGTGAGATAAAGGGAGTAGATAGTGAAGGAGAGAGAGAGGGAGGAAGGGAGAATTGAGAGAGAGATGAAAGAGAGAAGTAAAGAGGGGAGAAGGGAGGGAGGGAGAGAGAAAGAGGTATAAATGGATAGGTTAGATAGAGAGAATTAAAGAGGGAAGGTGGGTGGGAGGAAGGAAGAGAGGGACAAAGACATAGAAGAAGGGATGGAGGAGAGAGAGAGGTGAGATAGAGAGAAGTAGAGGGAAGGAGAGTGAGAGACAAAGGATGGGGAGAGAGGGAGAGAGGTGAGAGAGAGTGAGAGAGATAAGTAGAGAGGGAGAGAGGAGAGGATGGAGAAAGAGAGAGGTAAGAAGGATGAAGGAGAGAAAAAGAGGTATAGATGGATAGATTAGATAGAGATAAGTAGAGAGGGAAGGTGGGTGGGAGGGAGGAAGAGAGAGACATGTAGAGGGAGGGAGAGGAGAGATAGAGAGTATAGATGGAAATAGGGAGGGAGAGATAGGTGAGATACAAAGTGATGAAGGGAGAGGTAGGTAAAGAGAGAAAAAAGGGAGATAAATATAGGTAGAGAGGGAAGGGGACATAGAGAAAGGAGAGATAGAGAGTGTAGCGTAGAAAATTGTATACTCTTAAAGAAAGAGGCAATTCCATGCTTAATTTGGACCTATTTTGGCATCCTTGCATTAATCATTCCTCAAACTTACCATTTATAGGCCCCTAAGACCCATTATTTTGGACCTTGAGGCTTATTCCACTCAAAAATCATACAAATATCAACAAATAACATTCAAATTATTCAAATTCTAGAAAACCCACCGCAAAAATCTCTAGAGGGTGGTGACTTAGTCCCTTTTGGGGTATTTTTCAATTTTAAGTAGGAAAATCATTTAATTAATTCAAAATTTCAATGGATGTCAACTTGAGAGGTCTAAATAATGAATAATTAGGTATGAATGCCTATAAATATAATTTTTTATGTCAATTTTCACATCATATAGTCATTTTCAACAAAAAAATTCAAAAATCAAGTGTTGGTTATCTTTCACAAGAGATTCATAAGTCTATCTACAACAAAGTTGAAGCTTTGGGGTAGCAAGCTAGGGTTTTTCTAGGTCTTCAAGATAACTTTTTGTCCAAAGTATTGCATTGCTTAGGGTTGATAATGGATGCCTATGGAGAATCATGAAGAATTCTAGGTTGGGGAGATGCAACTAGCCATTAAGCCAAGCCTAAGGACTTGTTTTCTAAGTGATTCCATCTTCCATTTTCTCTCTATATTCAGCCTAAAGAAAGTTTTCATGTTATTAGAATTCATTTATAATGTGATTTAGGGTATCTTGGAATGAGTCTTTCATCATTCTAGTTTCATTTATGCATCTTATTCTTGCATGTTAGAATAGGGTTGCATCTTGCTTCAAATTTCCTAGTCTTAGATGCACTTAAGGCTAGTGTTTTACAACATATTTCATTATCTCTTTCAAGGTTTAAATACAAACTAGGGGTTTGAATGAGGAAAAACCCCCATTAGAAACCAAATTATATTATGTTTTGTAGGTTTTTTTGTAGATTTGGATCCAAATTGTAGTCGGGGAACAAAGTGTAGACTAAGAGCTACAAATTGCATCTTTGAATTTCCTGAAATCTACATGTGGAATAAGTCACCATTAGTGGTGAAATAGTCCCACTGACAGGCTTGAAAAGTGTTTTCTATAGTTCTGGATACCCTTTTGGTTGAAACCTATTCTGGCAGAATTTCCTCAAAACAGGACTAAGTCACCCAACTTGTTATAAGTGCCCCAATAGACTTCAAAAGTGATTTTTGTAGGATTCCAAAGCTCCTCTGCATCACTTTCCAGTTTCCAGGTGCATCTCTCTAGTCTCATTAATTTCTGTTATAGTTTGTTTGCATATTTAGATCATTTTGCATATCACAATGTGTTTTCAAAAAAGTGCATTTTCTTATTTTTACATTAATAATCCATATCTTTTATCAGTTATTTTCATTTAAGGCATTCTATTTAGACATATTTCAATCATATTTTCATTATTCTTGAGTGAGCCATCAAGGTTATTGGGATACATCTCTCCTTTTAGGTGCAAAACCCTAGAAGTGTAAGAGAGCTCCTATCCTACAAAAATCTATGGTTCATTTTGGTGAACCTGCATTTAGAACATCCTATTTCTAATTTAGAGTGCATTTACACCCTAGGAATAGCTTACATTTCCTTTTACATTTTAGGGTTTCATAGTTTGCATTAGTGAAAAGCTCATTTAAGCTTACATTATTGCACATCATTTCCTTAAACAATAGTGAAATTTTTCATTTACACTTCAGATTTGCATTGTACAACATCAAAGACATAAGAATCCATCAAAAAATTAGAAAAAAATAAAAAATACCCCTACTGGAACTAATTCGCCACCTTGGGTGACTTAGTCCCAATACACATTTTGCATCATTGTTTTCAACATTTAATTTATAGTTTCTTAGGCTGCTATTTGTCTCAGACACTTTTTTGTTTTAGTTTAGTTATTTTATGTTACATTGTAATCATTAGAACTAGCATTATTTACTTTCATGGAAATTATGGATAGCATTATATTTTTTCAATTTTCATTTCCAACATTAGTTCCTAGTTCATTTAGATCAGATTCATCAAAAAATGAAAAAAAAAACTAGATACATCAAATGAAACAATAAAAACAATGCTTCACTTTAGAAAAACTATATCATCCAAACCCTTTAGTAGTGATGACTTGGACAGGTTAGATGAATCCCTCTAGGGATTCCTCTCACTAAGATCATCCACTAAGGTTTGTGATGAAAAAACCAAACTAACCAAAGATAACTTACCTCCCAAACCTTTTAGTAGTGATGACTTTGATATGTTATATGAAGCCCTTTAGGACTTCATCTCTAAAAAACCATCCACTAAGGTTTGTTGTGAGCAACCTAAAACAAAAGATGTAAATGTAATTCAACCTCAACTCGTCATTTACTCACCTTCACATAAACCTCAACCTCCACCTAAACCCAAGTTTACCCTTTACCCACCTAAGCATGATGTTGTTGCTCACACACATAACTCTAGAAATAATCCGCAACCACAAAAACCCACCCCAACACCCTTACCTTTAACCAATCCCATCTTTCCTATTGATCCTTAATTAAATTCACACATTAGGGAGTATGATCTTGTTGAGAAACTTAAGAATACTCCTGCAAAGATATCCCTTTGGGACCTTCTTCAGAATTCACCAAACTATCACGCTATGCTCCAAACAACATTGCAACAAATAGTGGCTCCTCCTATTACAAATGCAAATGATGTGGCAGATCTAATACAAGGAATGAATATAATTAATGTAGACATTACCTTCCATCAGAATTAAGGAAGAAAAATGAAGCGTTTATGATAATATCCCAATTCAATCAAATAGGCATCAAATGGACCCTAGTTGACAATGGCTCTACCCTTAATGTGTGCAGTGTGAAACTTCTAGATAGATTACATGTGGATAAATCACAAATCAAACCAAATTCCTTATCTATTAGAGGATTTGATAATATCACAAAGCAACCACTTAGTGTAATTACCTTACCTATTATAGTTGGAATGACTACTTTGCAAACTCCTATTCATGTCATGCCCTATGATTTTTCATGCAATCTTCTTCTGGGAAGACCATGGATTCATGAGATGCATGCGGTTCCTTCGACCCTTCATTGAATAATGAAATATGTCTATAATTTTTTTTTTATCAAGTTGAAATACTAGACCCCGAGCCTAAAAGTTGCTTACAACTTGAAAAAGGAAAAAGTCCTTTGAACACATTGATTCCAACATCTCACATAGAACCTCTTGAGACCAATAAACAAGAAGAAGAATCCATGTCTAAATTGCTAGGTGATGATTGGAGATCATTAGAATTCACAACTTCATTTATGGGAAAATACATAATTGCATGACAAGAGGATGAAAAAAAAGAACAACCAATGGTTATGTCAACTCAAAATTTGGAAGAATCTTCTCGAGCATCTACCTCATCCACTTTGGAATAAAATACAACTTACACAACAAATTTTTATGAGATGGATTATCAACAAACACTTCACTCCAAATAAATGGAAATACTTTATGGAAAAGGTTATGAACTCGTGAAACAATTGGGATACAATGGTAAAGGATGTGGAAAGCATGAACAAGGCATTCGATTTCCTATAGAACCTAATACACATGAGACAAAGACTAGTTTGGGATACTCTTTTTCTAAGATAACCAAAGAAAATCAACAACCATCGCTAAACATCAATACCATCACTTGTAAACAAAGAACCAATCTCACACTAAAGCGTCCTGAATTACTTTATATGGATTTACCTCCATCATGGGAGTACTTTGAAAATGATGAAGCTTTGAAACAAATGTTTGGTGCTTCTGATAAGAAATATTCTTCAAAAGAAAAGTTACCTATGCTATGATCAATACCAAGCAAAAAGATATTGATAAAGACACAAGCATGGACCCATATGATCATGAATTTCCTAATTCAAATGTGCTTCCCTTGAGAGATAAAATTGATATACCAATGGGCATAGATGATAAAGAAAGAGTCATTAAAATAGGGAAGTGCCTTGATGATGAATAACAAGAGGATAATACAACCTTGCTTCATGACTTTCCTAAACTTTTTGCTTTGAAATATTCAGACATGCCAGGAATAGATCTGAAGATAGTGACACATAACATCGTTCTTGCTGAAAATGCTAAGCCTGTTGAACAAAAGATATGAAAAATGAATCCTAAAATAGCCTTGCTTGTTAAAGGAGAACTTGAAAAACTCCTTGATGCAAGTTTCATTCAACCTATTGATTATTCTCCTTGGATCTCAAATATTGTTGTCGTTGCAAAACCTGACAATCATATTAGGATGTGTACAGATTTTCGTGACTTGAATAAAACATCTTTAAAGGATGATTTTCCTCTTCCTAATATTGAAATGATAGTGGATTCAACTGCAAGACATGCTTTGTTGTCATTCATGGATGGATTTTCTGGATATAATCAAATCTTCATCAACCCACAAGATCAATATAAGACAACATTTACAACTATTTGGGGGACAATTTGTTGGGTTATGATGCCTTTTGGATTAAAGAATGTAGGTGTAACCTATCAATGGGCTATGAAATTGATATTTTATGATTACATACATAAAATCTTGGAATACTATGTTGATGACATCCTAGCCAAATCGTTAACAAGACAAGACAATGTGAGTGTCCTTTGGAAGATCTTTGAACGGATGCACAAATATAACATGAGACTAAATCTGAAAAAGTGTGTCTTTGGAGTAGATAGTGGAAATTTTTTAGGGTTTATCATATCTCACAAAGGCATCAAGGTTGAGACAAAGAAAATTGATACTATAATCAACATGCAACCTCCTAGAAACATTTCCCAATTGCGCACATTACAAGGAAGAATTCAAGCCATCCATCATTTTTTTTCCTCCTTAGCCAATCAAACGTTACTTTCACACATCTCCTCAAAAAGGATGTGCATTTTGATTGGAATGAGGATTGTAAATAGGCCTTTGAGAGTTTGAAGGAATACCTTGCAACTCTGCCTATTTTACAACCTGCTATGCCAAACAAATTGTTCATCCTTTAGATAGTTGCATCAACCCATGCTCGTGTAGCATTGTTGGATCAATGAGATGAAAGTGGTAAAGAAAATACTATTTATTACATTATCCAAACTCTAATAAATTATGAAACACGATACACACCAATTGAAAAATAATGTTTGGCCCTTGTATTCATTACTAGCAAGTTGAGACACTATTTGCTAAATGCAAAAATACAAGTAATGACAAAATTCAATCCTATCAAACATCTTTTTAATAAAAAAGACTCATCAAGATGTCTAGCTAAATGGGTAATGTTGTTGACTGAGTTTGACCTTAATTTTTTTTCACAAAAAGAAATCAAGGGTCAAGCCTTGACTGACCACTTAGTCGATGCTCCTTATCCTTTAGCACTACCTAGCCATGACGATGACAATGTGTTGAAAATAGAAGTTCCTACATGGGAATTATATTTTGACAGATCCAAGTGTAGAAAAGGCTTTGGAATTGGGGTCGTATTAATTTCACCCATAGGAAATCCCATTCCCTTGTTGTATCGATTAAATTTCCTATGTAAAAATAACACAGTTGAATATGAGGCATTACTCATTGATTGTGTGTCACTTAAATCATGGGTGTCAAAGATATTAAGATCTTTGGTGATTCACAATTATTGATCAAATAAATAAATGGAGTTTACCAAGCTAAACATGAAAAATTATGAAAATATAAGGATCTCACAATGACCTTGTTGAAAAAGTTTGACTCATTCACCATTGATAACATCCCACGAAAAGATAATCAACATATGCAGATGCAATGGTGACTATGGCTTCTCCTATATCACCTCAATATCCTTCAAAGTACATCATGTTTATTGTTCACCCAATCATGAAACCTTCAATAAATGATAAATTTGAAGAAGTATTAACAACCACCAAGGAAGACTCGACTGAATGGTATGATACCATATATAACTATTTAAATGATGGCACCATTCTTGAGCCAACAACAACAAACACTTGAACTTCTTTAAAATAATTAGCAATCAAGTACATAATCCTTGCTAATGTGTTGTATAGAAGATCCTTTGATGATATTTTACTTAGATGTCTTAGGGATTCCAAAATCAATATAACAATTGAATAGGTTCATGTGGGTGCCTGTGGAGGTCATTTTGGAGGAAGATCCTTAGTGCAAAAACTCATTTGTATGGGATACTATTGGAGAAATATGGAAAATGATTGCTTTGTGTATGTTAAGTGATGTCACAAATTTCAAGAAAACAACAATTTGATTCATGCTCCTACTTCTGAGCTCCATGCCCAAATCCCTATTTAGTCATTCTCAATATGGGGATTGGATCTAATTGGGAAAATCTCACCACTGTCTTTTATTGGACATACATTTATCATTATAGCAACCAATTATTTTACAAAATGGGTAGAAGCTATTCCTCTTTGATCCACCACTGCTGATGTGATATGTCATTTCATATTGGAACACATTATTTCCCACTTTGGACTCCCTTCCGCATTAATTCAAACAATCATGTGAATAAGTTCCTGGATACATTTCATATCCAACATCACTTTTCAACACCCTATTACCGACAATTTAATGGTCAAGCTAAAATCACTAGTAAGACTCTTTAACAAATCCTCAAGAAAAATGTTAACAAACATCACAAGGATTGGCACACACAATTACAATATGTGCTATGGGCCTATCTTACAAGCATCTGATCATCTACGAGAACTACACTCTACAACCTTGTCTATGGTACCGAGAAAATCATGCCCCTTGGAGTTAGAAATCCCTACATTAAGGATTTCTCTTGAAGGCCTTATTGATAATGACACCTATAATGAACAAAGACTACACTAGCTTGAAATGCTTGATGAATAGTGCATTAATGCTCTTGAGCATCGTCAAGCCTACACTAAGCAATTACAACATAAATATAATCATCATTTCATCCCTTAGACATTTAATAAGGGTGATTTAGTCTTATATGAAAATCAAGGAAACACTACTGTAGACTATGCCGAAAAAGGAAAATTCAGTCCTAATTGGTTAGGGCCCTATATAATCAATACAAGTTATGGATTTGATGCTTACACATTAACATATCTAGATGGTACATCCCTCAAAGACCCTATCAATTCCACACATCTATGTTGGTATTATGTCTAATCATTTTGAATGGTATGAATGGTAAAGCAGTGTTGTTAGAACTATCAGATTATATCCTATATACTTTCACATTGCTTCATTCTTGACAACTAGTTATGTGTGTGTCTTGAGCACTAAAGTGATTATTTAATTTACAGTTACTTTAGGTTTCATACTATTCAAATTCATCCTATGTGTTATGTTAAGTTCAATCATAGGTGCATTTAATTTAGCATAACACACTTAATCACCATGTTGTATCTAAAAGATATTGTACTAAGTTTTAATTAG
Source organism: Sequoia sempervirens (assembly GCA_007258455.2). Lineage (NCBI taxonomy): Eukaryota > Viridiplantae > Streptophyta > Pinopsida > Cupressales > Cupressaceae > Sequoia > Sequoia sempervirens. The sequence continues at coordinate 17,935,179 of VDFB02047144.1, read as the reverse complement.
ATCACATAAACTTTGTTAAATCATAGCGACATTAATTAAGTAATTTGAAAAAGGTTATTTAATTAATCACATTGCCATTTCACACATAAAGACAAGTAACAAAACATCAAATTCTCACATCTATATATATATCAGAAAATTTATGTACATGTCATCAATATATACAATAGATCACTAAGGTCTATGGCTGCCAAATTCCTCAAGATTTGGTACTCACGCTGGTTTGATAGTAATACATTGGGAGATGGTAGTATGTTATCATGATTGCAATATGCCAAATTTGAGCTTAAAATATAACCCTCGTATTTGTCCTAGGTCCTCCTTATGTGCCTCTGCTATTTGATCCCTCTGCCTGTAGTCAAACTATCTCTAACTCTAGTCTCTTGAACTTTGCTAGAGTTTGGGATAACTGTGTCTCTATTGTAGTATTAGCAGACTCGCCTCCTCAAACTCTCATATGTTTCCCGTAATCTTGTGAATGGATTGAGTGACTTTGGGTCCTCATCTATAATGGGCGGGGGCACATAATCTAAGTCCATCTCCTCCTCATCGTTGGATGCTGACACTATCTCTATAGCTACTTGATGGTAGAGATCCTACCAATCTCTCATAGCTCCTACAAGGTAGAAACAATACAAAATCAGTACACAACATGATATATATATATATAAAACAATAAACACGTGCATAAATACAATATCATCACCTATATCTCTAGTAGGCTAAGAAATATCAACCTTGTCCTATGCAGGTGGCATGTAAGATGTGCTAGCCTCTCCACGACTATGGGTATTGATGCTTGTTGTAGCCATTGGTTGAGATCTAGTCATACAAATGGGAGAGGGATCTCCCCACTCATGTTGATCCTCAATTGTTGTCTCATCATCCTCACTGAGGAGTGGCTCCTCATCCTTGTCCTCCTCATCCTCATCATCCTCCCCTTTGTCTTGGACATCATAGTCAGGATCTACATCCTCATCATACTCCTCATCAATGACATCGATAAATATGTTTTCATCCTTGTAATGTGTCTCCTCATCCCTGTCCTCTCTATCATATCCCTCATTTGGAAATGGTCTTGCATCTCCTATAGGCTCATCAATCAGATATACAAGAGCTGGTTGTGATACTTCCCACCACTCCTCATAATCACCTGTGGCACCAACGTCATCCATGTCAGAGACTGGAGGCTCATCATGATCTGAGTACTCAAAGTTGCTCTCAACAATATTGTCTAAAGTGAGCCATACTATATCACTTGGTCTCTGGGAACTCTGCACTGAACTCCTAAAAAAGTGTCATGCCTCAGGTGGTGTTTGAATCTTCCCAAATTGTCACATGACTCAATCATAGTAGAAGGGACATACTACGTGGTCACGTTGGGAAACCAAAAATCTATCTAGCTCTAATCTCCTCAATTGTCTCGCGTGATCTGGCCATTAAAGTGTAAGCTAATAGGGTCTCCACAATATCTTGTCCTCCTCCAGTTAGTCAAATCTCACTCTCCAAAAGTGTAAATCTCCATACTACCACAATCATCGTAGAGGATACCCCACTATTGTTGGACAAGGGAAGCTAGTAGGTCTATTACATGTGATATGATCAAGGAACCAAACCTATAGAATTGTACAGTGTACCATGTTTTCCACCTCTCAAAACATGAACCATCTAAGATCATAGTATAAATGTGCTAGGATACAATGTTCCCAAGCATACACTATCCTATGCTCTACCATCCTGCATATCAAGTGAACTATCCTCCCTTTACGTACACTAAATGCCCATCTAGGATGATTACTAGTACAATTGTGTGCATCATAATCTATCTCACCACTAGGGCTCATGAATATAACAACATTGCAAGATCAATCCATTCTCTCACCTGCTCGTTGTGCATTGGCCCATATAGAAAATATTGCATATCGGCCTTTTGATCATAAAATGTATAATCTATCTAGAAGTGTACCCACTCTCCTTGAATAGGAACTTGAAGGATATGGTGGACATCCTCTAGAGTGATCATCATCTCACCAGTAGGAAGGTGGAATGTACAGGTGTTTGCATCCCATCGCTCGATTAGAGCCATCAACATAGCATCATGGTACCTCATGGGGGCATCAGGTATTCCCAATATATCCCAACAACTTGCAAGTGCTTTGTCCTCTACTAAAAGTGTGAGGGATAGGTCTCTATGAAAGCTGAGCTATCTACCACCCAAACGATGATGCCAATGGGTAGGTACCTATCAATAAAGTAAAAATACACCCTATAAGTAATTTCAAATCTCTAAATTTTACATTATTCATCATAAAAGTGTACTAAAGTCCATCTAGTGTTATTTCCTAAAGGCCCTAGACACTTTAAGACCCTTTTGGGACACTTCGTGAAGAAATGAGACACTTTACGAAAAAGTGGGACACTTTGTGAACAAAAGGGACACTATATGAAAAAATGGGACACTTCGCAAAAAAAGGGGACACTTTGCAAACTTTTTTTCCAATATCCTAAATTAATAAATACATAAAAATCATCAAACAATTGCATAAAAACAAAGGGAAGGTAGTAGAATTGACTCACCTCATGATGACGCTCCTCGTGTGTCACTTGGTCTCATAGCACGTCTAGTCTCACAGGCTCGTAGCCCCATTTGCTCGACATCTTTCACTATTCTCTCATCACTCTTAAAGCTACAAGAAGGTAAAATGAAAAAGTGAAAATTTACTTCACTTTTAACTCTTTTAACTCTTATGTATGAAATTAGGGTTTTTACTAACTTAGAGTTAATAAAGTTATTTTTATTCAAAACAACATAACAGGTGCTAGAGAACTCTATTTTCAACATTGTTTGTTGCATTGGAATCATGAATCTGCACCTAGAATTATCAATCATTTATTGTTATGTGGCATTGTACTTGGATATGTCCTATGATATGATTTTCCTTATTCGATGTGGCTAGATTGCTACCTTGATTCCACCTCTATAAACCAAGAAAAATCAAGGGGGTCATTCATCTACCCTCAAATTTGATTTCTAGAACTTGCATAAGAGGATTTTTGGACAACTAATGGATTCATGTTGTAGGATGTGGTTCCTAATGTTTTGGTTTTGTAGATCACTCTATTGGGGGCTTCATTCTCCCATCTTTTGAATGAGTATCCTTTTATGAAATAAAGCATACTATTTAAAGTCCTTTAGCTTGCATATGCACATAGAGTCATATGGGCGCTAAAGTGGGGCTAAATGTAGTGTAGAAAATTGTATACTCTTGAAGAAAGAGGTAATTTCACACTTAATTTGGACCTGTTTTGGCATCCTTGCATTAATCATTCCTTAAAATTACCATTTATAGGCCCCTAATACCCATTATTTTGGACCTTAAGGCTTATTCCACTCAAAAATCATACAAATTCTGACAAATAACATTCAAATTATTCAATTTCTAGAAAACCAACCTAAAAAGTCTTTGGTGGGACTAAGTCACCTAGGGTGGCGACTTAGTCCCTTTTGGGGGATTTTTCAATTTTGAGCAGGAAAATAATTGACTTAATTCAAATTTTTGATGGATGTCAGTCTAAGAGGTCTAAAATAATTAGGTATGAATTCCTATAAATATAAATTTTAGGTCATTTTTCACATCATCTAGTCATTTTCAACAAAAAAACTCAAAATTCAAGTGTTGGATATCTTTCACAAGAAGATTCATAAGTCTATCTACAACAAAGTTAAAGCTTTGGGGCAGCAAGCTAGGGTTTTTACAGGTCTTCAAGCTCACTTTTTGTCCAAATTATTGCATTGATTAGGGTTGATCATGGATGCCTAGATGGAGAATCATGAAGAATTCTAGGTTGGGGAGATGCAACTAGCCATCAAGCCAAGACTAAGGACTTGTTTTCTAAGTGATTCCATCTTCCATTTTCTCTCTATCTTTAGCCTAAGGAAGGTTTTCATGTTATTAAGATTCATTTCGAATGTGATTTATGGTATCTTGGAATGAGACTTTCATCATTCTAGTTTCATTTATGCATCTTATTCTTGCATGTTAGAATAGGGTTCCATCTTGCTTTAGATTTCCTAGTCTTAGATGCACTTAGGGATAGCATTTTACAACATATTTCATTATCTATTTCAAGGTTTAAATACCAACTAGGTGTTTGACTGAGGAAAAACCCCATTAGAAACCTAATTATATTTTTTTTTGTAGGTGTTTTCACAGATTTGGATCTGGATTGCAGTCGGGGAACAAAGTGTAGACTGAGAGCTACAAATTGCATCTTTGAATTTACCAAGATATGTAGGTGGACTAAGTCACCATCAGTGGAAAATTATTCCTATTGCTAGGCCCAAAAATTGTTTTCTACAGTTCTAGATACCCTTTTGGCTAAAACCTATTTTGGCAGAATTTCCCCAAAACAAGACTAAGTCACCCAACTTGGTGTGAGTGTCCCAATAGACTTCAATAGTGATTTCTACAAGATTCCAAAGCTCCTTTGCATCACTTTCCAGTTTCCAGTTGCACCTCTCCAGTCTCATTAATTTATGTTATAGTTTGTTTGCATATTTAGTTCATTTTGCATATCATAACGTGTTTTCAAACTAAGTGCATTTTCTTAGTTTTGCATTAATAATCCATCTCTTTTATCAGTTATTTGCATTTATGGCATTATATTTAGACATATTTCAATCATATTTGCATTAGTATTGAGTGAGCCATCAAGGTTTTTTGGATACCTCTCCTTTTAGGTACAAAACCCTAGAAGTGCAAGAGAGTTCCTATCCTACAAAAATCTACATTTTAGAGAATAGTAGAGAGGGGAGGGGGGATAGGTAGGGAGGAGATAGAGGTGAGTGTGTGTAAGTGAGAGAGAGAGAGAGGGAGAGGGGAAGGGGGAGAAAGAGAGAATTAGAGTAGAGATGGAATGGGTAGAGAAAGAGGTGGAGGGATGGAGAAAATAGATAGAGAGTAGAGAGGGAAAGAGGTAGGGAGGAGACACAATTGAGATATAGAGTGATGGAGGGAGAGGTGGGTAAAGATATGGAGAGGGGAGATAAAGATAAATAGAGAGGAAAGGAGTTGTAGAGAGAGATGATAGATAGAGAGAAGTAGAGAGTGGAAGGATGGAGGGAGAGGAAAGGAGGAGATAGAGGTGAGTATGTGTGAGAGGGAGAGAGAGTGGGAGGAGAGAAAATGAGGGGGGAGAGAGAGAGAGAGAGTAGAGAGGGAAGGGGGGAGATATAGAGTAGATAGGGAAGGAGAGAGGAAGAGAGAAAGGGGGGAGGGAGAGAGAGAGAGGTAGAGAGAGTGGTAGGTAGAGAGGGAAGGAGAGAGGGAGGGATAGGAGGGAAAGAGGGAAGGAAGGAGAGTGAGATGGAGAGAGAGTGGTGAGATAGAGAGTAAAGAGGTAAGGAGATAATGAGAAAGAGTAAAGAGAGAGATGGAGGTTGGAGGGAGGGAGAGGTAGAATGAGAGAGGTGATATAGAGAGGGAAGGAGGAAAAGTGGACAGAGAGAGACCGTGATTTAGAGAGGAGGGAGGAGAGGGATGGAGAGAGAGAGTGATGGAGGGAGAGGTGGGTATAGAGAGGGAAAGAGAGAGATAGAGAGTAGAGAGGGGAGGAAGGGAGGGAGGGAGAGGTAGGGAGGGAGATAGAGGTATGTGTGTGAGTGAGAGAGAGAGAGAGAGAGAGAGAATGGTGAGATAGATAAAAGGAGAAATTGAGAGAGAAAGAGGGAGGAGGGAGGGACAATAGTGAGAGAGATTAAGAGGAGATACAAAAAGAAGGGGAGGGAGGGTGAGGTTGAGAAAGGGAGGGAGAGGAGAGATAGAGAGTAGAGAGGGAAGGAGGGAGGGAGGGAGGGAGAGCTAGGGAGATAGAGGTTTGTGTGTGAGAGAGAGAATTATGAAATAGAGAGGAGAGAGTTAGAGAGAAAGAGGAGGAAGAGAGGGATAGAGAGAGAGAGAGATGTAGGTAGAGGGAGTGAGATGAGAGATAGAGTAGAGAGGGAAAGAGGTAGGGAGAGAGACATAGGTGAGATTCAAAGTGATGAAGGGAGACATAGGTAAAGAGAGAGAGAGGGGGGAGATAAAGATAAGTAGAGAGGGAAGGATATGTAGAGAGATAGAGAGAAGTAGAGAGGGGAGGGAGGGAGGTAGATGTAGAGAGGAGATACAAGGGTGAGAGAGAGAGAGAGGGGAGAGAGGGAGGAAGGGAGAGAGAGGGAGTAAAGAGATAGAGAGTAGAGAGGAGAGAGTGAGAGAAAGATTATACAACTTGTTGACTACTAAAATTTGACCTCCTAATTACTAAAATTTGATTTGTTGATTATTGAAATTTGACTAAGTTTGAAATTTTTAAGATCTTCCAAAAACTAGAATTTTTATTATAACTCTTAGAGATCTAAAACCACTCTCAAACATCCTGAAACTATGTACATTAAATATAACTTAAAGTATAAGAAAGTAAATGTCAACTTATACTTAAATTTTCATTTCATGTATATAGTCTAACTGGTAGAGAAAGAGAAGAAGAAAGAGTTCACAAACATTCATTGCAAAATTCAAGCCATTTGGTGAGCACAATTGTAATGGCCCACCATGAAACCCTAGAGGACAACACACTAACACCTAAAAATGAAACAATTTTTTTTTAAAGTGCGACATTCATGCGATTGTAAATGAAACATTAACTTGAATTATAACCTAAGTCCTCTAAGGTCCATGACTACACTACTAGATCCCCATTAACTAAATTAGAAAGAAACTATAAATCATTATATTAAATAAATTCTAACAACAATATGAATTCCATTTCATCCTCACATTTACAAGATCAACTAATATAAAATTATCCATTTTATACTAACAATATAACAACATCAATATTCATTAAATGACAATAATATCAATTACATTCATCATTACAAGAAAGAGTTTACCATAATTACAATGATACATCATTACATTGTGAACCACAATGTCTCCTCGCAAATAGGTGAGAAGAGTACATCAAGACAGTAATACATATTACAATAGATTATGATACAATACATGATAGAAAATCCATTTAAACTGAATCAGGTGCAGAAGTCTTCAAATCCAAGAGTAATCACCACGAACATGAATAGAGTAAGGGAACATAATGGAGTACAAGGCACATTCAACCCGACCATATGGAACCCAAAGGTTTTCCCCCCATGCTAGGAGATAGCACCTGTTCCCACGACAACAACAAAGTGACTACAAACTGACACAACAAGGCTAACAGATACAACTAACACAAAAACCACTTAACAATACATAAAATCAAGCAATGCTTCCAAAGGACATTACAACCTAGGGGAAGAGAACAAACCAGGGAGTACTAGTCTACAAAGGGAAGAGTGTCATTGCATGGTCCTACATGGATTACCCTGACAACCTCTCACTAGGTGTCAGCCCCCATCTATAGTTACCTTGGCAGCCGCTAACTAGGCACCGACCCCATAAGGTGACACATGTAGTACCAATCTTCCTTTCATGAGGACAAGGAAGTTGTTTTTGCGCGACCTTCTCAACCCATCCTTGACCTAAACGAGCACTACAGACATGGGCGAGGCATTCACTTATCTTGATTAATGTTTTTGCTACCCAAACCCCCTAATTCATTTAAGTTATCATTGAGTTAAGAAACTCCCACATGGGTTACCCTGATGCCCCTTTGTGTGCCAGCCCCCATTGAGAGCCACTCCCCCTTCTACAACTAGAAAACCCAATAAATCCAAAAATGTAAAGTCATCGTGCACATAATGAAAACCAAAAGAGTACAACCTTGAGCAAGGGATGAACCATCTCGCTCCCTAACACAATTGTAAAACAAATAAGAGGTGCATGGATAAACTCACAACCACACATCGCAAGTACCACATCAATCAATTCAATGCTTAAACCTAACAATTCAACCAATATCATATTTATCCAAGCCTCTGGAAGCCCACAAAGCCATATACACGAATATTCACACAAGAACAAAACCATGATTACCCAATTTCATACAACAACACACACTTCACGTAGCAATCAATCCACTAATGGAACCAAGAGACACAAAAATGGTTTCCACAACTAGATAACACACAATATACAAAAAAAGTAATATTTATAATTGCTAAGGATAAGGCAATTTCACATTTAACAATCTTATTATGAGAAGTTCTATGCATACCTTTTCGCATTTTACTTGCAATACATTGAAACAACCAAATGATATATTGTAAGTTTCAAATGTCACACTATATTTAATGTTATAACAATACTAATATTTTAAAGGAAACTCTTTAAAAACATTACTTCTATAACATTAATCTACTTCTATATTGTTCTAGTTTAGCAACGGTAACACATGACATCAAGGTTTAACTCGTAGTTGATTTCTCAAAGATATAATAGATACAAAGAAAAGAGAATAATGATTAATCTACAACTTAACCATACCTCAAAAATATATATAATCTCTTAATGTATAAACTTTGTTATTAACCAATCTATTTAATAGTATACTTTATTATTATTAATTTTAGAGTTATAAAAATATCTCATATCTACCTACCCTCAATATATATATATTACTAGTCAACATGCTATTGCCAAAGTAATGAATCATAATACAACTCTGTATTTATAACAATATATCACCATAGTTGTACGTATATATGCATATATATACAATTTGATTTTCAAAGGTTGATTTCCTCATATTTCCAATGTCGTTTCACTGTTTATCAAAGCAATTTTCTATATGCTAAAGGGTAAGGCGAACTGGAGTATGATGCATGCCATTTACAATGCAATATGCTCTATGATCTTGAACTCACACTAGTACATACTGACGATCACTTATAAATTCATTGCACAAAACTAGCGACTAGAACTAAATAAACACCTACAGTTGACTAGCAATGGCAGAATAGTCTAAGCTTAAAGATCATCGAATACTTCAGAAAAATAGATGAGGAAAGAGATTTAACGACAACATGGTTTATCTCGTGATCTCCAGATTACAAGTGTGACATCAAAAGACTCAATTCGCGTGGACAATGGCTATCTATAATCTGTTGTAATACAGGGGCGGCACCAATATTTTAACCAATTTGTTAAGAATGAGATAGTTATCTAAACAAAGAATAAATGATGCTGGTAACGCCATGCAAGAAGAATCATTTTCACATAATTGCAAGTATAAGGAGAGAATAATGGAGTCACTTAAAAGAAAACCCAAAGCCGAGTTCAATGATCAGGGAAAAAAGAACTATCACGGACGGTAGGGGAAAAACAATGGCTTAATACAGTATTACGCTACTACAAGGGAATGGACTATGCGCTCCAATACCGATTGGGTTACCATCAAAGAATCAGCTTCAAGAACAATTAAATAACCAGGAACAATTGAATACAATATCTACTATATACACACAAATGATTTGTAGAGAGAATCCATTATCTTCCAAAAATTTCATCTGGTAATTACTCTAATTCGAGACTAAACAAGGATAAGAGGTAAAAGCAATGGAACCTAGTTTGCGTGAGTGATACAGCTGAGAAATGATGCCAGGATCAAACTCCACAATATGCAACTTCAACCTCTTCCAAAACCTCCAAGAAAAGTTTTCAAGAACCAGAGGAATGTTCATGACAAGATCCCAAAAATTAGTTTCTCGAAAGAAAAACAAAAAGACCCTCTCACAGTTAACTCTAACTAATTTATTTACTCTTCTTTATTGTCCATTACTCCATGCACTCTAGAAATTAATTATTTTATTTAATTTTCTTTTATTATTTCTCACACTTAATATTTGCACACAAAAGATCAAACAATTAAAATATTTGGTTTATTAATTTAATCTTGCACATAATTTATTTGCACAATCTCATAGTTTAATATATTTATTTTAAAATATTTCATTTTATGCCATAAATTTTAATTTATTAAAAACAAATAAATACTTTAATAATATTCTATTTAATCTATACTTCAATTATGTAGAAGCTTTATTTTTAATTATTCCAAAGCTTTTTAATTCCGATAATCTTTATTTTAATATAATAATCAAACAAAGACACTAATCATGCACATTACTCAAATGAACATACTGTCAACCAATACCAGACCGCAAATGAAAAGAAAGGCAAAATGATAACAACATTGATGGACCAACATGAACTGATTTTACAGACAGGGTGTGACACGGATACTCATCCTCGACGAGGATGATGGCTCAATGTAGGGACCCTATTGGAAAAATGAAGAAAATCTCATTTTGTTACTTTGTGTTGTCATTGATGTCACCATTATATATGAATTGCAACTGCAAGATCAAGACTAAAGTCGTTCTGGTATTCTAGTTTGGTATTTGAACCGGTATTTTTCTTATATCCTCTGGTATTTTAGTCTGCATTTGTTTGCCAGTGATTACTATTGCTTACTATTTTGGGAAATGGTTTGTAGATGTTGAGAGCACGTACGTTCAAGATCTCATGTATCCAGTTGCTCATATGATGTATCAGCAATACACTGGTGTTTGTGTTTATGTTATTAGGTCTATCTTTGGTCGACCTAATGGATGTATTGTGTAATGATGGAACAATTTTTTGTCATGCAGATATATGTGCGACCTATTTTAGGTCTAAGTCGACTTGATGAAGCGTGTTGGATGTGTGAATTATCTTTTTAGAAGTTTTTATGAAAGCTTGAAGCTGGCAGATGATATCTTTGGTAAATAGGAAATGCATCTAATTAGGGTGACCTAATTGATGCTTGCAAAAGAGATCAGATATATATTGGATAATCTTTGAAGTTTAGTGTTGTGAATTTTGGTGTGTTCTGAATGCAAATGTAAAGAAGAGCAAATATGATGAAGTGTGTGAAGTCAGTTTACTAAGCTACATTGGAATTGAATCTACACTCACTAGGTGTACTCCATCAATTCATTTTCTGGTTGTAAGCCATCTTTAATCATTGTAATTTTGTAGGCAATGAGTCTTTGTCTATGGACAGTGAGTCATGGCAGTGAGCCACCCATTTTGTAATATCTTATAACCGGTTATATTGTATTGTGAGCTAACACTCACCGTGGTTTTTCCCATCTTGGCTTTTCCACGCAAAAAATTTGGTGTTCATGTGTTATGTGATTTCATGCTTTGTTAATACTTTTGTGTATCTTTGCTATTGTGTGCATTGGAATAATTGGATGGTATCTAATCAGAAAATTTAAGAAGATACTAATTCACCCCCCCACTCTTAGTATCTTGGAAATTTAACAATTGGTATTAGAGCCTAGTTCTTCTGAAAAGGCCTAACAGCTTGAGGAAGATCCTAAAGATGGAAGAAATGGGTGATAAAGGAGAGCTTCATACTGCACTTGAGGATCTTAACAAAGTTGAAAGAGAAAACAGAGATTTGAAAGAAAATATTGAAGATGCAAATGAATGTGTCAAAAAATTAAATGAGCAATTGAAAAAATTCAAAGATAGGCACAAGGAAGAAACTGGTCAGTTGAAGAAGGCTAATGAAGACATTGTCAGTCTGAAAGTACAAGTAGAGGAGAAGAAAAGAATTGAAGAGTGTCTGAACAAGTTGGTACAAAGCAAGTCTGGAGAATGCACCAAGCTTGAACAAGAAGTTGTGAACCTGAAGGTAGATCTGCAGAAGGAAAAACTCCGTGAAAACAATTTCAAATATACCTCAAACAGGCTTGATGAATTGATTGCAGGACAGGAACCAAGTAAAGACAAAGGTGGTTTGGGAAATGATACCAATGAAAGTTCCAAAACTGTGAACAATTAGAAGACTCTGAATAAAGGAAAGTAGAAAGAAAATTCAAGGAACTATGCTAGGAGACCTCTAGTGAGACAAAATAATGCACAAAGGTATCCTTCTTTTAATGGCACTTATTTTTGTTGCAATAATTCTGGTCACAAAGCAACTGAATGTAGGATTAGGATGAATCAGTTCCCTGGTCCTTTTACTGGTCAATGTTTTGCATGCAAAAGAATTGGACATAGGGCAAGTGAATGCAGAACCTTGATGATGAATCAGTTTAATGGAAGAATAATGAATTAATTCTTTGATGGCTATTTCTATGTACCTGCAACAAGTATGGGCATGCAACAAGTATGGACATAAAGCCAATTAGTGCATAACAAGATTCAGTGGAAGTCAATCTAATTAGAGAAATATTGTCTACTATAACTGCAACAAACCAGGACATGTTTCGAGGGTTTGCAGAAGCAAGAAAAGTAAGGAAACCAATTTAGTAGAAAAGGATGAATCTGTGAAGAAGGTCGACAAAGATGAGATTAAGCAAGAGATGAATAAGATTTCAAGAAAGAAAGAAGAACCAGAGACTACTGATGTTTTTGTGCCCTCATCCGGTACGGATGATTCCTCTAAGGATTAGACCCAGCAAGGTCGTAGGGGGAGCATTATCAGAAAATTATAAGAACCCCCTTGATAAAAGGCATGTCAGAAGATGGAACAAGAAAGAAATGTGAACATCAAGTTTTCAGAGGTTCTAGAAAAGAAACCGGTAGGAAATATGAAGGGATAATCTTCTGTGAAGTGAATTAGGGTTTGTCTATGTTAAAGAGAAGATTTTTTAGCAGCTTTTTGAATTTTTTTGCATTTAATGTGAATTAGGGCAGATCGTCATTTTATAAGGGAAATGGTTAAGGCATTTTGATCATTCGAGCATCTAAAGAAGTTGAAGAGATTTTGAGGCATTCTTGAAGAGAATTGGAGTTCATGTTGAGGAAACCCTAGTTGTAGTTCATCGTGCAAAAAAAGGTATTTTTATCTTCTGAGCAGTTGTGTTTTGTGGTATTTAAGTTTTTTTCAGAATTGGAAGAATGGCAACTCCTGTAGTCATGAAAGTGTCAGAGAGGCCAAGGCCCTCTTATAGAAAATATTCCTTGAAGTTTTTTGAAGATGACCCCATGGGTGCATTTTTGACAATTCCACATGGAGTAATGTCGACTAAGGATACAATGATGTAGATTTGTGTGAAGTATCAGGAATATGATCACTCTAAGCTGATTGAGATTTGGAAGAATTCGCTTATTGGTGATTATTTCTTAATAAAACCTAAGTACTCGAACGTGGTTGAGAAAAGGTTGGATAGATGGAATAACTTTCCCAACTTCAGCCATGATGACAAATTTGTGAAAGCAGTCATAAGTAGAATACATTCCAAATTCCTGTGGACTGATCAGCTGCACCTAATAACCAAGGAGGCAATTAGGGCTGTAATCAGACTCTGGGACAAAGGTACAGTACATGTGTTGAAAACTGTGAAGAATGAGGTTGTGATAGAACTTACAGGAGTCGTGTATGACAAAAGAGCCTTAACGACAAAATCCATCACTAATCCTATTGTGAAGTATGCAACTATAATGATTGGACATAAAATATACTTCACAAAAATAGAGAACTTTGTTTTGGCTACAACAATCTATATTGTCTTTGATATGGTTGTAAATGGTGCTAATTATGATCTTTGTGAGCTTCTTTGCCTACAGTTGCTAGAGAACTTGAAGTCGACAAAGGAGAGAAAGTATGCTTTCAAGTTTGGTTCATTGATTATCTGTTTATTGTTTTGTTTCATGAAGAAACTTCCAGGAAAGAATGATGAAGTACACTAGGACTCATCCAGACCTTAGGACATCAAATTTTTTATTATATGCATAGTCTAGGAAATCTGGATGCTCAAGATAATTCTCTAACAACATTCTTTGTTGTATTTAAAACAAACATGAATGATAGGGAAAGGATCCCAAGAAAAAATGTTGAGAAGTATAAAGATGATATCATATTCCATGTTTCATCAGATGAATGCATGATTGTGGTTATAAAGCCTTGAACCATATGGATTTAGCCTCTAGGATATGAGGTGACAAAAGAAGAAGTTGAAGGTTGTGTGCAATTGTTGTTGAAGAATCCAAAGGATCCCAATGAACCTAGAATTGGGACATATGTTGAAAAGTCTATGGAGATTCATCTGGAGCAGCAAAATCCTAAAATTAGGAAGAAAGTGGAGAAAATGCTTAAAGAAGTTGGATTCACCGATGAAGAAATTGTCCTTGGAAGGGATAGGGGAGAAAAATTGGAGGCATAATCATCTAGCCCGAGGAGATCTAGAAGGACTACCTATGCAAAACCTTTTGCAACCCTTGCAGCTGAGATTAAGCCTAGTCTGGCTAATAAAGGCAAAGGTCTTGTTTTCTCTAGACTGACTACTAGATTTGGGAAGAGGAAGGAAACTCCTCTGGTAGCCCCTGCAAAGAGAGGTAGGAAAGAGAAAGCAACAAGGGAGAATAATCTCAGTGTTACAGGTGATCTGGATGATGAAGAAGAAGATCCTAATGCAAAGCTGGTAAGGAGAAGAAGAGGAGGTTTACCCTCTGGTGAAGGTGCATCTACAGAAGCCATTGGTTCCAAGAGAGTACATATTTTATCATCTTTTGAAGATGAAGATGAGCAAGAGTTTGGTATACATGTGCACACCAAGCCAAAATCAAAGAAGTCTAAGGTATTGGTTGAAGCCTCTACAAACCAGGAAAAAGAACAAGACATACTGGTAAGTTTTGGTCCTCGGTTTAAACTAGAGCCAACTCTTAATTCCTTGCTACATTTTGAGAATATGCTTCGACCTACAATTGAATATTATGATAAGGCTAGAGAAGAAGACAAAAAAGCTCTGCTTTTAGTTGTGATTGAATATGTTATCATTTTAGAAGTCAAGTGGGATGATATAAGGAAAGATGTACCTGAAAGCATGTGGGATGATCTAATGAAAAGGAGATTAGAGGTTGTTGTATTTGAAGATAAAATTAGAAATGTTGCATTTAATAAAATTGGGTCTTCCCTGAACCCTGATGATCTGAAATCTCTGAAGAAGATCTGTGCAGAAATGTTTTTGATGAAGAGTAGAGTAAACATGTTGATGACAAGGAATAAGAAGCCGAAAAATAAAGTGAGAAAGGAAACAAAAAAAGTGATTCAGGAGACAACAGAAAAGTATGGCATGCTTAAGGCTGATGAAGATGTTGAAAATGTTGAGGAGAATATTCCTCTTGATACAGGTAACAAAGATATTTCTAGAAATTTTGATGTTGAAATTAATTTTGATGGTGAAAATGATAAGAAAAATGAAGGAGAAGTTGAGCCTGAGATGCATAATGATGCTCCTCCAGAGCACTCTGAAGCAGAAAAAGGCAATAATTGATCAAGGAAATGTTGAAGAAGAAGGAAAGGGTGGTGAAGAAGAAGGAAAAGACAATCCAAAGGAAGAACAAAATAAAGATGAAAAGGATGGAAAAGATGAAGAGGACAAGGATGAAGACAAGAAAGATGAGAAAGAAGAGGAAGACGAGGAAATAGAAGAAGAAAAGAAGGAAGAAGAAGACAAGGAAGAGATAAAGGAAGAAAAGAAAAGAAAAGATACCGTCAGGAAAATGAAGAAGGTGAAAAGCAAATTGTAAGATCACTTAAGATTCTCAGAGAATCCTCCTCCGATAATGATGTTCTAAAAGGCTTTCTTTCCAAGAAAATCAAATTTCAGCCAATAATTCCCTAGGAGCTTTTACAAATTCCTATAATTGAAGGGTTGGTGGATATGGAGAAGATGTCTTTGGTACATAAAGTAATGTTGGGAGATGCTATGCAAGCATCTGGTAGGAAAGAAATTCTGGAAGCACATCAAAGAGGAACAAAACTTGTAGAGGATGCCCTCAAGGCATTGCAAGAAGTCATACCTAGTGTATCCATTGATACATCTCTTGCCCCTATTGAGAATATGAGATTGTTGCTAGACTCTCTCAAGGAGATCCCTCTAGGCTTAATGAAAAGGAAAAATAAGAGGTTGAATAAAAATTGGCAGAGAGAAGGTTATTGGCTCTACATGACAAGTGTGCTTGTGCACACTCTAGAGTTGAAAAGAACCTGGAAGCCATGAAGTTTTGTGAGTCAAAAGCTAATGTTGTCCTTGATTATTGCTTAAAGTGGTTGGATGCCACTTAGAATATTAAGATTGTTATGGATTACATTGAGTCTCAGCTATCAACTGTCTCTAGTATTTATAGCCTATCCAAAGATAGAGACTGCTCAACCTGGAATGCAATCTTTGTGCATAAAGAAAAAATATTTGTTTTGTAGAAAAAAAAAGGAAGAAATTATCAAAAAAATTGATCGGTTGAGTGACATTATAAGAGTTGAATTCACTCTGGTTGGCAAGGCTCTGGCTTGTACAAAAATCCTTGAAAAGATAAACCTGATTCCTGATACTTCAGATGGTGTAGAAGAAACTTTGATTGAGTTGGAATCTTTGAACAGGATGTTGATTGCCTCAAAGGATAGTTGGGAGGATCAAAAATCTGTATGGGAAGGTATTCTAAAAGAGCTTCAAGGCTCATCATCTTCCGATTGATACGTGTTTCTTTGTTTTCTTTGCTTTAATGATTTTCAATTGTTTTTGGGACACCTTTTGTCCTTGATGTCAAAGGGGGAGTGAAGAATGGTGTTAGGGGGAGAAGTATTGTAAATAAGGAATTATGTAAAAAAAAAATTGGCACATGTTGACATCAATGAAAAAGGGGGAGATTGTTGGAAAAATGAAGAACATCTTATTTTGTTACTTTGTGTTGTCATTGATGTCACCATGATATATGAATTGCAACTGCAAGATCAAGACAAAAGTGGTTATTGTTGCTTACTATTTTGGGAAATGGTTTGTAGATGTCGGGAGCACGTACATTCAATATCTCACGTATCTAGTTGCTTGTATGGCATATTGGTAATACACTGGAATTTGCATTTGTGCTATTAGGTCTATCTTTGGCTAACCTAATGGATGTATTATGTAATGATGAAATAATTTTTTATCATGTGTGGATATATGTATGACCTATTTTAGGTCTAAGCTAACTTGATGAAGCGTGTTAGATGTGTGAATTATATTTTTAGAAGTTTTTATGAAATCTTGAAGCTAACATATGGTATCTTTGGTAAATAGGAAATGCATCTAATTAGGCCAACCTAATTGATGCTTGCGAAGAGATCAGATATATATTGGATAATCTTTGAAGTTTAGTGTTGTGAATTTTGGTGTGTTCTAAATTTAAATGTAAAGAAGAGCGAATATGATGAAGTATGTGAAGTTAGTTTACTAAGCTACATTGGAACTGAATCTGCACTCACTAGGTGTACTCGATCAGTTCATTTTTTGGTTGTAAGCCATCTTTAGTCACTGTAATTTTGTAGGCAGTGAGCCTTTGTTTTTGGACAGTGAGTCATGGCAGTGAGCCACCCATTTTGCAATATCTTATAACTGATTATATTATATTTTGAGCTAACACTCACTGTGGTTTTTCCCATCTTGGGTTTTCCACGTAAAATATTTTGTTGTTCATGTGTTCTATGATTTCATGCTTTATTAATGCTTTTCCTTATCTTTTCTATTGTGTGCATTTGAATAATTGGATGGTATCTGATCAAAAAATTTAAGATACTGATTCACCCCCCTCTCGTTATCTTGGAAATTTAACAGACCCGATGCTATCTCCAAATCAACTATCTCCATTGGGTATTAGTAACACTCAAACTTGGCAATTCAGGTGGAGTCGATGCCTGATACCTACAACTTGCAGCAAACCACACGGTTGAACGTGTACATAAACAAACAGGAAAACACACCATGAAGGGAAAACATAATGTCGTAGGGCACTCGCAAGTGAGTGATGCGACCCTGTTCCCCTTCACCAATACATCAACACACAATAATTAGATATCAAATCATAATAAGAGCATACATCTAACAATCACATAATACTCATATCAATAATAACCATATAATCAATTAAATTGATCTACTAAGCATGGTATAATCATAAACATTAGATATAAAGGTTTCATCATAACCAAGCATCAAAGTATCAAAATATCTAGGTATCATCAAACAAGTATCATAATGTCCAAATACAACCAAGTCACTGACATAAGTAGAAAGCAAACTGAGGGGCACTACATCCTCCCCCTAGGACCAGGCTTACTCCTAGAAGCCCGCAAATAGATATGGGTAAAACTCATGTATCTAGAATACATCCTCCCAAGAAGTAGAATACTCATCATTAGGATCCCACTGGACCCTCACATTGACCATGACTCGTCCCCCGAGGGATAACCCCTAATGCTACAAGATGTGTACAGTTTCCAATGAATCCTAGCCATCCTCTACCTGAGGTCTCAATGATTGTGTCTTGATGCCCAGCCTAGCAGTCATCAACCGCAACAAAAGACTCTATGTGATCTTCCTGCATCTCCTACTGTCAGCTCTAAAGTTGTAGACAGTCTTCATGAGTTTTGTGGAATGTAATCTAGTTATCCACTCTTTACTCTCTTAAGCTCTTCTTGCTCAGGTTGCTTAGGAAAAAAATTGAAATTGTAAATTGCTTGTAGCTAGACACATCTAGATATGTTGTATTTTATTTTTGTGGTAGGAAGAGTTTACCCTTCAATGCCCACTTTTTCACAGTTACAATGTTTTATTTTGTAACTTAAGTCTCACCTTTTCCTGGGTAAAACAGTAATTGAAGATCACTTGCCTATTTGTACCCCCTTCTATTTGTATTAAAACAAAAACTCTTAGAAACATATATCTTAATCCTTTCAATCTAGCCACATGATGTCTTTGTGTCTTATGTTTTGAGATTCAATACCTTATGTCAACATACAAAGCCATGAAAGACATAATTGTCTTGAAGAGAGTTGACTATGTAGTGAAGAAAATAAAAGCATTACCTAAATGAACCTTCAGATAGCTTGTCCCAAACCATTGAATGGTTAGGATTTTTAGATAATTTGTCCCAGTGTAGAGGCTTCAGCTTGGCCTGCAAATTTCCATCATCTTCTTGGGTCACATTAGTTTTTTTCTGCAGATTTTACAAGACCTAAATTGCAAATGCAACTACGGGAAAGTATGTTTAATTGGCTCAATTTAACTTTCCCTTTTAATTATTAATTGTCCAACATTATGAGCATTGGTAAATAAAAATGGCAGTTGCTTGCAGTTTCAACTTTATAGAGCTGAAAGGGATCAAGAAGCACGATCTTAATTAGCTCAAAGATTTTGGAGATGAATTTATGTAGACTGCCTAATTTTTTTTATTTAAATAAAACATCCAAATCTTTTGTAAGGGTTGCAATATATAGTTCAAATTAGTGATTTTCAATATTAATGGGATACAATTTAAGGGTCAATTAAATTGAAGACAATTAGTTTTCACAATATTTTTAATTAAAAATATATATTTACAATATAATATTATTATAAAAATTGTAATTGTATTTTATCAAACAAAAAATTATAGTTGCTACTGAAAAAATAATTCAAATGTTAAAAACAATTTCTCACTAATAAAAATTGTAATATTATTTGAATCACTAGTTTTTTTTTAAATTAATAAAAAATAAATTTATTATAAATATATTTAAAAATCAAAATAATTGTGTTTCTCATCACAAAATTAATTTAATATATTATAGATTAATTTAATATAATATATATTAAAAATAATCTAATTAAAATATATTCAATGTTAAAATATAATATTATAAAATTATTATCTAAATTATATATTAAATGTTATATATGCTATATATATATATAGTTGATAATTAATATATAATATTATAAATTTCAAAATAATTTCATATATATTAATGTATTATATAGTTTATATATTTTAATTTGTTATTAGATTATTTTTCATATACTATATAATAATTTTTTAATTATATTTTAAGATGTAATAAGTAAATAAAATTTTAGAATGAATAATATTTTGTTTCACTTGAGTTAAAAAAAGATAGATTAAAAAGTAATTAATTTAGAGTTGGAAAATAAATTTTGAATAGTTAGAAAAAATTCATATAGAAATTGTTAAAATATTTTGGATAAATTCATTCAAATGCAAAGATTAACTTGTTGGTGTAAAAATCCTTGAAAAATGCTTCAAAATTGCCATAAAAAATAAAAAAAAAAAATTATGGAATTTAAAAAGTGAAAAATCATGCCTTAACTAGTGATTAAATATTTTGCTTGCATCCAATCAAAATTTTTTTTTTTCTTTTTCATATATTATCTTTTAAATTTAATACATTATATTTTAATTTTCTTAAAGTTAAATGCATTATTTTTAACTTTTCAAATTCTAAAATTTTGAGTGATAAAATTTTGAGGGAACATAAATTTTATGTTTTCCATTCTATGCATTTATTTACTTGTCACATCTTAAATAAAATATAATTAAAAATAAAAAATTCAAATATATAAAATAATCTAATAACAAATTAAAAAAATAATGTGTTTTTAATATATTATATTATTAATTTGACAACATATTATAATATTATAATATATATACTATATAATATGTAACATATATAATATCTAATATATAATTTAATATATTAGATAATAATATTATAATTTTATATTATAATTTTAAATTATGTAATATATTATCTTTTTAATAATTTAATATATTTTAATTATATTATATTATTTAATATTATTTAATATATATTATATTATACTATATATTATATTACATTAACATCTAATATATTAAATTAATCTTGTTATATAGTGATTTACCTTTTTTCATTGCTATTTATTTAAAATTTATCTTTTTACCTAAAGATAAAAAGATATTAAAAGAAGTAATGAATATTCATTTGTATAAAAAATTATTTAAAAATCTTAATTTATCACTTGAACTCATCCAATTAAATTTAATAAATTTAAATATTAATTATTTTCTAATATAAAATTCTTACTTACCTTTATATATATTATATATTATTTTAAAAAACATTATATATTAAAAGAATGTTCAAATAAAAAAATATAAACATTTTATTACTATCTAATATAATTATACCATAATCATTATTCATTTTAAGGATTTAGGCAAGGCCCTCACTATCCTTACAATTTAGGTTTGTTTTGCAAGGCAACTTATAGACCAAAAGTAAAAGTTTTGAAATTCTTTTTAAAAACTTTTGAAAAATAGTTACAAATAGTGATTTAAAATTCTATATTGGGTAAAAGATAACCAAAGCAAAATGTTTCCAGATTATGAAACAAGGTTTTTACATGGCAAAAAGTGTTGATGAGGTTAAAAGTAAAATATATTAAATTTTTCAAATTTAAATATATTCAATTTATTCTCTCAAAATTTTAATTATTATATGGCAACAAACCAATCAAACTTATTATTTTAAATTATTTATCAAGTTTCAATTCCATTATTGCAACTTATAATTATTATATGGTAACAAACCAATCAAACTTATTATTCTAATTTTAATTATATATGGCAACAAACCAATCAAACTTATTATTCTAAATTATTTATCAAGTTTCAATTCAATTATTGCAACTTATAATTATTATATGGTAACAAACCAATCAAATTTATTATTCTAAACTCTATATCAATATCAATTCCTGCCATAGAACTATAGTGGTTTAGACCAATAAAAAATATTAAGTTTTTTCAAAAAATTTGTTTTCAAATTTGTAATTTTTAAATAATTTAAATTGACCATTTTTTATAGATAATAAAATAAACAAACAATTTTTCCATTCTCATTAGACATTGTTTTCTATTACGAAATAAAAGAAGACAAAAACTTGTAATAAAGTTAAAACGAAGCACAGTGAGGTGTAGCCACTAAATCTCCAACTAATGCAAATAAAGTCGGTTTAGTTGGTGAAAACTGAATAATAGATAGTTTCAAACTATGTAGTTATGGTGAACCATTTTTAAGAGTTTTTAAAAAGCACTCATAGCAGATATAATGGATATGAATGTCTATCTCAAAAAAGAAAGAAATTAATAGATTTAGAATATGACTATGGTATGTCTTCTTGCACTATGCAGAGATAAGGTTATGTCTCCTTTTTTTCCTATCAGAAAGATATATTTTCTTTAGTTCTCCTAGCAGCCGAGCTATGTATTATGGGTAGTGGTAGATTTTTCTCTAGAAAATTTGAACCCTAGTAATTTGCACCTTTAGGAAGTAATTTTAAATTATTTTCCATCTCTTGTAATAGGAAGTTTACACCCTCTTGTGGAACTGTTATGAAGTGTGATGCTATTTCACTTTGGATAGTTTGAAGATGCAAAGAAACATAAACTATACCGTTATCAAGTGTCAACCTATTGCACACAGATATATCATTTGATTCCTCCACAATTTCTCTACATCCATTGGGGATTTTACTTTTCTAATGTTGGATATAATTGGACCACTCAGTCCTTCATATGCAACATCAACTTTACATTTTCTAGGTAATGTAAGCCTTCCATAAATCTTTTGGGCTGTATAGATATAATTTACATTTTTTATATTTATTAAATATCCTCTTATTTATAATACTTTCAGGTTCAGATGTACTTTTTGATATATCCTCCTCCTTTATTATATCATAAAACTTTTGGGTTTTGATGATTAATAACTTAACTATATATATCCACTTCTTCATCTATTCATAATACTTGATAATAAAGCTTCAAGTATATACCCTCAAACCCTGTCCTAACATCCTAGAAACTCAAAAAAATATTCATTGAATGGCATAGTAGAAAGGTATTTGTTTGATCTAATTTGTTCATTTAATCACATGGGGGTTTGTGACAACAGTCTGATCTATGCATGAACATCTCTAATTGTTTTGACTTATCACTTATATTTACACAAAAACCCTACATCAGAAACTAGGGTAGTAGTGGAACATTTCACAATAAACACAAGGATATCATCAAAGAAGACATATCAGTTCTTTGAGAAATGACTTAAAAACCTCATTCAACAAGCTTTCAAATGTTGATAGAGTGATAATGAGGTTGAATGGCATGACAAGAAATTCAAAATGGTCATTATGAGTTCTAAAAGTCATCTTAGGAATGTCCTTCTAACACAGATCTAATAATAGTCCAATCATAAAGCAAGCTTGGAGAAGAAGCAAAGAAGAAGCGGGTGCCATGTAGTTCATTCAGGAGCTCATCAACCATTGGAATAGGAAATTTGTCCTTGATAGTAATTTTATTCAACTCTTGAAAATAAATACAAAGTTTTCCCAAGGCCCATATTTTTTTGAACCAATTGAATTGGTGAAGAGTAAGGACCTATGCTCAATTGAATGACACTACTTTGAATAGGTCTTAGATGTTTTTTTTTTCTATTTTTGTCTTTTAGAGGAAAGAGTACTAGTAAGGGTGGATATTATGGTTACATTCTCTAGCATTGGTTGAATCACATAATCTTCTATACATTGCAGTGGTAACCCTTTAGGTTCTCCAAAGATAAATGCATGTTAGGACCACAATTCCTGTAATTCCATTGACTGAGTTGAAGTAGATTATTCAAGGCTTTGAATATCACAAAGCTAGGTGATAATTCCAAACATTGTTTTCTGCTAGTCATCATAGAGAGGGGCTTCTAAATAACAATATTTTCAACTCAAAGATTACTAACTCTAAGATCACAAATCAAACCAAGCTCACAAAATATTAGTAAATGCAATCAGTCTTCAAACCATTTCAACAAATACTCACTCCAAAATATTTCAGTTACCATCAAAGCTAGATAAGCTTTTGAACTGATTTATCTGAACATCAAGATCTTATGCAACCACTCTTAGCTTTCAATAGGAAATTCACACAAAATTTTGGTAGTCTTTCTTTTTAGAAAACATCATCTATTATGAACCAACACCAATTAGTAGATTTGCATCTAAAACATCCTTTTATAGCTTAGATAGGAATTTTCTATTGGATGTGTCCAAAATTATTAATGATGTTAACCAGTAGACTATTAATTGTAATACAAATATGGTTGTATCTGTGTCTGAAATTATTGCCGATGTTAACTAGTTGAATAATATATGTGATTTGTATCCTAGTGGCACAAATATGACCACGAGAGTCATACATATGGGGTTTGAGGCATCTTTTGTTCCTTTTGATTTGGTTTATTATTTGATCACACCTCATTATGCAATTGCATTGATTAATTGATTATTTATTTATTTGTTTTATCAACATTATTGCTAAAACTTATCAAACACAACTAATTAAAACATAACTATTCTATAACTTTTTGGCAAGAACTTCGCTACCCTGCAACTCTTGTCTCCTATTGCTCTCTTTCATCCTGATGATGGATCACAAAGTGTGTAAACATTGATGCTAAAAACTCTTGACATAATTGAATCCAGAAGCAACACAAATCTATAATATTAATATCATATATTATAAAATATTAATATATATAATTATGGTATTATATTTATTAAATATAAAAATTAATATAACATATATTTAGTCTTTATTTTTGTTCTTTAATTATATAATATATATCTTAAATATAGTATTATATATTATATATTATTAAATAAAAAAATTAATAAGTATAATGTATTTTTAATTCACTCATGCTTTACTTGACCGACTCACTCCTATCTCAGCTTTGGGTATTCCTTTGTTTGTTCCTACTTCAGATCTGTTAGCTCGGCCCTTGGGGGATCTTGGTTGCATCTTTGTTTCCCCAGTCTCCCTCTTGGAGGTGCCTTCTTCTGGTTCGGCTTTGTTGGGGCTTCCTTGGCTATTGTGGCTCAGGAAGATCCTCCTCTCTCTCCTTGTTCGAAGGATTTTGACTTTGAGGTTTCTTGGACCTTGGTTTAGTGTAGAAAGAAGGGGCTTCCTAAGTCTGTTAGGGAGCTTCGTCCTAGGGCTAAGAGTGTTAGATTTGCTAGTGCGGGATCTGTTGTTGTTTATATCCTTGTTTTAGTTTGGTGTGTTGATGGCTCTGTTATCAACCTGAGGTTTTATTGTTTGGTTGGGCAGCCAATGTGCTATCCTTTGTTGCCTTTGCTCTTCTTTGTAAAGTGTTTTAGGGTCCCTTCAAAACCTTATTTTTCGCTAATAAAAAACATATATTATTATTTAAATAAATTTGTAAGAAATTTAACAATTTCACTAATTTTTTAGAGAGAGAGGGAGGTATTATAAAATCTTTTAAAGTTCAAATTAAATTTTAGAACTAAATATTTTTATCCAAATTAAATATATTTATTTATTATATATAGAATATTTTAATTTAAATAACAGTATATGTTAACAAATAATAATATTTAAAAAGTTCTAAATATATAATTAATTATTGATACATTATATTTATTATGTATTATGTGGTATTTCAAATCACTTGTATGTAATTTGTTTTACTTCAACATTACATTATTTACAAATTTAATTTTTAAATCTTAAAAAATAAAAAATATTTATAAAAATTTAAATATATAATTAATTACTTACCCATAAAACATGTATCTATTTTTTGTTATATCTTTACATTATTTACAAATTTAATTTTAAAATATTAAAAACAAAAATAATATTTCATCAAGTTGCTTGTATCTAATTTATTTTTTATATCTTTACATTATTTATAAATTGAATTTTTAAGTCTTAAAAACATAAAATATTTTGAAAAGGTCTAAATATATAATCAATTATTTATACATTATATCTATTATTTATTACATGGTATTATTTATCCATTAAGTCACTTGTATCTAATATCTTTTATTAAATCTTTACATTATTTTTAAATTAAATTTTAAAATTAAATAAATCTTATTTTAATAATTATAAATTAATTTGTAAATTACTATATCTAATATTAAGAAATTTAAAGGATAAGACCATAAATACTAACCCAGTTATTTTTCAACTAATTTATTTTAATATACAAAGTTAATTTATTTTATCAATTTTAATAATTATAAATTAATTTGTAAATTACTATATCTAATATTAAGAAATTTAAAGGATAAGACCATAAATACTATCCACGACTATTTTTTTTTTTCAACCTATTTTTTTTTTCTCCTTGCTCTCCACTTTATGATGGATTACGAACTATGATCCCAAAGTTGATGCAAAAAAATTGTACACAATCAAATCCAAAAATCTTGAACAAATTTTTTAATATAGTTTATTTTTTTATTTTTAATATTTTATTAGAAATACCTTTTAAATTTTTAAATTTTAATTTGTTGAAAATTTTAGCTATACTTACATTCAATTTGAACTAATTTTTTATTTGTTAATATTGAGTTTTTAATATTGTTTGTAATATAATAATTATATTTTTTAGGTACATATTTTATTAATATTTAATTCTCATAAATGTAAAAAGAGTTTTTTTTAATTATTTATTAACTTAAAAGTTTTTTTCCTTAAATTTTTTTTGCTTGGTAATCACTTTTGACTGGAGCTTTGAACTAGTGGGGTCACAATGGGGGACCCCATCCCTGAGTACATGTCGAGGTATTAACACCTTGATTTGCCTCCTATTGTCTCCTTCTTCCTTTTTTCTCTCTTCTCTCTATTTCTTCCTTGCTCTCCTTATCACTCCAAGCTCAAGCGCCTCCACCTTATCACTCCAAATTGAACTCTTTATCCCTCCAGCTCCTTATCTCTTTAGTGTGTTGAGCTGTCCACACCTTAGCACTCCGACACCTTATCTCTCCTAACATCCCTTATCACTCCACTACCTTATCACTCCATGAAACACTCCTTATCTCTCCATTCCTCCCAGTGATTTCCACCCGTACCTTTCTCTCTCCTTATCTCTTTGTTCCCTCTAACCACCTTATCTCTCCTCCAGCTAGCTCCAACCCTCCAAGCTCCTCTCTCTGTATCCTCTTCCTTTATCTAGTGTATGCGCCATGCTCTATGCTCCGTGCTCCCTACCACGGGGATTAGCATGGCCTGAACACCACTACTGACCGGATGAAGAACCTACGACTGCCATTCATTTTTTTTTGGACTGTTGCTAGTAGGGAACCATCATTTCCTCCTTCAATACATCCTCCAACTGCTTGGAGCTGGTGAGGGTCGAACTTGTGATGCCCTATCAACAGGGCCTGTGACTTTACTGTCACATTGTGGGGTGAACCCCATTAGCTTAAAAGTTTATTATTTATTATCAATTTTCTAAACATGTCTTCCTCTCATCCTTTCTCCCCCTCTATCTCTAATCATGTCTCCCTCTCTCTATTCATCCATCTCTTTCCCTCTCACTGTTCCTCTTCCTAGACCTCTATATCGAATTATTTTTGTCTCTCTATCTCTATCTCTCTCTATATCTCCATATCTCTCCCTCTCCCTCTTCCTAGACCTCTATAACTAATTATCTTTGCCCCTCTATCTCTATCTCTATTTCTCTCTATTATATTTCCTTTCCCTCTCTCTCTCCCTCTATATCACTTCCTATCTCTATCCTTATCTTTCTATTTTTCCCTTTCTATCACTCCCATCTCTATCTCTATCCCCTATCTCTATCTTCTTACCACTCTCTCTCTCTCACTCTTCCCCACTCTATCTCTCTTGATTTCTATCCCTATCTCTTCCTCTATCTCCCTCTTTCCCTATTGCAAACATATCATTAACCTACTAGTAATCAAACCTTATCATCTTTCTGATTCAGAGGTTTTATTTCAATCATACTTGGATCCTTCTAAGTGGATGCATAGTTGCTATGAATTTTGTTTCAATCATCTTTGAATCCTTTTAAGTGGATGTATAATTGCTTTAATGATACATAATCATGGCTGTTGGAAAGAAATGAAGCAACGCATTTTTATGTCGTGCAAGGATTGTGTTCGTACAATGTCTTCTGGAGTATTCCACCATACACTGTTTCCTTCACAATTAATAATGAGTGGTAGACTATGAGTTGTTCCCTTTGTGCTTCAACTATAGCCTCCCTTCTGTTTGTGATCCATACGACATTTAATCCAATGCCAATTCAACCAGATGCGGGGTGCTCACCTCCCTGTTCTCTCAGCGTGAGTTGCAAAGGATTGAAACCGCAACAAATGGTGGAAGTAAAGGCCTTGATTATTAACCCAACAAGCATCTTGCTTTTACTTCTTCCATCACCTCCACAACTCTTCAACATACCCATTGCACACCAAGGTGCCATTGCTAGTAATATATATAATATAACTTAATAAAAAATAAACACCTCAATAAAAATATCTCTGGCCATCTATATAGATTATAAGGGAGAGGGTTAGATGGTGGGTAGGGTAACCTTGAGCGAGGGGTTCTTCCATCACCTCACTATCAGCAACTCTTCAACAATATTCCCATTGCACACCACCGAGGTTTGCTTGCATTGCTAGTAATATACACATATAACCTATAACTTGCAATAAAAAATAAAGCACCTCAAGTTAAAAATATATCTCCTGGCCATCTATATAGATTATAACTACATTTATTTTTCATATATTCATCTTTCATCATTTTCAGTATATAATATATATGGTGTCTATATATACATGGCTAATTTTTTGACACGTGGCCAGCTATTTTATGAATACATCATTATCAGCATAATGTATAAACTTGGGTATTGAGAGTCTCCTTTTTCAGTTTTTCCGCAATTCGGGTCACCACCTAATTCAATGAACCCTCAATTTCATTTCCTGATTTAAGTCTACAGCAGAAATTTCTAATCTGCATAATTTTGATTGGGGAATGCGATGCATTACATAACTACGTAAAGGCGTTGTTACCACCTAACCATCATAATTATGCAGTGTGCACTTATTGATTGTATACTTCATTGCATAATGGGATCGTGGATGACACAGATACAACTCAACTGGATGAGCTTTAGCCATGTGGCCCGAAATAGAGTATTGTGAAAAACCCTGCTTGTATCCACTTGGTAAGTATGCCTTTGTGCAACTACTTTTTATTTTGATTTTACAGCTATGAAAATCATAATAATATATAAAAATTAAAGAACATTAGTACATTGGTAGTTGTGTGCATACTTTTAGGTGCATACAGTGTGTATTAAGTTTAGTCAATTGAATTTTGATCTGGTTTACTATGTGTGATATGGTTGACTCCTACTTATGATCTTTGAGCTAGTTTGGGTTTTACACTGCATCATTTGATTACATGCATGGTGGTTCTTCATTCATTCGAACATACATGACAGATTGGTTCAATTAGTGCAAGAATCAATCTACACACGAGGAAGCTCTTTTTTCTCTTTTGGTCTTGTTGTTCGGTAAGTTTTAGCCAATAGATCTGGGATGAGGTATGCACATTTCACACTCTTAAGATTAACATAAAGCATAGGTTAGTACGTTGGTCATGCTCAATTTTAAGTGATCCATTGTTGTTATTGTTGTTGATTAAAGATTTGTAGATATGCTGGTTGTTTGTTCTTCAGTTATATGCCATATGTTGTTCATTTATTAGATGCATGGTTAGTCATGCAATGTCAATTGTATGCATTGTTGTTACTCCTATTTAAAAGTTAATATCAGCTCATATATGCAATTGTTGTTAAGTTAAATTTCAATATGTTGTTTGAGAAATGGCATTAACATAAGTAGGAGTTAGCATGTGCATGTGCATATGTATGTGCATACTGTCAGCAATTTCCTTCTCCATTTACATTTAAATTAGATGAATGGTTAGTTTGTTCATCAATTACACTCAATCTTACATGTATGAATTTGTTGTTACACTATGAATTTCAGTATGTTGTTTGAGAAATGGTATTAACATAAGTAGGAGTCTGCATATGCATATGTATGTGCATATTGTCAGCAATTTCCTTGTCCATTTACATTTAAATGAGTGGACACCTTGTTAATTTCCATAACCATCCTTTATGTTGTCATCGGCCACTCTCCCTTTAAGCTTTGTTATGGTCAAAATATTTCCAAACCATTTGAATACAACATTACCATACATATGTATGTTGCACAGAATGATAAAACATACTAAATTTTCAAATTAACTTAAAACAGCAGATTGATACACCATTATGATACATATATGTATAGATTACTATAGATAGATACATAAGTTTCCTCTCGCAGAGATAAATAGATACATATGTTTCATATTGCAGAGATAGATAGTAACATGATGGAATATGTTGTCTCTATGGTATCCATACTGATGTTTCAAGTTAGAAACATTCAAAACAAAAAAATTCAAACATCGTTTCAAATCCATCAAGAAGTTCACAACAAAAAACTAGCAACCAAACATTCAAATCAATCGAAAAATGTAGGAAAACTAAAATTTGATGGCAAGTTGTCTTGTGATTTGGATGTGGCCTGTGACAAAGGACTCCATGATTGAGTTGGTTGGATTATGCTTGGGGTGGGTGAGGTTTGATAGGCATGTAAGCGAGGGCTCCAACTCTCATATGGTTGGCTTCTTGTGGGGCTAGGTGAGTGTGTATAGGAGAGCGACTGAGAAGGACTCCAACTCTGAAATGTTTGGCTGGTAGCTTGGGTAGGTGATAGACAATATTGGGGGCATTGAATAGATACAAAATCTGTGAAGATCCTATGGCAGTCAGGCAAGGGATTTAGAGGGTTGTTGAGTCACCTCTCCTTTGCACCATTTGCTTATGCCTTCTCCAACTCTTTTTCCCTTTTTGTGGCTTCCTTTTCTCTCCATTGGTCCTCCCTTTTTTTGTCCTTCTCCTTCTTTTGCAGCTCCTTTTCAGCCTCTGCTGCTACTCGTTGCTTTTCCTTTTCAATTCTCAAAAGAGTTTTCGCCTCCAATTCTGCAATCCTTTCTATCTTGCACTCTGCAAGCTATTGCTTCTTTCTCAATTTCAATTCTTCTAGTTCCTTCTTCTCATCTTGTTCACTTAGCATTGCCATGAAGTCATCAGCAGTTAGGAGTTGGGATCCTCTTTGCAACTTGATCCCACGGTCAGCTACCTTATTAGACTTGTCTTTCACCACATGAACTGGTAGCTTCAAGAATTGTGAGATGCATAAAGTTTGTTGGTCTCCCAAAGGCTCAATCAAATCAGCATTATTTGTTTCTGGCACCTCACTATCTATAGCATCTATTCTATCTCCTAACTGCTCACTGTCACTGTCTCCACAATCAACATAGAAATGTACTAACGTATTGGGACCCATGCAGTGCGGTGGAGATGGCATTGAAAGACTCGTTCTTCGTCCACATGCATATCCATAGCAAGATTGGCAACACCATCAAAGAGCTAGGAGGGTTGCTCAGGTGGAGCTGGCAGAGAAAGAGATATGTCTCCAATAGTACTCTCGTCTCCCAATACTACTAGTTCAAGTCGTTCATTGGAATCTGAAACAACAAATTCATACATGTAAGTTTGAGAGTATTTGAAGAACAAACGAATCCAATCCATGTAATTTAAATGCAAATAGAGAAGGAAATTGCTGACAGTATCCACAACCATATGCATATGCTGACTCTTACTTATGATAATCCCATTTCTCAAACAACATACCAAATTTTATCTTCATACAACATATGCATATGTTGACTCTTACTTATGATAATACCATTTCTCAAATAGCATACTAAATTTTATCTTCATACAACAGCGATGGCGATGAATTGCATTAGTAGAGTTATCTTAGGTAGCGGAGATTTACAGGGATATATTTTTTTTCTTGGTTTAGAGTGGTTGCTATTATGTCATGGATTATAGCGATAGAGTGTTTAGAGTTTGGCATGAATGCTTGTTCTGCTGAGACTAAGGATGTTTATGTATAATTTATGATGCGAGTCCTTGGAGGAGATGGTTAGATCATGTTGTCATGTTTATGTTTATACGTTCGCTGATTTAGACTTTGGCGGTGATCTTATTGTAGTTTCTCTTATGTATTGGAATTTTTGTTAATCATTTGTTTGATTACTCCATGATAGTGCTATGTTACATTTGGATTTTGGCATGGATTGGTTGCTTACAGGTCCTCATGGATACTTGGAGAAATAGGTGAGGCTTAAGTTCTCTTATGGTAAGAGATATTTGTTGGAATGGTTACTTGTAAGAAAAACTATTTTATACATTAAAGGCCAGAAATACACCTTGGTTGGAAGCAGGGTTCAACACACTGCGGCAATTTCACATGACTCGAAAATTGGTTTGGTTATAGAGACTTGGGAAAGGTATTGGTTTTAATTGCAAGTAAGTTAAACTTGAATGTAATAGTCAGAGTGCTATTTGTTTAGCCAAAAATCCTATGTATCATGCTCGTACTAAGCATGTTGATATTTAGTATCACTTTGTGCAAGAAATGGTTGAGAGTGGGAAGGTATTAATTGAAAAAGTTGACACTTTAATCAATGTTGCAAATTATCTTATGAAACCAGTTCCCTCTGAGGATACGTTCTCTTAGTGAGGCCATTGTAAGTCACAATACTTGATTTATAATAATGATTCCTTATTTAGAATAATTGCAATGTATAATGTCAAGTAGGAGAATGTTGGGAATAGGATGCCATTTAATTGAAATCCTAAACCTATTTCATGTATCTCCTAAGTCCTTGGAAAGTGTTCCCCAACACTAGGATTAGAAAGAGATTAAATTCGAATGAAATGAACATGTAAATTGACATTTGTGATTATTCCTAAATGATAGGAACGTAATGGGGCCTTAAGGAAAGAGCTCCTACAAAATAAGGCACATGGGGCACCCATGGAAGGTGGAACTCACCTTGAGTTAAGTTAAGCTGTTTGGAGAATACTTACTTTAGTAATGCATGTAAAGATCTAGAAGTTAGAGTTGATGTTTTCATGCATGGAGTTCGATTACATTTAGATCCGGATGATTCGATTCAATTCAGTTAGTTTAGTTTAGTTCAATTCGGTTATATGGATTCCAGTTATCGATTTATGTAGTTGGATTTGATTGAGTGCTAGTTGACTTGATTGACTTGGAATGCATGACTAATGACTTGAGTTGCATGATAGATAATAGGTGATACATTTAGTTAAGTGGGGATGATCAATCATGGATGATATTTGCATGAATGGTGGAGAGATATGTTTCAATTAACAGAGATTGACTTGGACCCACCTTGGGCGCCCAAGTTGGCATCTTGGAGTTAACACTTTTGCATGATAATATATTTTATAAGGCTGAGTTAAGTGGGCCCATTCTTGGGCGCCAACTTTGAGTAGAAGCTTACAAGATATCTTTGTAATCAATGTTGAGTTATGACTTCAGTTTTTGACGCCCAAATTGATGAAGGACTTGGTTTGACATTGTTTTTCACGGAAGAACTCTACTTGCAAAGAATAGGCGTAGGTTTTGTGAGATAAGCTTTGTGCTTTGTAATTGTAATGTCTTTGGAGTTTACAAGGCTCATTATTGTCTATAAATTGCAACAAGTTGAAGAGAGTTCTATCAGATTTTATTGCAGGTTGTGAAGAAGAATTGTTGAAGGCAAAAGAAGCATCTCAAAGAAGGATTGATAAAGAATTATTGTAATCTTGTTCTAAGGTTAAATAATACAAGCACTATTGATTCTGGTGGTGGAGATTTTTCCGGAAAGGGTTTCTCCACAATATATGTTGTGTCACTTCTATCTTCTGGTCTTATTCTTCTACAATCTTTTGTCTATTTCTACAAATGGTAAAATGAATCTAAACAAATAATCATCCACAAAGAATCTATAACAAAGAATACTTAATTAGATCAACAATCTCATAGTTTTACAAAGTATTAAGCTACAAAATTACCTCCATTTTCAACATTTTGGAGGGTCGGCTAGGGTTAGAAAATATTCTAACCCAAATCTGCAATAGTTTGGTATGAAATCTGCTCACTTATTGGATGAAAATATCTGATATGTAATTCTGGAAATTTCTGGGCAGTTTTAAGGGTTTGAATTGTCATTTTTCTGAACGTAGTAATATTCAGAACTTTCTATTTTTCAGTTGTAAATCTGATCAGAAATTCCTAGTTTGTTGGAGCTACTTTAATGCAAATAAAATACAGATTTATGCCCTAGTTTGCAGAAAATTATTGTTTCTTTTTTTTAGTATCCTATTTGGGGATATTACAGCTTCCTTCTGAACCAGCCAAACAAAGACTGTCCTCCAAAGGCCCATCCAAACTTTCCACAACATCCCCCAGAACAAACACACTAGCAGAATCCACTATTCTAATCTCCAAAGGAGATATCCCCAAAGAATCAGTCACAGCTAAAATCCCTTCCAAAGGGGAGGCCAAATTATCTGCACACTTCAAAAGTACCTCCAATTGAGAATTAGAAGAGAGAGTAGGAACAACAGAGTGTCCCTCCTACTCACCTTCTCCTTTCAAACTAAAGCTCCAAAAGACTGAGCTGAAATAGGAGAAATTTTAGGAGAGTATGCCTCCAGATTCAATGAAATTCCAAGGAGCTGACAGGGCCCATCAGGGAGGGGGCTCCTCCTTAGAAATGAATCAGTCATGGTTGCATTTTCTCAAAAAGTCCGTTATCCTTGGAGAAATTCCTCCAAATCAAATTTTCACCAGGATGGGGTACAAACTCTAGCATCTGCTTTCTAGAAATAGGCTTAAGAATTTGACAAGACCTGCAAGGTGACCCACCCTGTGGTAGGAATAACACTGAAAAGGAATACTTTCATAATCCAGTTCCCGGACAAAAACACCCAAATGAAAGGCAAGGACTTTTTTTTTGGGAGTGGAAGATCTAGGTCCTGGGCCACCTTAACTTGTGCATACACAGGATGTGATTGATTCAGAGCCTGAGAATTTATCTCAATAACTTTACCCAAGCCCTTAACACTCTACTCCAGACAGAACTCCAAAATTTTGAAGGGAGCCATAAAGTCTGATTCAAAACTCTCCTAAGTGAGCCTCATTCTCCAAGCTGCTCCAGTCTGGCTTCCTTCCCCACACCTCATGGTGAGAACCATTCACTTGTCAGTCAGTCGACTGAACAAAACTATCTTTCTCCAACTTGAAGGAAAGGTGATGATGAAAGATCCCTCAGGGATTGCATTAACCTGAGCCTCAGAAGACCACCTTTGAAGAATCCAAGAAGAAACCTCAGCAAGAGGAACCCACCTTTCCTTGGAAAACAGCAAAACTTTCTATCTTCTAAATCCAACACCCTCCTTTCCACTCCACACTCAAATGAATCCACCTTTGGAACTTCACCTGACACCAGCAGAGGACAAGCTAGGGAAGGATCCCGTCATGGCACATCTCTCCTGAGCCTGCCATTCTGGAATGGAATAGCATTAGCACCTATTGCTGCAGAAAACGATTCTTAATCTCCAATTTTCTTTTCTTTGCAACTGCACCATGATTGGCACCCCTGCCCTGTCTGCTGCCCACAATTGCTAGACTCCCCATCACACTCCTGTCCTCTTCTGGTTTGAAAAAACAAATTTTGCTTCTGCAAACATTTGGCTTACTCCATCCCTCAACTCATCACGATGTTCAACTTGAAGATATTTTGTTATTGAACCTCTCAAATGGTATAGTTTTCATTTCGCTTCTATGATCTATCTCAAGTTCAACCATCTGTCTTATCTGTAAAACCAATTCTAATGGAAGCAATTCACCAATTTTGAGTTTCAAGATTATTTACCATTACAACGAATTCAACAATTGTGATTTATAAACTATCAATTATGAGGTGAGGAGATGCCAACTTCTCTTCATTTTCCTCTTGGAAATCCGCATTGAAAGAGAAATGATCAAAAGGGACACCAATGACTCTTCATTTGCCTCATATTTTGTCTCTTTAATGTCCACTTAGAAGTGGCATCAATAATGTGACTATCCTCAACATTTGTGCAAGATATTTATCTGTATTTACATATTGATAATTCCTTCTGGATCACTGCCCTGATTTGCTCTACCTTTTTCCATTGTCATGTTATCTGTGCTTTATTAAATATTATCTGTGCTTAGGCAAGACCAATATTAGGCCCCACTGATTTGGTCAACATCTATTCAGGATAGATGAACATATCCATGGTTTTGAGATTGGTTTTTGGGATTACTAGATCATAAACAGCTATAATGCGCTGTGCATCTGTAATTAGGGATGACTAATGTTGATCATGGAAGTAGCGTGCCTGCCAAGAATAGAACAATGAATTCAAGAGGACATTAAAGGAAAATTATGTTTGGC
This sequence comes from Sequoia sempervirens, assembly GCA_007258455.2. Lineage (NCBI taxonomy): Eukaryota > Viridiplantae > Streptophyta > Pinopsida > Cupressales > Cupressaceae > Sequoia > Sequoia sempervirens. Next base: position 17,899,096 of record VDFB02047144.1, on the reverse strand, counting down.
TGTTCTATAAACATGCAATCTTTATGTTGGTTGTAAATTATTCTTTGTAATAGTAGTTTCTGGACTAGTGGACAGTCAATAATTGTGTTTTGATCACATTTTCTGTTTGATGACATGCAAATGTTTCCAAGGTTAGATTAATATATTTAACTACAAAGTTGATTGTGCTTTTCTATGGCAGGTGCCTTTGCTACAGCAGGTGTTCTTAGTGCAGGCTTAATCAGTTTCAGGAATGGGAATTATCAGTTGAGTCAAAAGTTGATGAGAGCTCGTGTTCTTCTGCAAGCTGGCACGGTAGGATTGATGGTTGGTACTGCTGTTTATTATGGAAAATTTTAACAAGTGTAAATAGAGGCCCATTAAAGTCCTCAGAATAGACTATATGATTGAAATGGTAGATCGTGTATTGAAGATGAAAAGCAAAATGAAAGTATTATTTCATTGTTCTTCCAAATATTAAAATAAAATCAGAGGATGCAATTAACTTGTTCTCTGGGATTCACCAAGTTAATGAGTTTATCTGAAACTGCCAATTTTTTGTTATCTTATGAGAAAAAAAATTTCAGTCTTGACAATATACTAGGTTCCTTGTGATCTGAAATACATTTTATGTGCTGACATTCTTTCATAGTGAACAATAATTTTGGTTCAGATTTTATTAAGTCAACATCTACATTGGTTGCATTGGGGGTGAATATGGTGGCAAAAATCTGTGGCTGCATTAATGGGGTTAGCTCCAAGCATTCATTGATGTTGATTCACTTGACGTTTACTTTCAGCGCAGTTACAATGACAATACATATTTTGCAGAGAGATTATGGTTTTCAAATTCTTGTCTGGGGTTATATGAAAGTATGGCATCCTGGCAAGTGTTAGAAAGATGTTTTTTATTATTGTAGGAAATCTTGAGGCAGATTGAGCTATGATAAAGATTACAAGTTACAACTATTTAGTGCCACTGCCGTCTATATGCTAGAGAATATGAACTGGAGGGATGAGTGTTTTCTTAGATTTTTGTTTTTTGGAGTGTGATAACTTCTGTGAGCTTCCATTATTTTTCAATATTAGTTTTCAGGGGAAACAATTAAGGGTGGTCATGGAAAATTTTACGTCATGGATTTTGTATTTACACGTTTCCTCCTATCTGTTTTCTGTTTTCCTATTGGCACATGACATCATTTCAGAAGTGAGTTTTCTGTAAGCTGGCCAGGCTCCTGCCCATGTTACACCAATGGAGGAATCTGAATCACAGGAGTGTTACTTTCGAAAAACTTGCTATTAATTGCGAGTAATTTCCACCTGTTGCATTTGCAGTGCTGTTTCTTGAGTTTTTACTTTTACCCATTTTGAAAAAAAGTGGCTCTAAAATATACATATAGATATTACAGTTGGAGGCATAAAAATACAGAGCACAAGTTCTTTAGTTTAGTGTTAGGGTTAGGGTATTTTAATTTTGTGCAAGTTTTAAAATATTTTTTTTTAAAATAAAATTTTTAAATCTAATGTAAAAATATACTTATTTCTACCCTAATGAGTGTAGATAAAAAAACATAGAGCTGCCTCCAAAATAGTAGGTCATGCTTCATGCAGCACAGTTTACTATTTTAGGGTTAGCTCTTTTTTATTTACATAAATCATATCAAGTGTAAATAAACTAGGGTTATTTCATTCCACAATTTTTTTTGGGTAATTGGCATTCTTTTTATGCATTAAGTTTATTTTATCTTTACCCATTACATTTGACATGATTAACAAAAGCATTTTATTATTCGTCTAATTTTATGAATAGAAATTGTCTTTCAGATTTTCTAGCTTTTAAGTTTTTATTGAGATTTTCCTGTTATAAGTGTGGGTAATTGAAATCCATTTTTACTTTTTCCAAACCGTTGCAATGCATATTACTTTTCAAAGCGATACAACACCAGAGGTGTGTTACTCATGAACTAGCAACGGGACTGGTTAGGAAGCATTTGAACTTGCTAGGGTTGTTTGAAAGAAAAGAGAAAAAAGTCCTTGGTAAGATTTTGGACGCCAGTGAGCTTAATGACATGGGGTTCCCGAGTGTGCTTAACCCTGGTTGTCAGAGATTGCTTTGAGGGGAAACAACTGACTTAATAGGTGATTAAACTACAGTTCTCATAGTACTGCCACTGGCAAACAGAACCAACATCTACCAAAAGAGAGACATCTTCTGTGGTAACAATTTCGTTAACTCGTCATAGACCTTGGGAACAAATTTCTGAACTCACTTGAGTGCCGTCTTTATTGTCATTCACAACAAAAGTTGCTGAGTTTTTCTATTTTAAAACTGGTCAAATCACTAACTGTATTTTTTATTCACGCTTTGGCAATGTTCTATCAATACTTGTAATTGGAATGATACTACAATCTAAAATTATGTTTATATTATCTCATGTTTTTAACTGTCACCACAATATTTGGCATGCTTACTGTACCGAATAGTTGCTGATTCTGTTGTGTTTCTATGGGCCAATCTACATAGTAGAAAATTTGTACACGTGAGTAATAGAGATGAAAATTTTATTGATGGGTAGTGGTATATCTCAACTACTGGGAGAGGACTAGTCCAGACCTTAGTCTGGACTCTGGACTAGACTGGAGATGATTTGGTGTTTGTTCATGTACATGGTTCTTGCTGTTCTTCAAGCAGCCGTAACAGATTGAGCTTTTAACTTAGTATATTTAGTTTTCCTTCCATGGTTTAAGACTTTTGACCCTTACTCTCATCTGACTATGAGCTTGAATTTCAGTACAACATAAATGAGGTCAATTTTGACACTTCAAAAGTAGTTACCTGTGTATGAGTTTCAGGGGTTTACAATCAACATTTGAATTTTTGCAATGGAACCTTAATTGTTTGTAGACATTTTGCACATGTTGTGCTGCCATTGAAGATGGCTAAGACCTGAAAAAAGAAAAGGACTACTTCACTTTGGAAGCAACATATAAGGAAAATATTGGATGGCAAAAATATGTAATCCATAGCTGCTGCCCAAGAGACGGGTATCCTGTAAAATCGAACCAGAACTTAAGTTATTTTGTAATCTTGATTATTTATATCATGTTTTGCTTTAAAAAAATCTAGTGCTAGAATGAACTTATTTATATTCAAATTTATGGAATGCTAATTAAGGGTGCTCTGAATTTGAGCATTTATTTATTAATATGATTATAGTGTTAAAGGTACATGAAATGCATGGGCATGTGAGTATTGTGTTCAAGGTCCCAAGCTTTCCCAAAATTCCATGCATCATAGATGTTTAGCAGGTCAAATAACTTAGGACTCGTAGAAATGAGCATATTTGTAACGTATTCTAATTTCCTATATAATCTTTGTTTAATATGCATATTTGTATTCATTCCTGTTTAATTGAAATCTATTTGTTCACCTTTTTGTCACATAAAGCTTACAGAAAATAAATAGTTTGTCAGGATTTATATAGATTTTACAAACAAGTTCTGAAAAGGGGTACACTATCGTTACAATATTAGCTTCAGTTGATCCAAGTAAATTCCCAAATACTACTCTAGCTATATTGTTAAACCTAAACTCAATCCTACTGTAATGCTGACTCTTGCTATAATTTAATACATCTTCACCCTTCTAAACTAGACTGTTAAAGGTCACTCACAACAAATGGGGTTGGAGTCCTCTCAAAATTCCTTTTTAAGCCTTCATCGAAAAAGAAAAAGTTTACATACAATACACATAATGCTCTCGAATACTAATAATGTTGCTACCTTTGTCCTTAGAGGGGCAAACCTTTTCGCAGATTTGTTATGCATACACAAGGTAATGAATAATATATAAGCATACATTTTTCTACTATAAAATGGTCAAGTCAATATAGTGTTTTTTTTTTTTTTCATTTCTATAATATTTTATATGCACCCATCTTAAACTTAATGTATCATTCTAAATTTTTGTTTAATACTATTCCTACATGTAACACATTTAAAAATCCTGCAAGGATCATTATTTATTTTTAGAAGAAGATAATGTTGAGGAATTAAATTAAATGATTAAAACAATTATTTAATTTAAGAAATGAATTAGCAATAATAAATTATTTAATTTTGGAGATAAGAACTAGATAATTAATTAAATAATTTAGCGAGCAGATGGGGGCAACCCCCAACAACCGAAAGTGTAAAGTCCGTATTATTGGGGGTGACAAGGTGGCTTGATGACAAGTTTGTGTGGCATGTTGGTGGGAAATTAATGCCACGCTGGCTTCCACAAAGATTTTGAAGGGGTGGGTGGCACATTGGACGTGAGGGGAGAGGTGTTGCCAGTCTATCCAGCCCCCTCAACTCAAGAAAGAGCTGGATAAGCTTCATTTCGCAATCTCCGCAATAGCAAGGGAAGGCCGCAGCTTTTGTCAGACAATTTACCCACGCCTGCATTATCATAATAACTTTTTTTTATTTTTTATCATACACATTTTTGGTTAAAGATTCCGCGCAGAAGTAATTTTTAAAAGAAAATATAAAGGAGAATGGAAGTTTTCAAAGTTTTTAAACGAATTAAAATATATTTGATTTGTTATTGATAAATAAATTTTATATAAAGATATTATATTATATAAATATATTATATATAAAAATAAATTATATATTAAAGTATATTATATAGTATTTTAACTTATTAAAATAAATTTGATTTTTTACTTTAAATAATATATTTATATTTATATAAACATGTTATATAAAATTTTATATTATGTTATACAATATAATATAATATTATGTTAGGTTGTGTGTTATATATGTATTATATTTTTATACTAACATTTATTAAATAAATGTACACACAATATTAAAATCCTCTAAAAATTGTTTCTATTAATTTAATTTAAATATTGATATTTTGATGTATTTAATATAATTTGATATTATAAGTTTTGATAAAAAAATAAAAAAAAAAAAAAATTAATTTGAAAGATAATAAATCAAGAAAGAATGTATCTAAATTCATCTCATAACTAATTAACTCAATAGTAGTGATAATGTAAACACTTGAATAAATATAATAATTTAATATTGATATCTCTTTAGATAACTATATTATGTTAGTCTTTTGATATTTTAAATATTTTATTTTTGATCTCTAGAAGGTTTTTATTTGAAATATTTATTTAATGAAAAATTAAATATTTTATCTTAAAATGTATACTTTAAGTTTAAATAATTTATTAAATATAAATGTATTGTTAGTTATTGAAAAAATTCTAACATTTTATTCAAACAATTTATATTAAAAAAAGTTAAAACTTATTTTTATCAAAATTTCTGATATTAATTTATATAATAATATAAATATTTGATATCTTTATATAAATTAATATAAATATTAATTTTATTCAAAGAATTTATATTAAAAAAATTAATATTATTAATTTATACATTAAATATTAAATAATTTTATCTTAAAATGTATACTTTAAGTTGAAGTAATTTATCTAAATATAAATATATTGTTAGTTATTAAAAAAATAACTAACATTTTATCCAAACAATTTATATTGAAAAAAAAGTTATAACTTATTTTTATCAAAAAATTTAATATTAATTTATATAAAGATATAAACATTTGATATCTTTATATAAATGGAATTAAAAAGAGGGATTTACATATTTATTTTTACTTTCTTACTTATACCAATGTTTTCTTCAGTTTTCTCTTTTGATTTTATTTTTAGATTTTATCTTTATTTTTTGATTTGTATTTCTTTATTTTAATTTCTTTCTTTTTTTCTGTCTTACTTATACTTTTTTTTATTAATTATTAAAGTTAATAAAGGAAAAAAATAAAGAAATACAAATCAAAAAATAAAGATAAAATCTAAAAAACAAAATCAAAAGAGAAAACCGAAGAAAACATTGGTATAAGTAAGAAAGTAAAAATAAAGAGGTAAATCCCTCTTTTTAATTCCATTTATATAAAGATATCAAATGTTTATATCTTTATATAAATTAATATTAAATTTTTTGATAAAAATAAGTTATAACTTTTTTTTCAATATAAATTGTTTGGATAAAATGTTAGTTATTTTTTTAATAACTAACAATATATTTATATTTAGATAAATTACTTCAACTTAAAGTATACATTTTAAGATAAAATTATTTAATATTTAATGTATAAATTAATAATATTAATTTTTTTAATATAAATTCTTTGAATAAAATTAATATTTATATTAATTTATATAAAGATATCAAATATTTATATTATTATATAAATTAATATCAGAAATTTTGATAAAAATAAGTTTTAACTTTTTTTAATATAAATTGTTTGAATAAAATGTTAGTTATTTTTTCAATAACTAACAATACATTTATATTTAGATAAATTATTTAAACTTAAAGTATACATTTTAAGATAAAATATTTAATTTTCATTAAATATTAATAAAATATTTCAAATAAAAACCTTCTAGAGATCAAAAATAAAATATTTAAAATATCAAAAGACTAACATAATATAGTTATCTAAAGAGATATCAATATTAAATTATTATATTTATTCAAGTGTTTACATTATCACTACTATTGAGTTAATTAGTTATGAGATGAATTTAGATACATTCTTTCTTGATTTATTATCTTTCAAATTAAAAATTTATTTATTTTTTTATCAAAACTTATAATATCAAATTATATTAAATACATCAAAATATCAATATTTAAATTAAATTAATAGAAACAATTTTTAGAAGATTTTAATATTGTGTGTACATTTATTTAATAAATGTTAGTATAAAAATATAATACATATATAACACACAACCTAACATAATATTATATTATATTGTATAACATAATATAAAATTTTATATAACATGTTTATATAAATATAAATATATTATTTAAAGTAAAAAATCAAATTTATTTTAATAAATTAAAATACTATATAATATACTTTAATATATAATTTATTTTATATAATATAATATCTTTATATAAAATTTATTTATCAATAACAAATCAAATATATTTTAATTCGTTTAAAAACTTTGAAAAACTTCCATTCTCCTTTATATTTTCTTTTAAAAATTACTTCTGCGCCGAATCTTTAACCAAAAATGTGTATGATAAAAAATAAAAAAAGTTATCATTTATGATAATGTAGGCGTGGGTAAATTGTCTGACAAAAGCTGTGAACTACAGTTGTACGGCCTTCACCGCTGGATTACGGAGATGGGAAGCATCCATGCCCATGCATCCATGCTGGGTGCATTCCCTGGGATAGATGCTGTCGCTCGGGTTTGGTGACAACCTCATCTCACACATAGTGGAGTAATTTCTAATTATTGTGAAGAAAAGTGAAGAGATTGTCATCTATACGGTGAATCGACGCGTGTATTTCATGCCCTCTCAAGAGATGCTAATCGCGTCCTTCGATGAACAAGTCATGGCCAAGCATTATTTATAGGTTGGTGTCTAGGTGAAGGGCACACAAAAGGTCTTCTCAATGACGTTGAGACATTTGGGGATGGCACATTAAAAACCTTTGGTGGCGACATACAATTGCCACCAATTTAGATTTCATTGTGTTGCTTTTTTCTTGTTGAGAATGGTTGAGAAGGTCGCAGAGAGATCTAGGTTCATTGCAGTAATGTTTGCGGAGTCGTTAGTTGGTCTTGGCGCGGATACCTCAATTCATTTGGGTTGCAAGCTCCAACAAGTTGCATTTCAAAGGATTAATGATCAAAGGCTTAAGTAGATTCTATGCAATATTGATCACCTCACGATGGTGACGGTAAAGATGGTGTTGGGTAAAGGTCACTTGGCTTACTACGAGACTATGCGAGTCAACACACACATTTCTTCTTGCTTCTTGGCGTCACTACTTAACACGCGAATGGCTAAGGTGAAGGCAAGGGCTCTGGTGTGTGGTCTTTTCAAAGAAGAATTATTTCAGGGTTGGATGATGTTCTCTAGGCGACGATTCCAGGGACAAGCCTTCCTCGCTCAAATGATTTGGCTCTAGTTAAGGTTCCTGGTGAGGTCGTGAAATATTATCCGTTTTTGTTGGAATTGAAAGGAATGCCATTGGTTTACCATAAGCAATTGACAACGGCGGCGGGGGGTTTTCTCAAGAAAGTCTTGAGACTGGAAGTAGTGGAGGGTTTCAATTGGGTGCCTGAATTTGAGGCATATGCCAAAGCAAATGGCTTTTAGTAAGTTTGCCTCCTTTGGGCAGTTGTTGGTAAATGGTATGATGTTTGGTTTTGTTTGTCTTCCTAAGGTGAATTTTGATGGGGGCTATGTATTTTGCTCGCGGGGTGGTTGATTGTTTGCGTTTGTCTCTGGTATTTGTTGGCGCCTCTATTTGCCTCTCTATCATAGGCATGGGTAATGGCATTGTATGGTCAGTGTCATAGTAGGGTGTATTGTTGTATTGATGTAATGGGTTAGGGAGGGCTATGAAGGGGATGGGTTTTTGGTGATTTTGAATTTGTGCAAAAACTGGTAAATACGTTGCCCTTGGGGCTGTGATGTAATTTTTTGATAAATTAATATAAAAGTTATCTAACGTATCAAAAAAAATAAAATAAAATTATTTAATTAATTTTGGAAATAAAAGAATAATTAGTAAATTAGTTAAATAACTTTAATTATTTAATTAATATAAATTAATAAATAATATGAATTAATTAAATAATATGAGATTATTTAATTAATAATGGAAGGGAAATTTTGATAATAATTAAATAATAAAAGAAAAATTTAAGTATAGAAGATAATATTAGAATAATTAAATAATAAAATTATTTAATTAATATTGGAAGAATAATTAGTGTGGTGTGATGTCAAAAAATATTAGTCAATTTTAGAGTGTGCATTTTTCCCCTCTTTGAGACAATGCATTTTTTATAACGTTATTTTAAAGAAAGTGATGATATGCTCCAATTTGCCCCAATGAATGAAGAAACAAAGAAATGAATGTAGGATGCCCCCTTGAGAGTTTGACAAAGGAATGAAATTGTTAGGTTAAACTCTTGAAAAAGATTAAAAAGATGTGATAGAAATGAAGAAAAGCATTTGGATGAGTAGAAAATTTAGTATGGTGAAAGATAGCGATACGATAGTTAATGTTGATCGATGTCATGCATTGGAATGTATGTAAAAATAGAGTGATGTAGATGGAAAGAGATGGATTGATATAGATTGTGTTTTCTATTTTGTGCTATTTTTATCATCATAAAGCATTTTATTATGTGAGAAGCGGATGTATGCACACCAAGGTATGATTTGCTTTGGCAACATTTGTTACTTTTTGCCTAAAGTTTTGATAAAAGACAAGTGGATATATGTAAACCAAGTTGAGACAAACCTTGGTGACTTCAATATATGTTGTCTAGACAAAGACACAACAAACAAGGATTGTTCTTAAATCTACTAGACAGATAGAACCTTGTTGGAATATGTAACAAAACATAGCTTCACAACATGATAACCCTAATGCATAAAGGTAATTGACAACCTTATATACATAGGGTGATGTGTTAATGCTCGAATCTAGACCAATTCACACAAGGAAACATACCTATCATAGCAACGCTTAAAAACATTCCACAAACATGGCATATTAAAGCAATGACCTTGTCCCATTCTTGCTTCTCTAATCATTTCGAGATATCCTTGAGGAACATTGGAATAGAACAATAAGATTAATCAAATAATAAAATTACTTAAAGACCAAACATATCAACAACTATAAGATTTTCTTTCCAAAAAATAATTGCTCAATAGCGAAAAATGTCTATTGTAGGAAAGATGTATTCGTTAAGACATGATTTGTTTGATAAGATGTTAAAAGCATATTTGGCAATAGATCAGTAGGTTGTAGATAGTTTGTTGGAATTTCCTATTTTTGATTGTTTCATGAACGCTCAATGTGTCAGTAGTTGCATAGTTTGTGTTTGTTGAAATCTCGTCTAGGGAATGGAAAATTTATGGATATGGTAGATGATGTTTTTGGGCTTTTCAGGAACATTTTTTAATGTTTTTGGATTTTTTTGGAGATTTCAATGTTTTGGATTTTTTTGGAGATTTTCAATGTTTTGGAATATTTGATGTTTTTGGAATTTTTGGAATAATACGCCAAGTTCGAACAAATGATCTTACGATAGACCAGTATCAAGCCATGATAGGGATGACAGGTATATGAAAAAGGGTTTTATTATGGATGGATTGAATGAAAGCGCTAACAGATGGTGGAATATGGCTTGTACACATGGTGCCTGTAAACATGTTTTTCACCATGGTACTTACCCAAGGTGCCACTGAAGTGGTTTTCACCATAAGGCGGATTATTTCTCTTTACTATTTTTGATATATTTTCTATATTTATTTATTTTTTGTATTTTTGCATTTAAGATACTTTGAGGATCAAGCATAGAGTTTCCTCAGGTGGATGCCATTGATGGGCTCATCAAGTGGCTTACTTTCGAATGTTGACAATTGATATGCTCCTGACCCATAAGCTACTATGATAATAAAGAGGCCTAACCAGTTAGGCTCAAACTTTCCTTCTCACGTTCTTGATTTTTTTTTCCCTCAGTACTAAATCCCCTAATTCAAATCTGTGTGTGACAACCTTTTTTATTGTAGGTACGTCGAAGGCGATTTTGGTATACATGCAAGTGGTTTAGTGCATTGAGGCGCCTTTCATCAAGTAACTCTAGGTCATGTATTCTACTAATCTTGTACTCTTCATCATCTATGACATGGCACAAAGAAACTTAGAGCGAAGGGAACTCAACCTCTATGGGCGAAATTGATTTAACTCTAAAGATGAGGGAATATGGTGTTGTGCCTGTGGGTATGCAAATGCTAGTTCGATATGCCCATAGTGTAGTTGAGTTGGATGTGCCAATCATGACCATTATCATTGACAGTTTTCTTTAGGATTTTTAATATTGTTTTTTTGATGCCTCAACTTGACCATTGCATTGTGGGTAATAAGGAGTTGAGTAACGGTCTTGGATATGGAACTTGTTGCATAGCTCATGGACATCCTGGTTTTAAATGGTCTACCATTGTTAGTGACAATAGTTGAAGGGATCCCAGACCGACAAATGATGTAGTTCAGGATAAATTTGGTTATTTGTTTTCTTGTAATATCAATAAGTGGAATAGCTTCGATCCATTTGGTGAAATACTCCATGGCGGTAATTATGAATTTGTGTCCATTGGAGGATTGGGGATTAATTTTGCTTACAAGGTTGAGTCCCCACTATGAGAAAGGTCATAATGAGGTGGTAGCTTGTAGTTCTTGTGTAGGTGCATGTATCAAATTGCCATGTTGTTGACACTTAAAACATTTGTGTGCGAACTTATGGGCGTCATGTTCCATCATTGTCCAATAGTATCCAACTTTGATTAGTTTCTTAGATGTATTTGGACCACTAGCATGTGCCCCACAAATACTGTCATGTACCTCTTGTAGGACAGTTTGTGCATCTTTCAAGTTAAGACACCTAAGGACTGTATCGTTAAAGCTCCTTCAATATAATTTATTGTCGAGGATAAGAAAGCGAGATGAACGATGAATGAAGGTTTTTCTTTGGTTATTAGATAAGTTGGGTGGAGGGGTTTGCTGATGAAGGTAGTTGTATATGTCTTGGTACCAAGGGGAATTGGGACCAATGATTTCACACACAAGTTCAGACTTTGGGACATCGAATGCAAGAACCAAGAGTTGTTCCACTAAGAATTTACATTGTTGAGTATTGTGTGGCATATCGAGGAGAGATCCAATGCTAGCCATAGCATCTACTACCTTGTTACTTAGTCTTGGAACATGTTCAAATGTTATATCAGTGAAGTAGTACTTGAAACTATCCACCATTTTCTTGTAAGGTAGAAGATTTTCATCTTTGGTTTGGTACTCATCATTTGCTTGTTTGATAACTAGTTGAGAATTTCCGTAGACTTGAATTTGCTTGAGTTTCCATTATATTGACGTTCTAAGTCCAGTGATTAGTGACTTGTACTCTGCTATATTGTTTGTACATGGTAATGGAAAAATATATGATTTGGGTATACAATCACCTTAGGGGTGATAAATAATACACTTGCTCTTGATCCATGTTGTGTGTACAAGCTGTTGAAGTACAATCTCCATATTTGAGTTGGGGTGAATATAAATATGCCCTCATTTGAAAAATCTAACACTATCGGGTGATCATCTATAATAGGGACATCTGCTAGTTGATTTGCAATTACTTGACCTTTGATCACCACCTTGTTGATGTATTCAATGTTGAATTTACTAAGGATCATTACCCATTTAGCTAGACGACCTATGGGCATGACCTTATTCAACATATACTTGAGAAGATTTATTTTTGTAATAAGCTTGTTTTGGTGGTTGAGCATATAATGTCTCAGCTTTTGCGAAGCAAAGACAATTGATAAACATGCACGTTTGATCGATGAATAATTGAGTTCATAACCTACCAAAGTATGACTGATGTAATAGACCACCCTTTCTCTACCTATGTCATCATGTTGTCCAAGGAGTGCACCTAGTGTTGCTAGTGTAGTAGATGTATACAATAGTAGAGGCTTGCCCTGAATTGGTGGCATTAATACTAGAGGAGATGCCAGATAATATTTGAGTTTCTGAAGTGCCATTTGACAGTTTTCATCCCATTTAAAGGTAACACCCTTATGCAAAAGGTGTGTAAATAGGTGGCACTTATCTGCTAGCTATGAAATAAAGTAGTGAATGGATTGGAGTTTTCCCTATAAAATTCATAGTTGTTTGAGAGTGGTGGAAGGAAGCATATCAATTATTGCGTTTACCTTCGTTGGATTGACCTCAATACCTGTTCTAGATACAATGTATCCCAATAATTTTCTAGATGTCACCCCAAAAACATATTTCTTAGGATTTAGCTGAAGGTTATACTACTCTAGTCTATAAAAAATGTTATCTAATATGTCAAGATGACCTTCCCTGGTGATTGATTTCGCCAGTAGATCATCAACATAGTCTTCCATTAGGATATGCATCAAGTCATGGAAGATAATTGTCATAGCTCGTTGATAGGTTGCTCCAAAAATTTTAAGATCGAAAGGCATGACATTCCAACAAAAGGTCCCACATGGACAGGTGAATGTTGTTTTATGTTGTTCTTCAATGGCAATGCAAATTTGATTGTAATCTAAGAATCTATCTGTTAAGGATAAGATTTTGTGCCCTACTGTTAGATCTATAATCATATCTATTTTAGGTAAAGGGAAATCATCTTTTGGGCATGCCTTGTTTAGATCTCTAAAGTCCATGCATATGCAGATGCTCCTAGTGGGTTTTGTGATAGGACCAAGTTTTATATCCATTCAACATAATCAATTGGTTGAATGAAGCCCACATCTAACAACTTCTGAAGTTTTGCTTTGACCATCAATGCTATCTATGGGTGTATTTCACATAGCTTTTTTTTCACTGGTTTTTCCCCCGATGTTACTATTAGATGGTGTAGTACCAAATTAGGATCCAACCTAGGCATGTCTATGTAGGATCATGCGAAGTTTTTTGTCTATTCTTGAAGAATGCCATGAAATTGATCCTTTCCTCCTTGGATAAAGAAGCTGCAAAGTATGTTATCTTGATGTTGTTTGTAGTATTGATGTCTACCTCTTGGGATTTCTCAATAAGAACTAGAGATCTCTCTTGATCCATAGGGAGATTTTCAAACCTTCCATCCTTGAGCGCCTCAAAAAGGTTTTCACCCTTGGATACATCCTTTATTTTTACTATTCTTCCATCCGAAAGTGTCACATGGCGATTTTCACTAGGGGACCTATTTATACATTTTATATTTTTATGATTGAGAGGTTTGGCATCCTCCCCAAAGTATACCAATGTGTCAAGTTCTATGATAAATTCAGCTTGATGATCCCCTAGGGGTATCCCGTCTTGAAGTCCCAAAAACTCAACTATAGGTTCATTGTTCTGGAATGTGTCTAAATTAGTTGGATCTTGTTTATCCCAATCGATAAGTTGGGGGTATAAAAGAGGAAGGTTGTTATTGGAAGTTGAAAGCTCAAAAGAAATTGGATATTGTGCAAATGTTATGATCATGGAATAAGTCAGTGATACATTCAAAAGAGTCATTGTCAAAAACCTCATTAGACAACTTACCCATGAAAGGAGTTTTATTTGCATCTATAGGTGTATTTTCAATAGTTCAAGACACATTACCTAGTTTCCCAAAGCCAAGTCCTGTATATTGTGGTTTGACAGGTATTATGATAGGTTCCATCATCCCTTGCTTATATGCACCAAGTCCACTACGTCTATCATATCCCATGTGTTCCATTATCGAGAACCCTTTAGTGTACTTTTCTACTGGTAATGTGACAGTATATGTGCCAATATCTTCTTTGTCATTATAGATCCACTTGGATATGTCGTCATCTACAAATTCTTTATCTAGCTCCCCCCATTTCTAAAAAGTATTCAAACTACATATAATTATCACAATTGATGTTGCTTGAGTTTTACCTGGTTTACCATAGGATCTACGTGATGATGGAAGTTGACCTACATAGAAAGACTGTGTCATATCATATTCCCCACACCTTTTGTCTTCAATTTGAATCTTAACCTCTAGAGTAGTTGTGGACTAAGTAGATGCTTGAGTTAGTTCCAAAGGGTCTATGTGGGATTTGGAGGAGGATGCTTCAGTGTTGCTGGGAACACGAAGTGCGGTGGATCCTCTCAATTTACTACAGTATTCAAACATATCTGAATTTTCTAGAATGGTTACTTCATTTCCCTCATGATAGAACTTGAGACACTTGTGAAAAGTAGAGGGTATGGCTTGCATGTCATGATGGGTGACCAAGATGCACGTTGTAGGGGAGTTCTAGATCTAGTACTTGACATACTGTGTCTTTGGTTGTTGGTCCCACTCTGATTGGAAGAGTAACATGGTCCCTTTGGAGGGATGTTCAACATCATCATAAGCTCTAATAAGTATCTTTCTAGTTGAATTTATAACTTCCTCAAAGTATCCCAGTGTTTTGTGACCAGTTTTAAAGTGCATATGTTCAAACCAACACTACCATCTATTAGGACACATTTTATGTGATGTTTGTGCACAAAGATTTCCAAGTGAAGGGCATCATTGTGAGTAGTAAAATTGGATGTCATGTCTTTATCCAAAAAAGTTAGATGATGTGAAGAGTTGATATGACCAACCATAGCTTGAAACCAGTCCATATTAAGATTTGTTGGTACCGATGAGGCCATGAAAGCTTTATCTAATATATCCTTTGAATAGGTGATATGCACAAAAGCTCAAGGATGAATATTTGGGCAGGTATTTTATTCAGTTGATCCACTAGATTGTATTGTGGTGTAATGGTGTTTCGAGGCGTGACTCCTTGAAGAGTGATTTTGTCTCCACATGTTGTAACTGTATAGGAGCGAATTTGCACCCCTTGCGCAAATTCCCCTTTTACCCACCCTCACCTTAGAAAGTCAAATCTGAAGGTGAAATTCCATATCACCCAGTTTCCTTCTGTCCACTTGGCATCGATCCTTTGTGTTGATGAGAGAATATTTGTTAGGGACGCACGCGCGATGCGCTACCGTCCCTGACAGATTCCTACGTTTGAAGTTGGTAGAGGTGTTACACTCCCAATTGGGGATGAATTATAACGTCCCTCTTCGACCAACCGACCTGAAAATGGCAGATTCTTCCTCATTCTTCCTTCAAATTCCTTTATTCTCACTCCATTTCATCTTCTAGCATCATCTCTAAGCAACATATTCACATTCTCAAGCATTCACTTCACTCTCAAGCAACATTTTGACACTCCATTACAACAACATTTGAAGCTTCATCAACTCCACATTGCAAGTGTGAAGCAAACCATAGAAGCATGGGCTTGGAGTCTTGCGAGATCTTACTTCGTCACAGTTGCGGTTGTGGTGACCTTGCCAAGTCCATATTCTCCTCCATTTGCTAGTGAGCTTTTGGGTGGAGGTAGTAATATTTCACTCCTCTCCTTTGTGATTTGATAGAAGTAGCATAATACTATTTGTAGTGTTTTTGGTTCTCTCTTCTTTCCTTTATCACATATTTCTACTCCGTTGCTTTCTAGTTGTCCATGGAGATGGAAACACCAAAACGCGGGTCTGACTGAGGTAGACCCCTATGTAGCCCCAACAATTTTCCCTCTTGCTTGTGTGTAGGTGAATGTATGTGTGGAGCTAGCTGGCGAACTATCACTTTTGTTAGTTGATCTTTGTCACTTTAGTCTTTATCTACTTGCTCTATTATTTACATATTTATTTTTGTATTTTGTTACCCTGCCACTTTTGTTAAAGTCAATCAGCTAGGCTATTTATCCAGTTTTTCTGGTGTTTTTATTGTAATAACTATTCTCTGGCCGTACGGATGCCAATGCGCTTAAGAGACGCCAGTGTTTCGCACTGTCGTCCTCAGATTGAGAGCTATTTGAGACACAATATCGACTCTGAAAACTAGCTTTCCTAGCCCAAACCTAAGTTCAGGATCTGTAGAGTGATAGAAGTGTGTTATAGTGCTCATCATTCTCAATCTTTATCGCAAGGTATTTTTTAGAGTGAGGTAAGTTAGGGTAGCCCTCCGCTCTCAACTCTCAATGACTTGGAGCCTTGATGTGGTTGGTCCCCCTCTCTTACATTTTTGGTGAACTTGACGTGAACCATTTTGGTTCCGTTTGGCAGTATTGAAGGGTCTTTTTCTCGTGTTCTAGGAGTGTTGTAGCTGTGAGTGTTTTGGGGCCCTTTGCCTTGCAACCCAACTTGCGACCCCTAGTGGGCGTAGTTGGAAAGTTCTGTAGGTGTTGCAGAATGAAGCCTTAATTGGGTCACTTTCCTATTTCAAACCTTTGGTGGGCTTGTGAGAGTATCATTTAGTAGTACAGGTATAACCTTCACCTCGTAGGACCTACCAATGGGCTTCTATAGAGAATCATCTCCTCTTTATATCCCTGCACGAATCAACGGGAACATTGTAGCAAGTGTTCTTGTTGACCCGATGTCTCAGGTGAAAATTATAACCAAGGAGATCATGTTAATTAACTTCCTGCATAAAGATGGGTACGATGCACTTGTAAGCACCATCTGTACACATAACAGACTTTTTGTACCTCCCCTTGGTAGTATCGCCTTGTTAATCCTTGTCGGACCTAAATCTGTGAACTTATTGTTTGACATAATCCCAGGGTTTGAACTCCTCAGAGTTTAGTTGGGTATCCCTTGGTTAGTAGGTATGAATGCAGTTCCCTCGGTTGTACACAAATGTTTGAAATTTATTCATGAGGGTTTTGTACATGTGATCCATGACACTAATTATAGACCACCGGTTGCACGTGGTAATTATACTCTAGATCACTCTTGGCTTGCACCCAATGGTCCTCTCTCGCCTAGAAAGGATCTCTTGTACCAGACATATCAAAAGTACAAGAAAGGATGCCTGACGCCTAGAGTGAGGTACCCTCCATCACATTATGTTGTTTTGCATAGGGCATGCCTAAAAGCTGATAGTGATACCACCAAGGCTTGTAGAAGAGAAGAAGAAAATCCCTCCCAGGGTCCCTCTTCTTCCTCTTCCATTGTTCAACTTGACACTTCCTCTCACCTTGTTGTGGTACCATCAGATTTCGTTCCACACTTGCGAGAGAATCCTATGGTGCCCACTTGGAAAAAGCCCAAGCGTCTTGTGTTCAAGCTTCTCATTCTTCCCATGAAGCCTAGGCCCATTCGATATGGTAGAAGAAAAGGTCCCCATGGGGAATCTTCTATGTCTCGACCTCCATGGCCTCCCACCGCTTCTACTCCCAAAGCAGTAAACGAAAAGAGGCCCACTGCCGAGGCATTAGAGTTGACTCCCCCCATTGTCTCTCAACCTTCTCCTCCTGCTCCCGTTTAGGAGTTTGTCCCTCTGCTAGAAAAGGATGTAGTGGAGACTCCTATGACTGAGCAGGAGCCTTCCGTCCCTTCGCAACCCCCGACCTCTAGCTCAAAGAGTTGCAGAAACCACCTTGCACGTGAGCGCAAGTGTTGGCGAAAGGCTCTGGCGGCTAAGCGGGCCGCTTTGCAAAAGAAGGAAAAGGAGATGATCGTCGCTGCTCTAGGGCCTCCTGTTGTGTCCTCCTCTCTCCCCCCCTTTGCTTCTGTTCAATATAGTTCAGTCTCGCTTCTAGCTTTTGCTATGAGTATGAATGCGCCTGACCCTAAAAAGGTGCAGGAGTTTATCGCTCCTTCGGTTGAGCCGCCCTTGTTGATGTCCCTTCCGGACATCCCACCATTCCCTAAACCTATGGATATGTCGAATACATTGGTGGTATCCAATGCGGTTTTCTCCTCCTTCACACCTCTTGCCTCGTCTGTGGGGAGTTCACATCCCCCTACGAAGCAGAAGGTAGAGGTTGGCCCCTCTAGCAATGGAGGGCATAAGAGGAGCCCACCTTCTCAGAAGGGTGGTCCTACATTAGCTTGTTTTGTCCTAGTAACAAAGCAAGTCCTGGCTTCTCCTGAGTTCGTTACCACTCCCGAGTCACTCAGCGAGCCAAGCAGTGAATCTCGGGTTTCGTTGCCTCCATTCATTGAGGTACGACATGGCACTCCTATAAAGTGCATGTTCAACTCTTTGGATGAGGTTTTGGCCTTGTCGATGATCTTCACAAAATCACTGACCATATCTCCACAAGAGCCTAGTGGAGAAGACCTTGTGGGCCTTCTTCCTTAGCCCTTGTTGCGGAGAGCAAGTATCTCCCCTTAATATTCTCCACTGCAGGCTCATCCTCCTTCCCCTTATAATGATCTAGATTGGGAAGTGGACAACCTCTTATTGGTCAATGAGTGTTAGAGGCCTACTCTTTATCTTTAGATTAGATGTGTGCAGTATTGTTGTGATGTGTTCCCCATGATTGTGATATGTGTTCCTGGTGACCCTCGTCACCCTGCGTTGGTGTAGATGCATAAGTGATTTTTGTGTCGTAGGCTTCTTCTATTTGTATCGTAAATTTCTTCCATGTTTTGTGTTTGATTTTTCGGCCAAATTGGGGATGTTTCAAAGCGATGGGGAATTAGGCTTCCCTTCCATGTTGACCCAATTTTTTATTTTTACTTTGTCTTCTTGTGCATTCTTCATGAGTGCGATATAGTAGGGGTTGATGACAATTCATTAATATACTATCTATATATATATATTCATGAGAGCAACTTTGACGAAATATCGGATCCACCCTATACCTTTTTGTGATTTCTTTGTCTCCTTTACTTTTGTTTTATCTTTCTTTCTTTGGCAGGTTGTCCCTACATGTGTGACAGCGATTATCGAAAAATGCATTCATTGCCAGCAGATCTTTTCGAGAATATTTGCAAAACTTTTTTTAAGAATTACATTCGACTTGGACCTAATGGGATACGTGTTTCCTTCATCCTTAAGGTTCCACAAAGAAAGGAAGCGAGAAATTTCCTCCGAGGAATTAGAACCTTTAACCTTTTTCCTCGGCGGGGAGTGGCCCTGGCTACCATACCAAATTCCTTGATGGAAATTGAACATCTTTTGAAAGGATTCCTTGATGATGAATTAGTTTGAGAAAAAAACGTCTCTTTTGCACTTCCAAACAACATGTCCCTTGAATGGACCCCTCTTCACATCGGGTTCTTAAAGGACCCCTTTGAAAGTCTTCCAATTTATTGACGGTTTGCATGAATGTTTGCTTATTTGTCTGTGTGGCTGCTTTATTTTTGGACATGTTCTATCTGTGGGGTAAACATGTCACTTTGCAAGTGCGCTTGTGAAGCCACTATCTAACCCTACGGAGTCACCTTCTTTGGGTTTCCTCCATGTGAGAGATCTTGGGTGACACCTCCTTGTAGGTCTGCGGGCCTGTAAGGCATTTGCTTCTCTGGGTTTCCTCCATGTGATAGATCTTGGAGGATGTCTCCTTGTAGGTTTGTAGGCCTGTAAGGCGCTTACTTCTTTGGGCTTCCTTCATGTGAGAGATCTTGGGGGTTTCCTCCTTGCAAGTTTGTAACCCTTGCTTTTAAGGCTTCCTTCATGTGAGATCTTAGGGGGCCTCCCAGGTTTGCTTCTAAGGTGCTTGCTTCTCTAGGCTTCCTTCTATGAGAGATCTTGGGGGTCACCTTCTTGTAGGTTTCAAGGCCTGTAAGACGCTTATATCATGGGGATTCCCTTCATGTGAGAGATCTTGGGGTTGCCTCCTTGCAGGCCTGTGGGCCTGTGAGACACTTTCATCTTGTGAGATTTTTCCATCCTTGGTCTAAGGGCCTTAGTGTACTTTGTGTAGCTTCATAGTTTTGTGGGGCTATGGAGTATTTTGTTTGAAACTCCTCAAGGGGAGTACCTATGGAGTCTTTGTTGTCTTGCGCTTTCAGCTCGCCAAGTGCGATTTGCTTCCTCGATGGTTCAGGTATAAATTTCTAACCCTACTAACTCGTCGATCTACTTTACTGAAGCAGCACTCAGTAATCACTCATGCTAAAGTGGGGGGGAAACGTATGTATAGGAGCGATTTGCACCCCATACATAAATTCCCATCACCCTCACCTTAGAAAATCAAATCCAAAGACAAAATTCCACATCACTCAATTTCCTTCCATCCATTTGGCATCTGTCTTTTGTGTCGGTGAGAGAATATTTGTCGGGGACGCATGCGCGACGTTTGTACAGTATGCTACCCTTGACGATTTTTTGTGTTTGAAGTTGGTAGAGGCATTACACTCCTGATTGGGGATGAATTGTAACATCCCTCTTTGACCAACCGACTCGAAAATGGTAGATTCTTCCTCATTCATCCTTCAAATTCCTTCATTCTCACTTCATTTCATCTTCTAGCATCATCTATAAGCAACATATTCACTCTCAAGCATTCAATTCACTCTCAAGAAACATTCCAACACTCCATTACACCAACATTTGAAGCTTCATCAACTCCACATTGCAAGTGTGAAGCAAGTCATAGAAGCGTGGGCTTGGAGTCTTGCAGGACCTCCCTTCATCATAGTTGCGATTGTGGTGACCTTGCCAAGTGCATATTCTCCTCCATTGGCTAGTGAGCTTTTGGGTGGAGGTGGTAACGTTTCATTCCTCTCCTTTGTGATTTGATAGAAGTAGCATAATGCTATTTGTAGTGTTTTTGGTTCTCCCTTCTTTCCTTTACCGCATATTTCTACTTGGTTGCTTTATGCCTATCTGTGGAAGTGGAAACACCAAAACGGGGGTCTGACTGAGTCATGCCCCTATACAACCCCAAAAATTTTCCCTCTTGCTTGTGTGTAGTTGAATGTTCATGTGGAGCTAGTTGCAAACTAGTGCTTCTATGAGTTGATCTTTGTCACTTTAGTCTTTATCTACTTACTCTAATATTTACATATTTTTCTTTTGTATTTTGTTATCTTGCCACTTTCGTTAAAGTCAATCAGCTAGGCTGTTTAGCTGAATTTTTTGGTGTTTTTATTATACTCAGTGTTCTCTGGTCATATGAACACAAACATGTCATACTGTCATCCCAGAACTACACTATCGTCCTCAGATAGACAATTGTCTGAGACACAATATCGACTCTGAAAACTAGCTCGCCTAGCCCAAACCTAAGTTCAGGATCTATAGAGTGATAGAAGTGTGCTATAGTGCTCATCATTCTTGATCTTTATCCCAAGGTATCTTTTAGAGTGAGGTAAGTTAGGGCAGCCCTCCGCTCTCGACTCTCCATGACCTAGAGCCTTGATGTGGTTGGTCCCCCTCTCTTACAGTAACATTATAGTTTGAATTGGTATTCTTTATAGTGATTGTCAATACATGCTTGTCAACTTCCTCAATATGATTAACTATATAATCATAGTTGACAACTGTATAATTGGTATTTTTTTCTAAGGTACTACCTTGTGCATTTCCTTGTCTGTGATTGTGTAAGGGATATTTAAAGATCACATGATCATTGTTTGAGGAATTTTGTTGGTTTTCAACAATAATATCTCCCCTGTCTATCAAGTTTTGAATACAGTGTTTCAATTGAAATAGTTGGGAGTTTTGTACATCGTTTTTCCTTGTGGTAGTCATAGAAATAAATTTCTTTCCACCACAATGATTTGACTTGTGGTTCAAATGTATTGATTTTTGAAAGAGTGACTAAATTTTCTTGGATTAGTTTGCAAAGAATAGACTTTATGGGTTCTCCTAAAGGAGTGATTTTTTGTCGTGAGTTACTGTTAAGTCTAGTAGGTGGTCAATGTGTGCTATCATGTGTATTTTTTGATGTCTAGGTAGTGTTTTGCGCTTGAATTCATAATGTGAGTTGAGAATTTTGAGCCATTTTTGCATCAACAATGCCATCATTGATGACATTTTTATTCTTATTCCAAAAAAGAGACTTGTCATTTAAAGAGTTTGAATAGGTTTTGTTTTCCTTGAAGATTTTAACAAGGCCCTTAGCAATTAGGGGTTTCTCAATAGTAAGTCCTTTTTCAATGACTTCATCAAAGGATTTAGAACATAGCATTTTCAAGTGAAATCCTACTACAGTGTTCATGTTTTGAATGAATATCTCCACCAATTGATTTTTTGAGATGTGACATGGGATTTACTAGTTAAGTTTTGCCACCTTTTTAAAATGGAGGCAAATGTTTCCCCATCATTTTGATAGGAATTAGAACATAACATTTTCAAGTGAAAGCCTACTTTAGTGTTCATGTTTTGAATGAACATCTCCACCAATTTTTTTTTTGGGATGTGGTATGAGATTTTACTGGCTAAGTTTCACCACCTTTGTAAAAAGGAGGCAAATGTTTCCCCATCGTTTTGTTTAGATGTGCATAAGTCTATCATTTTGTTTAGTTGTACAAAAGAGACTTTTCTAGAACTATGTAGCCTAGATAGATTAAGACCCTTGGGGAATGAAACATGGCCTCCCCTAGCATTCTCCCACCCACCCTAACA
The DNA here is from genome assembly GCA_007258455.2 of Sequoia sempervirens. Lineage (NCBI taxonomy): Eukaryota > Viridiplantae > Streptophyta > Pinopsida > Cupressales > Cupressaceae > Sequoia > Sequoia sempervirens. The sequence continues at coordinate 17,876,087 of VDFB02047144.1, read as the reverse complement.
TGTTGACATAGTTAGTTTAGCCCCATGGTGTACATAACATAAAATATGTCTCTTAGCAACAATACACTGGATCCCATTGAGACAATATGCAAGAATGCATTTGTTCTTTGCATGATCTAACATTTTTGGGTTGAAAAAACAAAGAGACTATTTTGCGGGGACCCCAAATCCACTTGTAGATATATATGGAACATTACAAGGCCCCATGAACTTTGAGAACTACTAAAACAAAGTTTGGATTTTTTTTACTCTCATGTATCTTAAGAGACTTTGTTAGAACTGTGTAGCTCAAAAGTATTGAGACACCGTGGGAAAAAATGGGTACTCTCCCAATATGCACCTACCCACCCTAACATGTTTGTGTAGTCATTTTGGTCCCATGATACAAACAATATAAAATATAGCTCTTAGCAATTTTATGTTGAATGCCATTGAGGCAATTTTTAAGAATGCATTCATTTATTTGTGTAGTCAAATGATTTTGAGTTGAGTAAAATTGAGAGAGGTTATTATAGATGGATCAGGAACATCCATTTATCGATCCAAACAAAACATTCCAAGTCCCCATGAACTTTAAGAATTTCTTTGTTAATGTTTGGTAATTTTTTCTCTCATGTCTCTTAAGATACTATGTTATAATTGTGCATCCCATTATAATTGTGCATCCCAGACAAATCAAGATGCTTGAGGAATGAAATGGGGACTCCTATAAAATTCATCCACCCACCTTGATGTGCTGTCATAGTTGATTCATCCCCAAAACATGAAGAACACAAAATATTTCTCTTGGCAACATTATGTTGAGCATAAATGAGGCATTTTGCAAGAATATATTAATTCATTACATCAAATGGTCTGGAGTTGGGAAAAACCTAGAGATATTATTATGGAGGGATACCAAATCCACCTATAGGTCTCAACAAAACATTCCTAGGGACCACAAATTCCAAGAACTACTACTTACAAGTTTGGATTTTTTTTTCTCTCAAGTCTCTTAAGAGAATTTTCCAAAACCATGTATCTTCAAAGCATTGACACACCTAGGGAATGAAATAGGGCCTCCCCTAGCATTCATCCTCCCACCTCTATGTGTTGGCATAATTGGGTCAACCTCTTGACATCAAGAACACAAAATATGGATCTTGACAACATCATGTTGAACACAAATGAGATATTTTATAAGAATGCATTTGTTATTTGTAAAGTAAAAAAAATGAGTTGAATAAAAATAAGAGAGGTTATTATGGAGGAAACCCACATTTACTTTTAGGTCTAAATAAAAATAATTTAAGCCTCACAAAATATAAGTACTATCTCAAAACTTTATTTTTTCTCTCTCATGTCTCTAAAGAGATTTTTCCAAAACTGTGTGGCCTAGATGGATTGATACACCTAGGAAATGAAACAAGGCCTCTCCTATCATTCACCTACTCACTCTAACATGTTAACATAGTCATTTCAGCCTCATAATAAAAATAATGAAACATATGGGTCTTAGCAACATTGTGTTGAACACAAATGAGAAATTTTGTAAGAGTGCATTTGTTCTTTGCATGGTCAAATGGTTTGGACTTGAAAAAATTGAGAGAGGTTACCATGGAGGGATTCTACATCCATTTTAGGTCTATATAGAACATTCCTAGGCTCCGTGAACTTTGAGAACTGCTCCATCAACATTTGACAACTTTTTTCTTTAGGTCTATTGAGAGACTTTGCCAAAACCTTGTATTTTGGATGTATCAAGAAACCTAGGGATTTAGGGATTCTGTTGAAATTAATCCACCCACCTAGATGTGATGTAGTTGGATTTCCCCCATAATGTGAATAATGGAAAATATGCCTGTTGGAAACATTATGTTGAATGTAAATGAGACATTTTCCAAGAATGCATTCAATCTTTGCAAAGGTGATGATTTGTAGTTAAAAAAATCAAGATATTTTGTTGTGGAGGAACACCACATCCACCTATAGGTTTAAATTAAACATTCATAGGCCCCACAAATTCCAAGAACATCTCCATCAAATTTTTTCAGGTTTTTGCTCTCAATTCTCTTAAGAGACTTTGCCAAAATTATTTAACTCGAAAGGATCAAAATACCTCGGGAATAAAATGAGGCCTCTCTTAAAATCCACCCACCCACCCTAATGTGTTGGCATAATCAATCTAGCCCTACAACATGAAGAACATAAAATATGGCTCTTGACAACATTGTTGAATGTAAGTGAGGCATTTTGCAAGAATGCATTTGTTGTTTGCATAGTCAAACAATTTTGAGTTGATGAAAACTAAGAGAAGATATTTTGGAGGGACCCCACATCCACCTGTAGGTCTAGATAAAATATTTCCAGGCCCCACAAATTTTGAGAACTATTATATCAAAGTCTGGTAGTTTTTTTCTCTCAATTTTCTTAAGATGCTTTTCTAGAATTGTGTAGCTCAGATGGATTGAGATGCTCTATGAACTTTTAGAACTACTTTGTCAAAGTTTGACAATTTTTTTTCTCTCAAGTCTCTTACGAGACTTTATTTGAACCTACAACCCAGATGTATCAAGACACATGGGGAATAAAATGAGGCCTTCCCTAGAATTCACCTACCCACCCAAAATTTTGACAATCAATTTGGCCCCATGACATGAAGAACATAAAATATGGCTTTTGACAACATTATGTTTCAAATGTAAATGATATTTTTTAAGAATGCATTTTCTCTTTGCAAGGTCAAATGGTTTTTAGTTGACTAAAATAAGATATTTTATTATGGAGGGATCCCACATCCATTTGCAGGTCCAATTGGAACATTCCTAGGCCCCATGAACTCTAAGAGTTACTTCATCAAAGTCTGATAGTTTTTTATTCTCAGGAATCTTAAGAGACTTTGTAAGAACCCTATAGCTTGAAGTGATCAAGACACATGGGAAATGAAATGAGGCCTCCCTCAAAATTCACCCACCCACCCTAATGTATTGATATAATTGGTCCATACCCATGACACAAAGAACATAAAATATGGCTCTTAACAACATTATGTTGAACACATGAGTTATTTTGTTAGAATGCATTCATTATTTACATGGTCAAATAGTTTTGAGTTGACTAAAATTGAAATATTTTATTATGGAGGGACCCTACATCCACTTGTAGGTCTAAACATAACATTCCTAGGCTCCAAAGACTTTGAGAACTACTCTATCAAAGTTTGGATTTTTTTTTCTCTCAAGTCTCTTAAGAGACTTTACTAGAAAACGACAACCCAAATGGATTGAGACACCTAGAGAAAAATGAAGCCTCACTTAGAATTCACCTACCCACCCCAATGTGTTGGTACAATTGGTTCAATCCCATGACATGAGGAATACAAAATATGGGTCTTGGCAACATTATGTTGAATGTAAATGAGGTATTTTGCATGATTGCATTTATTCTTTCCATAGTCAAATGATCTCGAGTTGAAAAAAATAGAGGTTATTTTGGAGGGACCTTGCATCCACCTGTAGATCTAGATATAACACTCCTAGGCCCCAGGATGCTTGAGAACCATTGCATCAGATTTTGGGTAGTTTTTTGCTCTCAAGTATCTTAAGAGACTTTGCTAGAACCCTTTATCTTGGAGGATTGAGACACTTAGGGAAAAAATTGAGGCATCCCTCAGTATTCACTTACCCAATCCAACATTTTGGAATAGTTGATTTGAATCCATGATGTAAAGAACACAAAATATGGCTCTTGGCAATATTATGTTGGATTTCAATGAGACATTTGCAATAGTGCACTCATTATTTGTGTGATCAAATAATTTTGAGCTGATAAAAATTAATGAGCGAGGTTATTGTGGAGGGACCCCACATCTAGTTTTAGGTCTAGACATGACATTATTAGGCCCCATGAACTTTGAGAACTACTTTATCAATGTTTGGCACTTTTTTGCTCTTAGGTCTCAAGAGACTTTGTTGGAGTTGTCTAGCCCAGATGGATCAAAAAACTAGGGGAATGAAATGAGGCCTTCCCTAGAATTTACCTACTACCTTGATATTTTGGTGTAATCATTTCAACCCCATAACATGAAGAATACAAAATATGTCTCTTGGAAACAATATATTGAATGTAACTAAGGCATTTTACAAAAATGCATTTGTTGATGGCACAATAAAACTATTTTGATTTGAAAAAAATTGAGAGATATTATTATGGATGGGCCCAAAATCTAACTATTGGTCTCGATAGAAAATTCTTAGACACCATGAACTCTAAGAATTTTTTCATCAAAATTTTGGCATTTTTTTACTCTTAGGTTTTTTAAGAGATAGTCATAATCATGTAGCCCAAATGGATCAAGAAATTTTAAGAAAAAAACAAGGCCTCCCCTATCATTCAACTACCCACCCCAACATCTTGGTTTAAAAGGTTCAACCCCATGATGTGAATAATGCAAAATATGGCTCTTGGCAACAATACATTAAACATAATTAAGATATTTTGCAAGAATGCATTTCTTGTTGGCACAATCAAACTATTTTGAGCTGAAAAAAAATTAAGAGAGATTATTATGGAGGGAACCCACATCTATATATAGGTCTAGATAGAACATTATTATGCACCATGAACTTTGAGAATTGCTTCATCAAATTTTGGTAGTTTTTTGCACTTAGGTTTCTTTAGAGATTTTGCTAGAATCGTGTAGCCCAAAAAAATTGAAACACCTAAGTAATGAAATGGGGAATCCTCTAGAATTCACTTTCCCACTCCAATGTTTTGGTGTAGTTGGTTCAGCCCCATGACATGGTGAATACAAAATATGGCTCTTGACAACAATACATTGAATGTAATTAAGGCATTTTACAAGAATGCATTCATTGTTGGCATGGTCAAAATGTTTTGATTTGAAAAAACTACGAGAGGTTATTGTGGTGGGACCTCACATCTATATATAGGTCTATATGAAACATTCCTAGTCTCCACAAACTTTGAGAACTGTTTCATCAAATTTTCATAGATTTTTTGCTCTTAGGTCTCCTAAGAGACTTTACTAGAACCATGTAGCTTATAAAAATTTAAACACTTGGGGGAAAAATGGGGCCCTCCCCTAGCATTTAATTTTTCACCTTGAAATATTGGTATATTTGGTGTGTTCCCATAATGCAAAGAACATATAAAATATCAAAGTTATTGATAACTTTTGTAGTTTTGCAATTTTTTATTTTCAAGCCAAATCTTTGAATTTTTTGAATTTTATTAGTTTGTACATGTTATAAATCATATTATATTTAATTCTAATCCCAAAATGTCCTAATTTGTGGCTTGATTCAAGTTTATGTTGCATGTAGTAACTTTTGACAACTTTTTTGTTTTCAGTAGTCTTTTGCAACTTTGGTCTAACATTGATTTTTCTCATTTTTCCTCTTGGTTTTTTATTTATCATTGATCCATCATGTTTTAAAAGCATTAATACACCTATATTGATTTATTTCATTCATTCAAAAGCTCAAAGTCATACTTTTTGAAGTGCTACCTAGGGTTGTCATATTTAGGACTATTATAACCCTCTTCATGGTTGTATACAAGCCATATTTTCCTTCTTTTTCTCTTTTATATGTTCATTATCCCTTCAAAAATCCTAATAAAAATTATAATCTCTTTTCACGGAGATCCCATAAATTACGGTCTCTCAAATGGTATAATAACAATTCAATATGAATGTCACATCAACAAGCTCTTGGAATCCTTCTTTTAAACTACCTTTTCTAAGTTTGCCTTATGATTTGACTTCATTGAAACATATCACTATGTTAATAAATATGAGTGTGGTATTGTTATGTATATTCTAGGGTGACCTTTATGATCATATGATAGTTATGGTTGTTAGAATATATTGTTCATGCTTTGAATGTAATGCCTAAGGGTTTGAAACATATAACTTGATGGACTATCAACAATAAAGAACATTGGTAGCCATGAATAGAAACACAAATACATACCTCTATAACAGAAAAAAAATACTAGATTAGAATTTAATATCATTATGTATCAAACACTCATATCAATTATAATTGAATAAAATATCCTTCAAAATGAATTTGATCTTAGGGTTTGGTGAGTTGTCATTGGCAACCAAACCCTAAGTTTGATTTAAGACCATTCCAATTGCATTATTGAATAAAATTGATATAAACCCCCTTGGATTTGACTAATAATCACTTAAATATTTGAAGACATAAAAAATGAGAGAGGTTATTGGATTATAGATTAATCTTGAGCCTCTTTGGATTTGAATATCATTTTTTTGGCTTATAATTTTATTTACCTTCTACCTAGATGCATTAATATTTGGAAAAGGATAGGATGGCAACATAAAACTATCAACATATCTAGATAAGGTGTCACTATAACAATCTTGTCGTTTTTCCCTATCATAGAAACTAGATCTACTAGTATAAGAGGAAGCACATGAATAAGCTGATCTAGAATAAAAATTAGACCATACATCCATTTTTACAATTTCATAATATGTTAAGACTCAACCTTGTAGAGACTTCAAAGAAATCCACTCATAAGAGCTACCTTGTTGGTGGGAAACTTTGAGCATACAAAAATTTAACAAGTCATAAATGGTTGCGTTGACCTTCTATGGGCAACAAAGTCAAGGTTTCATAAACAAAGATAATGTTACTGTGATAAACCATAAAATGAAACATTTTAGAAGATGGTATAGAGGAATATTTGTTATATTTTTGCACATTATATAGGCTCTCCACACAAATGCTATAAGCATATGATATTACAAAAATAACCATATAAACATATCTTAATGATCCATCAACAAATTCATAAACTTCTTATGGAGTTATAATATGGTTCCTTACAAAAAAATTGTAAATAATTTTATATGAATGTTCCTCACATTCATATCATGGACTGTGGGAGATTCATGCTATTAAGACTTTTATATCCTTCTCATTGACCAACAAGTTAAATATTGTATTCAAATCAATAAATATGATTAAAATAGGATCTTAATGTTCATCAAAAGCATATAAAAATTTCATGGAGACATTTAGATAATTACCAATTGTGCATTATATACATTACTCAATAGGATATAGTAGAAATCAAGCGATAAGAAAATAAAAAGTAGAAGTATACATTCAAATGCTCAACCTACTACAAGATACGAAACAACATATATAGTTCTTTTCTTTGTTTTACAACCATGCTAACAACCTTTCAAATTCTATTGATTAGGCTATTCTATTTTCTTGTATGCCATGCATTAACTTAATTATATATTTTCATGGAAAATTTTAACTAAAGTGCAAGTTTGTAGGTTCCTTGGTGTTGTCAAAATTCTAGACCCCCTCCTTTGTAAATTGGCAATAACTGGTTAAATTTTGGCTAAGTATTTACTCGGGCGGTGTTTTATTGAATATTTCTAACTTGGGTGGTGTTTTGGTTATTTTGTCTAACTTCCCATTTTACCGCCATAGTTCTTTCCTTCTCCTTTTTTTAAGCTGAGTAGTATTTTGGGGTTTTGTTGTAACTCACCGCATGTTCTGAAGTCTTTCTTTTAAAATGTTGGCGGTCTATACCTAAGGTTTACGAACTTGTTAAAAAGACTGCTGATAACTTTTTCCAAAGTTTTCAAAAGCCAAGTGAGAATCTAAGTGGTTCCTATAACTACAACAGTGATTTGTATAGTTTTACGAAGTCTCCACATTATCGCTAGAGCACGTTTCCAAAGAAATTAAGTGGTCATCATACAAATTATCATTTTAAAGTACATTCCAGAATAAATGAAAGTTATTTGTGCAAAGTGAATAAAGGAAATGTCATTCATCCATAGCAAAATCATACCAAAATCAAAGACATAATTACTCATAATGCGGGGAATTAACAACAGAAGTATAAAATGAAGTACTTCATTATATATATATATATATATATTTATATTTATGTATATATATATATTGGAGGAAATACAAAATCTCTGTCAATTACATAAAGAGGGGGAACTAGATAATATTTAAAATGGAAATTCTTTTCATGCATAGAGGGTGAACACCAGCACATAGACTACTTCCATAACCACTTGGAGATGCTCTATTTGAGTAGGTGAGAGCAGGTTCTCATGTGACTGGAGAAACTGGGCAAATAGCTCCATGTTTCTCACTAGCCCTGTATGCAGGAGAGTCACTACTTCTTCCAAGGTTTCATTATGAGTAATAGAAGTAATGCAAATGGCGTCACCTATCAACTCGTTCAGTGGATAATTGTTGAGGATAGCAATAGCTACATTCACCCGATGGAGGAATTCTAGTCATACCAGTCATTTTGTTACCCTCATTCCCAGTCATGATGCTTAGAGGTGTGAATCACAGTATACATGAAACATTCCAAAAGCGTTGCATTGTGCACATGCACCTGGTTAAGAAATGTATCTCCCAATATGTTATGCAACACCTCCTCTTCAATCTCACTTTCAACTATGAATACCTCCTTTAACTGATCATACAATCACCTAAAAAGAGGGCTACACTAGTCGATTTCTTCAATGATGAAAAATTCATTCATGGATACACCATCGCTCTGAGCGCTAGCCATGTTTGATATTGTAGGAAGTGAGGGCGAATGTGAGGATAGATGCTGATATGAATTTAAGAATTTATAGAGGGCTCAATTGGTGAGACATGTTAATTGAGAATAATCAAGATGATAGGATGGTGATGCAGTTTGAATTAATGGTTGATATGCCAGGAATTTAAGTTACATTCCCAGTTGATTTTTTGGTTGGACAACTTGCACGTGTGACAGTTGTTTAATGCTCAATTGGTGAGGTATGTGAACCACTTCAGAATCAATGGTAGTGAGGCGAGGGTTAAATCAAGAAATACTCAAGAATTGTTTAAGGTCTTTTCACTGGCAATGTAATTATGTTGGTTATTTATTATTTTTTTATCATCGTTTTCAAGATAAATGGTTGAGCAACAAGAAGACGATACCACAACTGATTGATAACTGTCATGGAAGGAATGTGACCCCTATATTTGGGTGAAAAGATCATTCATCAGAGGTCCGATCTCTGGTGAATACATTGTAATGTAATTAAGGGAGGAACTTTAGATTGGTTTTAAATTTTATTTAGTTTCCTAATTACAGTGGTTCTTAATCTATGAGTTGCGAGTAGAACAAGATGTTGGTTGTACTAGTTTGTGAGCCACGTACAGAAATTGAATGTGTTTTCTATGAGAAATATATTCGATTGCATTTATTTCATCTATTGTAATTGTGGGATTTCTTAGTTTAGCTTACATTTTCTTTTGTCATTAATCGATACGGTTTGTGAGCTATCCGATTGATGACCCTTAGGATTTATTTCACATTAGTTACATTTTTATGGGATAATGTTAATTTCCTTATCGATTTCTAGTTAAAATCCATTCATTTTTCATTCAAATCACATGAGGGAGTTGTACCTCTCAATTCAGAGGAAAGCCAAAAACGCAATTGTGGCCTTTCTAGAGTTGTTAGCGGATCAATACTAGTGCTCATTTATTACCTATATATTTATTAGGGGCTAATTCATTTGCTAATAGATTTTTGGCGACTCGACTGGGGAAAGGGATTTAAATTTCTGACAATTTGCTTTCGTGTCATGCAACAAGATGGTACTTCCCAACAATGACATGTTTCTCGTACTTCAACCTGACCTAGATTGGATGCAGGTGGAGCAAGATGATATCATATCATAATTAAATACACTCACTTGGAGGTACATAAGAAGTGCAACAGATTATATGTGAGTCAATTCATTTTGGAAGGACCCTACGTCCAGCCATGCCAGTGGTAGAATGACCCCCAAGATTGATCTTTGAATACTAGGACGACCCACCTCATCACCCTAATCCACGCTAGGATTAACCTCCAAATCATCATCTGAATCAATACCCCAATCAACCACTAAACAACCCTCCAGCTCAATCGCCACCTAGGCAGTAGCCTTGGTTTCCCTCATCACTCCTATAGGAGTTGGCAACTCTGAATACCATGACTTCAGTTCCTTGGGGCAATCATAATGTATCTTTCACTCTTTCATAGTGCAATGACATGCCACATGGCTCTAGAAAAAGGTTCCCAAAGTTCTCTGGCAATGACATTCCTGATTTGGAAGAGCATGTTTTGGCTATGACTGTAGTAAGTGGAATCCTAGGAATCCAAGAGGAGGATGTATTTGTTAGAATATTTGTTGATAGTTTAATTAGGAAAGCTATTGAATGGTTTTGAGGATTAGAGAAGGGTTGCATAACAAGCTAGGATCTTCTACACAAAAGGTTCCTATAATGTTTCCTAAGTCCTATCAACGTAGCTAATCTACTTAGGAAATTCTTCAAGATCGTGAAGGAAAGACATGAATCTATGAGGGAGTTCATTTATAAGTTTAATCAATCTCTTCAACAGATTCCCACACCAGAACAACCAAGCAAGGTAATTCAATTTCATGTCTTTACTTCTGCCCTTGATCCTGATGTCCAACTTATGCTAAGAAGAGACAAGGTTTCTAGGATTGAACAAGCCCAAATTGAAGCGGTGAACATTGAAAATGACCTAATGGCGATGGGTAAGTGGAAGCTTGACCTTGTTAATCAGTCTATTAATTATCACCCACCACCTGCCCCTTCCCCCTCTAGTTTTCAGGAAATTATCGATGTCTCTCATCCCATCGCTGAGAAAATAAACTTTACTATATTGAGTAGCATGCAATATTTTCTTGAGCAAGACAAGAGTGTGGAAGAGAAAGATCAGTATTAGCATGCCCAAGTGTATAGTCTAAACACCACAGTTGAGTTTGAAGATGAGCTCAGCTCATCCAGTGATGATGAAGATTGTACACCATAGGAAAGGTATAATCCTACTTTCCAATTTGATCCTTCACCTCTTCCTACAAGTAATCCGCTCCTTAGTCCAAACAATAAAGGCTAGGAGTCTAGTGATCTTTTTATTCTAGAATATGAGGCCTTTATGTTTGAAGATCTCTAAGATAAAATTGCCTATGTCACTGAGAAGATTGTTAAATATCCTCTAGGTGAAAGTGGGGTAAAGTGGTCAATCAGTTCAAATCCTCTCTTCCTTTTTGAAGAATTTGAAATCCATGACAATGCTTTTTTTGGATAGATCAGCTCTAGTTCGCTAGAACCATTGATAGTAGAGGCCACTCATTATTCTATTAATGATCAAGAAAAATAGGATATTGTGGAAGTAAAAGATTGGGAAGCCACATAATCTCGAAATAATGTGTTGATCAGAGAATTGTTCATGAGATGAGAAGTCATGTTGATGCAGGTGATGTAAAAAAATTGAATTCACTTCAAAGGCAGGAAACATTTTTAATAATAAAGTATCACGAAATGAGGAGTGTTTCAAAGACATTTGATGATGTCCCTTCATGTCAAGAGGTTATTTATGATGAGAAGTGGTTGTTCAGGAGCAACGCTATTGGTCTCCTGTATAACTTCATTGCTTATATTTGGGTCATCTATATTCTTACTTTCCTCCAAAAGCTGCATGTGCCAACATGTTTTTTCAAGTCTGGGTCCTTCTTGCAACCCGTAAATGGTTTCGTGTAAACTTTCCTTCCTTCTCCTTTTTGGTAGGTGTCAACCTACCTTGTATATACTATTTTGGTGTGTCATTTTTGGTTCTCCCTCTTTGCTCGACCCTATTACCCAATGGATAGGACTGGTCTAATGTTTCTATGTTCCTGAATACATCCTTTTTAGTCCTTGTCCCCAGTTAGAGCCCCTTTTGTCAAAATTTCAGACTGCCTCCTTTGTAAATCAACAACATCTAGTTAAATTTTGGCTAAGTCTTTACCCGGGCAATGTTTTATTGAAAATTTCTAACTTGGGCAGTGTTTTGGTTATTTCATCTTACTTCCCATTTTACCACTATAGTTCTTTCCTTCTTCAATTTTTTAAGCCAAGCGGTATTTTGGGGTTTTGTTGTAACTCGCCGCACGTTTTGAAGTCTTTCTTTTAAAAGGTTGGCAATTCGTACTTAAGGTTTACGAACTTGTTAAAAAGACCGTTGATAACTTTTTTCGAAGTTTTCAAAAGCCAAGTGAAATTTTAAGTGATTCCTATAACTACAACGGTGATTTGTATAGTTCTATGAAGTCTCCAAATTACTACCAAAGCGTGTTTCCAAAGAAATTAAGTGGTCATCATACATATTATCATTTTAAAATGCATTCCAAAATAAACGAAAGCTATTTGTGCAAAGTGAATAAAGGAAATGCCATTCATCTATAATAGAATCATATCAGAATCAAAGAAAAAATTACTCATAATGCAGGGAATTAACAATAGAAGTATAAAATGAAGTACTTCATTATATATATATATATATATATATATATATTGGAGGAAATACAAAATCTCTGTCGATTACACAAAGAGGAGGAACTAGATAATATTCAAAATGAAAATTCTTTTCATGCATAGAGGGTGAACACTAGCACACAGACTACTTCTATAACCACTTGGAGACACTTTATTTGAGCAGGTGAGAGCAGGTTCTCATGCGATTGAAGAAACTGGACAAACAACTCCATGTTGTTTCTCACCAGCTTCACACACAGGTGAGTCATTGCTTCTTCCAAGGCTTCATTCTGAGGAATAGAAGCAATGCAAATGGCATCGCTTATCAGCCCATTTCATGGATAGTTGTTGAGGCCAGCAATAGCTACATTCACCCAGTGGAGGAATTCTAGTCGTACTAGTCATTCTGCTGCCCTCATTCCTAGTCACGACACTTGGAGGTGTAAATCACGATATACATGAAACATTCTAGAAGCGTTGCATTGTGCACATGCACTTGGTTTAGAAATGTATCTCCCAATATGTTATGCAACACCTCCTCTTCAATCTCACTTTCAACTGTGAATACCTCCTTTAACTGATCAAACAATCGCCTGAAAAGAGGGCTACATTTGATTTCTTCAATGGTGGCAAAGTCATTCATGGATACACCATCGCTCTCAGTGCTAGCCATGTTTGATATTACATGATGGCAAAGTGAGGTAGTCCCTATTGAATTTATAGAGGGTTGGTGAGACATGTTAACTGAGAATAATCAAGATGATAGGATGATGATGTGGTCTGAATTAATGGTTGATATGACAGGAATTTAAGTTACATTCCCAATTGATTTTTTGGTTGGACAACTTGCATTTGTGATAGTTGTTTAATGCTCAATTGGTGAGGTATGTGAACCGCTTCAGAATTAATAGCTACGAGGTGGGGGTCAAATCAAGAAATGCTCGAGAATTGTTTAAGGTCTTTTCACTGGCGATGTAATTATGCCGATTATTTATTATTTTTCGATCATCATTTTCAAGATAAATGGTTGAACGACAAGAAGATATTACCACAACTGATCGGTAACCGTCATGGAAGGAATGTGACCCCTATATTTGGGTGAAAAGATCATTCATCAGGGGTTCGATCTTTGAAGAATACATTGTGATGTAATTGAGGGAAGAACTTTAGATTGGTTTTAAATTTTATTTAGTTTCCTAATTATAGTGGTTCTTAATCTATGAGTTGTGAGTAGAACAAGATGTCGATTGTACTAGTTTGTGAGCCACATACATAAATTGAATGTGTTTTCTGTGAGAAATATATTTGACTGCATTTATTTCTTCTATTGTAATTGTGGGATTTCTTAGTTCAACTTACATTTGCTTTTGTCATTAATCGGTACGGTCTGTGAGCTAGCTGATTGATGACCCTTAGGATTTATTTCACATTAGTTACATTTTTATGGGATAATGTCAATTGCCTTATTGCTTTCTAGTTAAAATCCATTCATTTTTCATTCAAATCACATGAGGGAGTTGTACCTCTCAGTTCAGAGGAAAGCCACAAACACAATTGTGGCCTTTCTAGAGTTGTTAGTAGATCAGTACTAGTGCTTATCAAGCCGAAGAGTCATTTATTACCAATATATTTATCAAGGTCCAATTCATTCACTAACACTTGGTTTTATGTGGAACCCTTTGTAATGGGTTAAGGAGATTATTATAATAATATTTATTTCCTTAGGCAATGTAGATATAAGTATAATTAGTAAACATTATTATTTTAAATTATTTGTACCAAATGTAAGGATATGTCACTAAAAATATAAGATGTACAGAGTAACACATGACACCCTTGACATATGAATGTGGAAATAAAAGTAAAATGTGTGAGGGGAGAAGGAATGATGCCCTCAATGTAAATATATAGCAACATTTAAAGGCCTAAGATATAATTGTGGGGAAGACAAGAAGCCTCAAATATAAAGGTGTTCTAATGAAAGAATAATAAAATAAGGGGGGAAGAAATAATGTCCTTGGTCTAATATGGTAAATCTAAAAGTGTAATATTTCAATGTAGGGTAAATTTGTAAACTCTTCAAGTATGGTGTGATAATGTAGGATCAATTATTTGTAATCAATGGTAAAATAACGAGGCATAAACATCATAGTTTGGTATATTTTATAAACATGGGTAGGATAATACAATTGGACAAGCATAAATAGAGAGTCATAGTTGTCATGGGAATGTTTGAAAAGTATTATGATAAGAAATAATAAAGAAAGATGATAAACTAAAATGGTCAGGCAAGGGTCATAAAAAAAAAAAAATGTCAATACACATAAGGGTGTGGAAGCTAAAATATGAAAATGATTGGTAAAGATCAACCTAAGTGGGAAACAAAGGAAAATGGTAGTAAAGTATATGCATAAAGTGTTTCTACATAATAATGGAATGAAATATATGTGAAGCAAGGGAAAACCTAAACGAAATATGGGAAATTAAAGCTAAGAAAGGAAGGAAAAAAGAAAAAAATATGACAAGAAATAAGAGGTGTTAATAAGGACTCATAAGAAATATTTTTTCTCTCATATTCAGTGGTTCATATTTATTTTTGCATGTAACTCAATTTAAGGTGTGCTATGGTGAACAATACTAACCTCTTGACATACACGATATTTTTTCCCATGACTAATCTTATAAAGTAAGGGAGTTTTGGGATCATGATTATGATTGATTTTTTTACTCCCTTTGTCTATAAGCTCTTGAATTTATGGTTAAATGCAATGCATCTATCTATTGAATGGCCATGTATGCAATGATATGAAAAAAAACTACTTGTTTGTGTGTGGTGTGAGCTTGGAGTTATCCATTAGCTTAATTGGAGGTAAAATAATAAGATTATGTTTCAAGAGTATTTCTAATACAATATGTGGATGTTCTTCTAATATAGTGAATTATCTAAATATATTTATGTTAGAAATTACATTATGGATGACCATCATGAATATTTTCACTTAATCACCATGAAATGAGGAATGAAATGATGAACGTTTTCAAATTGAAAGGTGAACCTCAAATCAAAGAAAGAAAAAATGTTACCAAAAAATAAACTCAAGAACTCAACAATATACTTGCAATTTGTAAAACATACCCATTATCCAGTAGTTGTAAGGCCTCTATAGAATGTGAGCATGTTACATAATGTGCTCACATTTCATATTACCAAAATTTTCTTGCCAGTTTTGGTTTGGAGAAGGCTTGGATAATGAACCTAAAGGTTTGGGCTCTCAATTTTCCCCCATTTGACATGGTTTTTCACTTTCAATAGTATTTTTCATCTTTTTTTTACTGAAAGAGGGGTAAAAATTTATTCAAGAGCAAGAAAGATACAGAGAAGAAGAACATGTCGCTCCGAGGAGCTTAAAGAGCCCGGTCACTGTCCACTAACTGATCTAACATAGTAGCCTTATCAGGGGGCAGTTGTCCCTTATCAACAATATCCCAAGCATACATTTGATCAAAAGCCCATTTGGCCAAACAATTAGCAACCCCATTCCACTCTCTAGGAATATGCCTAAAAAAAACATAATTGTAAAAACCACATAGTCGAAGAATCTGTCTAATAACCAAATGCAAGTGTCAACCCACACCATTTAACTATTTTCTAGTAAGCAAAAACACCACCACCTAAGAATTAAACTCACAAATGATCCTTCTCTAGCCTAGAACACAACTACACTCAACAACACACTAGATGGCCAGGGCCTCCATAAGATTATTTGTTTGAAGGCCTTTATAAACAAAAAAAATAAACTAAATGTCCCCAAAGCTATCATGACCAACACCACCAATACCAGCCTAGCTAGGATTCCCACGGGATAAACCATCAATGTTAATTTTGAAAACTCCTTGTGGAGGATGGGTCCAACGACCCTCCCTATTGATTCTCCACAGAGGGTGTCTACATCTATTCCTCATAAATTGGCCAAAAAGTGGTGGAGCACCTCCATGAAGAGGAAAAGTGAGGCGAGTACAGATAGCAACCTCCTTAGGATCCACATCACCAGAAAAGTAACACTTTGCTAAGACAGTCTCTCAAAGAAAATGAACAATTTTCCACCATAAATGTTGAACAACCATCCTACTATCTTGAAAAATCCTATGATTCCTCTCCAACCAAATATGCCAAATGATAAAAGAGGGACCCACAACCTAGGCCACCTAAAGGAAATAGCTCCTCATAGGGGCATTCCCCCAATGGGCCCAAAACTCAACCAAACAAGAAACATGCCAACAAGATTGACCCCAAACTGTCCACCATAAGTGCCAGATCTGCTTAGCAAAGGAACACTGAAGGAAAAGATGAGAGACCAATTCCACATTAGTGCAACATAGAATGCACATGGAGGGACCTTGGAAGCCCCGCTTACATAAATTGTGCCACATAAGACATCGATTATGAGTAACCAACCACATAAAAAAGTTGCAATTTGGCCAAGAAACTTTACTCCGGACTTGCTTCCACCAAGGAACCTCAATATCCCCAAACATTTTCCTAAGAATTTCCAAGTAACCTGTAGAAACAGAGTACTTACCCACCAAGGAATTTCCCCAGGCCAAAACATCCTGCCCAACTAGAGAGTTACACTCCCGAGAAGCAAGAATCTGAGCCAACTCATTCTGCTGCTCCTCTGAACCACTTGTCGGCCATTCACAAGGATCCTTCCATCTGTACCCCACAGTAAGGCCTATATTTTTAGCACACTTATAATGCATAACCTTATTCCAACCAGCTGCTATAAACCTATCACAGAGGGGCTGCAAATGTAGATACATGGAAAGTAGAGGAGGATTACCATCCCAAGAATTTGTCCAAAAAAGAGCTTTAGAGCTTTGATTACAAATCCAAAAAGACCCTTCTTAACAAGTTGAGCCCCAGTTTTTAGAGTGTGCCAAATCATAGAGCCCCTGCCCTCCAAAGGATAGCGGCCAACATCGACCTAATCGACACTAGATAAGTACTTATGCCTAAGAATCTGAGCTCAAAGCAAATTCTGACTTGTACACCATTGGCAGTACAATTTGGCTGCTAGAGCCTGACCATTCCAGATAGCATATCGAAGACCCAAACCTCCTTCCCTCTTTGGATGACACACAACTTCCCATTGAACAAGGCTCCACTTAGAAGTCTGCAAATTACTGCTCCAAAGGAATTGGCATGAGAGAGTATCAAATTCTTTAAGAAAATAAACAAGAGCTGCCTGAACAAAAATTCTATAAATAGGAAGAGCCTGAATCACCAATTGAAGAAGGGTAACCCTAGTAGCAGTGGAAAGCCATCGATTAGTCCAACGATTAACTTTCCTACATATCTTATCAAGCAAGTCTTGCCAGAGTGGCCTTGATAGCCGACCAACAACAAGCAGAACACCCAGATAAAGCAAGGGAAGAGACCCAATTTGAAACCTCAAGATATTGGCAATCCTCCTTTGAATAGAATTCGAGGTGTTAAAAAAATAGATTGAAGACTTGTGATCATTGAATTTTTGACCCGAAGCAGCTAAGTAGATATCCAACTCCCACCTAAAGGATTCTGCTTCATGAATACAAGCAACTCCCATAAGAGCAGTGCCATCCACAAATTGGAGATGAGAAAGCTTAGGCAACCCATGACTACAAGTCCAACCTTGAATCATACCCTGGGAAGCCCGAGACTTGATAAATCTGCCTAGGCCTTCAACTATAATAATAAATAAATAAGGGGAAAGAGGGTCCCCTTGGCGAAGGCCCTTGGAAGCACCAAATAATGTCGAAGGTTCTCCATTGAGAATAACAGAGAAGGATGCGGAAGTAACACAGCTCATAGTCCAGCTAACCCACTCCAAACTAAAACTAAAGACTGTGAGAGTTTTCTGCAAGAAGCTCCACTTAACTCAATCATAAGCTTTGGACATATCAAGTTTGATGAACATAGATTTTTCTTTGGAAATTTCCATAGTGTGAATAGCTTCAGAAGCCACTAACACTAACACCCCATCAAGAATTTTTCTTCCTGCCACAAAACCTCCTTGCTCATCAGAGATTAAAATGGGGAGCTAGGGTTTGAGTCTCTCAAAAATCAACTTAGTAACAATCTTATAAACAACATTACACAAAGCAATAGGCCTAAAAAAGTCCAGCCGATTAGCACCATCCTTTTTAGGAATAAGAACAAGGAAAGTAGAGTTCATGGCCTTAAGCATTTGTTTGCTGCAATAAGATTCATGGACCACCTTCAACAAGTCCAAATTGATAATATCCCAAAATTCCTGAAATAATTCCATAGGAAACCCATCCGACCCTGGAGCCTTACCCTTACGCATCCCAAACACAACCTCCTCCAACTCAGATAGAGAGATTGGATGCATAAGAGATGCATTCATCTCATTAGTCACAAGAGAGGGAATACAACCCAAGACTAAATTCTCCTAATCCACAGCAGGAGGTGAATCTTCAGTAAAGAGAGAAGCATAATACTAAGTGGCCTCACGTGACATAGCTTGAAAATAAGTCAATTGATCTCCTGCAACACTAACCAAAGAGGATAAGTAACTCTTATTATGACAGGCCTACACCAACTTGTGGAAAAAAGTCGTATTTTGATCCCCTTCTTGAAGCTAGTCATTACGGGCTTTCTGCTTCCAAAAAATATCCTCCCTAAGTTCCCACTCTTCCAATTCATGAACAACTTGTGGCTTAGCTCTACCCAAATATTTAGAGAAACCAAGATCCCAGATTTGATGAGTGATAACATCAAGGCGAACTTGAATTTTCCTCTTCATAACATGAAGGTTACCAAAGCATAACCTGCTCCACTTTTTAAGTTTCCACTTAACAAATTGCAATTTCCTAACAAAGAAATACATAGCGGTACCATAAGCGGGGCTTCCATCTCTCCACCATTGGGCCATTAAGTCGTGAAGGGAAGGGTCCTGCAGCCACATAAGTTGGAACTTAAAAGGAGGATTTTTAGGAACTACCACTGAAGAAGCTAAGAGTTTGATAGGCCAATGATCAGAACCCATCCAATCAAGAATTTTAGAAGTAGTACTTAGGCTACCACCCACCTAGAAGCAAGAAATAAGAAACCTGTCCAACCTCTCAGAGATTGCCTCTACACCACTCCTGTTATTCCAAGTAAAATTCCCATTACATGGTTTAATATCATTTAGATTCAAGTGGTCCACATTCTCACGAAAGAGCACTGAGGAAGGACCCAATCAAGGCAACCCCCCCTTTTCTCCTCCAGATGTAAAATAGAGTTGAAATCACCAGCCACAACCCAAGGAAGAAGATGAGTAGTCTCTCTAACATATCGAATATGAGACTAGAGGAAGGTTTTTCCCTGGAAATCTGTCGAAGCATACACAGTAGTAACTGAAATAATCTCACCCAATTCCAAACTAGAAGCAGCCAAAGAAAGAGAAAAGGGGCTAGAGATCCACCAATGTGGGACTATCTTCCTCAGATCCCATAAAAGGGCCAACTCTTAAGAAGCACCCACAACTCTAATACATTAACACTGCCGAAAACCCCAAACACTAAGAGCACACCGAAGCATGGAATCAACATAAATCTTAGTCTCCTGAATACAAAAAATATCCAAAGAATGAGCTGCAACCAAATCATGAATAACCTTTTTATCAAGGGATGCTATTCAACCACCTAACATTCTAGGAGAGAATAATCATTGAAGAGATTGAGATAAGTGAGCAACAATGGTCTTGACAGTGCCAGATTCCACCAACAAATCCCCAGATGATTTAATCTTCTCTTGATCCTTTTTACGACCACCTTTGGAAGAATTATCAAAAGAAACTTTCTTATGAGGGTGTTGCTACAAACCCAAACCCAACGACGAGCCCGACCATTTACCAGCCGATTGCACATCCTTAGCTAAATCTTCTAGAACAATGTCATCCTGCAAGTCTATCAGATCACATGGGTTCCCCATCTCAGGGATAGAAGAGGATCCATCCTGTTGCGACCCAGTAGGTTGATACAAAGAACACATCTCTTGCTCCTTCACAATATCCAAACTCATGCTAGCTGCCCCAAAAGAAAAATCTACTGGAATCCCTTCCTCTAAGGCCATAGTGTTCAACACCTCAAAATGATTGAAGCTATCATCAGGCTGCTTATCCCTGAAGGATCTTTTTTGAACTCTCCCCTTGGTTCGAGGCTTAATAGGTACAAAACCATCCTTATTAGGACCATTATCCTTCAAAGGGGTCTTACCCTTGTCCCAATTATCTACCTTGGGAGCTGAAGGAGGAGGAGAGCCACCAACAGAAGCGCCAACACTTTTGTTAACTCTAGGACATTGACGCTAGAGATGACCATACTCATGACATACCCGACAACGGAAAGGAAGAGACTCATAATCTAGCTATTGAATCCATGATGAAGAGCCCAAACAAATTTACAAATAATCTGGCAATGGATTATTTAAATCAATCTCAACACAAATGCGAGCAAACAAAATTACCTTTTTATCCAGGGTTTGCTGAGCAATTGTAGTCAGTTTCCCAAGCAGAGTTGCAATTTATTGTAGAATATCTTCCCTCCAAAATTCTAAAGGAAGCCGCAACAAATGAACCCAAATAGAAACTTTCAAAGGTAACTCCCCAACCAAATTAAATCCCGCATCCCAAGGTTTAATAAACAAACCCACATGATTGTAAAAGTATGGGCGACCCTCAAAAACTCAATTCCAGTTTTACATGTTGGTAAAAACAACCATAAAATAGTTGTTCACTGCAAGCATAAGCTCCATATCCCCCTCAATCTTCCATGAATGTTGAATCCAGACATCAAATGCCGACAAAGAGATGTGAACCCCAAGAAATTTGCAAATCAGAGCTTGCTTACTCCAATATTCGACATCCTCCATAACTGATTTACGAGGAATGACTAGAACCAGACGATCATGGCTTCACGAAAGACAACCATTCACTTTATTGAATTTTTGAGCTCTCCCCCACATAAAAGGAGTTTGATGGACTTGCATGCATACCTGAGGAAGTTCCATGGGGCGACACAACACCAACGATCACCAGACTATTGGAAACCCTATGCTTCTCCATCTGAATGGAAGACAAAATAGAAAGCCCCAGTGAAAAATCATTGAAACACAACAATGCACCCCCAAATACTAACTCCAAATATTTTGGGAATACAGGTCAAACCCCACAACACCATCCACAATACCCCACCAACACCAACCCAAGACCTTGCGAACACCACACAAACTACTGCTAGCACCACACAAACCCATACAAACCGTAACAAGCAACAAATGCCTTCGCAACACTAGTCTTCTACACCTCCGTCGGCTTCACTAACACAAACAAGAATAGAAGCTAAGGCAGAAAACCCTAGCCCGAACCAGGAATAAATGCCGCCATCATCCTACTTACTCATTTTGTAGTAATATTTGACAAAATCACCATCAAAATATCACACATCTTATTAACATTCTATCCATACAATTTTTTTTCCTATTTGGAACACATTAACATATTTATTTTATTTTCTTTTACTAATAATTTTATATTCCTTAGATATTGATTTTTATTTATAACTTTTGATCCTCTTATCAAAATTTATTTTTTTATATAAGATTGTGTATGCTTCATTCTTTGCACATTCAAAAAATTGTATTTTTTTGTTATTTTTGTGCAATTTATGTGATGCACACACTTGGTGATACAATTTTTAGAATGCGTCCAATTTGAAAAATCGTCTTGAAAATATTTAATAAAAAAAAACACAACTTTTAGTACTCACTCTTAACTATATTTCTACCAATTGATTATAAAATATACTAAATGCAGCAAAAAAGGGGAGGTGCACATTGAACACTGTTATATTTTATCAAAAAAAAAAGATAATTTTGTTTGTGCACATGATATTTGACCCTCTTAACCTTAACCATTTAAACAAATTATTTTAGTAATCTTGAAACTAGATTCATAGTATTACAATTCTTGTTCTTTTTGTATCTTCAAAATTTGAGTGCATGCATCTTCAATTACTTGTCCAAGTTTAGATTTAACTAATTTAAAAATAAAGTGATCACTTTTAACCCTCTTTTTGTCCCCCATTTCCATGCACTTACCCTTATATATAATATTCTACAACTAATTACCTTTTTATTTCTATTTTAAATCTTCAAAAACTTTTGCACATTAATATTAATTATTACCAAAGTGTCTAACTAAAGATATCCAAGAACAATGTTAAACTATCAACATCTAAAACACAAAAAAATTGAGTTCAAAACATATTTTTCCACATAATGAGCTTCAAATAAAATTCAAAGTCTTACCTTTTATTTGAGTACCCCTAATATTTTATTCTTAAACCAGACTTGTTTGGCCAAATCTCTATTGATGAAGTTATACTTGTTACTAATATTTATGGATACAATGACCTTTTTCTTTTAAATGTATCAATGAAATTAAAATATGAAATATTCATCTCATAGAGCTAAATTACATATAATCCTAGCCTTCTCCTCTTTATTTTCTCCACTAACATTCTCTTCCTTCTCACATCATTATCCACAATCTCCTCTTTATTTTCATCCCATCTTCTCATCATTTTCTTCTTCTTTTGTCATTCATTTATCTAAAAAAAACTTATTTTGTTTTGTTCTAAGAATGATTATTTTATGCAATGAATTAAACAATGCAAGAGCTACATATTTCAAGTGACCATAAAGTATTATTAGCCATAGTCCATATTGATAATAAACCCTTTTAAATTTGAACCATCATCCTCTAGCTCATTAACACTTTCATCAAACTTAAGAAAATTGCGGTTTCTTTTTTTTTTTTTCAATTTATCACCTTTTCTATAATAGATTTGAAAACAAAGTAATGTGGAAAAGTAGATCTAAATTCACTTTAAAAATAGAATTCGTTATTTTCTCATCTAACTTGCAAGATATAATTTTTTTCCTTCAATTTTATGCTAAAAAATTCAAATTATTAGGTCAACTTAAAATCACCATATCTTCTCTAATACTACTCAAGATCCTTACAATAACTACTTTTCAGAAAGCTCTCAAAATTATTTTTTTCAATAAATCTAAGACCAAGATAATTAGATGCCTATATGACGAAAATGACATTTAAAAAAATGTTTTCCTAATTTTGCACTAAAAAAATTAGGATTGTAGGGTTAGCTTG
Organism: Sequoia sempervirens; assembly: GCA_007258455.2. Taxonomy (NCBI): domain Eukaryota; kingdom Viridiplantae; phylum Streptophyta; class Pinopsida; order Cupressales; family Cupressaceae; genus Sequoia; species Sequoia sempervirens. The sequence goes on along the minus strand of VDFB02047144.1, from coordinate 17,852,500 downwards.
AAATCACCATATCTCCCTTAATACTTCTCCAAATCCTTATTATGACCAAATTTTGGAAATCACATAAAACTATTTCCAATGAATCTAAGATCATTTTAATTGGATACTTGTTTGAGATGCATGATAACCTTTTGAATATATAGATGATTTATTTGGAAAAAAATTAACAAAAATATTTTACCATTTTACCTAGATAAAACCTCAACTACCAAATGTTAAGAATCCACATAATTAAATATAAATACTCTAGAAATATCTCACAACACAAGAAATGCTTGTGGCCTCAAGATGCCCTAGTATCCAACACACTTAGAATTAGAGTAAACCTTTGAGATAAGGAAATACCATATAATACTCATTATGATAGAAGCCACTCCATGTTCTATCTAATACATGAGATCTCAAACACATATAATAATAGTCATATATCATTACAATGGTATTCACCTCCTTTAAATAAACCTTCTCCTAACACACAATGGAAGGGTAAAACATCAATTTCAACATGGACCTAATATAATTAATTACACAAATTGCCCACATGATCCAATATAACTAACTTAAAGAATGTGTGTCTATGATAGTATCTCCATCAACCAATATACATTATAATATTAACCCCTATGTGCACCTTCTATAACCATTATTCATTTTTATTTGAATGTATATCCACTTGTAAATTTTAAAATTTTTTAGTGCTTGTTTCTTTCTTTTAAACCCAAGTGGTTTCAACTCCTTTTGAAAATGAAATATATATATATATATATATATATATATATAATTTGCAATTCCTTTTCTCTCTTTTCCTCTTTCCTTGGTACATGTGTAATTTGTTTCTCATATGGATTCCCTATAATCATGCAAAAATATATTCCCTTCAATTATGAAGGGTAGGTTGTACCACTTGTGGTTCTTTTGTCCTTTAAGATTATTCTTCTCTATAGTATGAATACATATAGTTCTTTTATCCTTTAAGATTATTCTTCTCTATAATATGAATACATATAAGCTAATTTAATTTGATCCTTATAGGTTCTTTTGCTCTTATCAATTATTGGTTTTGTTCTTCATTTTCTTGCCATTGTTCTTCCTTATAAAGGAATACAAATCATGCAAATCATCATTACATTCATATGGTGGTTCATTATGTGTTTTGATAAATATATCCAGGGTAAAATGTCTTAATTTTGATAAAGAAACTTATGGATCTATAGTAGCTATAGCTTCTTCACCTTTGTGAACATATTTGATAAATTGATGTAACATTGAAAATATTGCTTGATATTATTCTATCTATTGACATCTAAGTAATACAAAACTTATTTGAAGAATGAATAGTATGACATAAAATATGCACTTCCTTCAAATTGACTATTGAAATTAAAATTTAATACATTGCATAATCTCAACCAATATACCATATTAGTTATCTTAAGTGAAAACCCTAAATATCCATATGCTTGTCATTGAAAATGATGACTAAATAAAATTTATTTCATGCATACATTATATTAACAAGTAAGATCTATAAACAAGTGAAAACCCTAAATATGCATTTGCTTGGATAGGATTATAGATCCCTTCAAAATCGGTTTGTAATGGGTTTCAGGGCCCCATCAAAACCTGTTTTACCCCTAAACAAAAACAAGTGAGATATATAAGCACACCCTTAATTGACATGAAATCCAACTAACCCCTAACATACAAAGGATCATAATAATTGTTATGTGGTATCTCATTATGTTAAAAAGTAATCACTAGCCTAGAATAAGAAGCATCTAGAATTTTTAGAGGCATAACCACAAAGTGAACTTTAGATTCATGTAAACCAACATTTTCAACTCCATCAACATGTGCATGTACCTCATGATCCTCTTACAAATCCACATTATTAGATTGATTATGAGTGGGAAATGGACTTGTATAAATTTATAAATTTTGATTGGGAGGAGCCACCAAATGATTGCCCCCATAATTAACACTCTCAACATGAATTAAATTATTATCAATCATATCTTGAATTGTATGCTTTAGTGTCATACAACACTAAGTATCATGATGGTTAACTTTGTTAATTACAAAATTCTCTCATCACATCCCTTAGACAAAACCTTAAATATATCTAGTGGTTTAATGAGAGGAAGTATGATCACATTTTCCCTAAGTAAATTGAAGTACATTATTCGAAGGCTCATGGAATCTTGTAAATTTTCTAAAATGTCAAGGCTTAAGAATAATAAAAAATTGGAAGCAGTAGCAACATTAGTAGCATTCAAAAATTTCTCTTGTTTTTTCTTACCCTTTTAGAAACTATTTTGTAGGATGATGTAGGAGGAACATGTGAAGATCCATACTTAAGTGCATTAGTCTAGCAACTTTACCTCAACATTCCTCACATTGACGAATAAATCTATAAGAAAATATTGAATAGTAGGCAACAATCCCTTGATAAAAGTTCTTTGAAGCTCACCATTGAGGATTTGGTAATGCACCATAGTACACAAGGGTTCGAATCTAATTTAACATATTCATTATTGCACTCATTGTATCCTTGTGTACAATTAAAAAAAATTGAAATAGAAACCTTAAATTGCCATTCACACTAAAGTATCTCACAAAGACATTGACCAAATCTAAAAATTAATATATAGACGTATGTGGAAGTGAATATAACCATTAATTCAATATCATAACATTTCAAAGTACATAAGATCTTAGCTAAAAACTTATCATTATATACAAAATTCAAATATGTAGCATTGAGAGAACATAATGTATCATAGGATCTCCTCTACCATTAAGTATTTCAAATCCAAGTCACAAATCAAATTAATATATAATTTTAAGAAAAAGTAGATTGTATTTGACTTCACTATTAATGTCCTTTATATGTCTAATAAGTGAGGTGTTTTTTCCTTTTCATCTCATGAAACCTTTGAGGAGAGTGCCAAGGGTAGAGAGGCATATTAGGAGTAGGAAGAGGAGTCAAAGTGACAACATGAGATAGAATTGGTGGGGCATGGATAAGTTGGGGGATGGTGGAAGAATATGGGTGACAACAACATGAGACGTAGGGATAACACTAGTGGGATGAACAAAAAAAGTGTGGTGCACAAGAGATGTAGGCATAAGAGAGATGAGGTAAACCTAAGAAGTATGAATAATATGGGAAGTAGGCACAAGAAGAGGATCATTAAGTGGCATACCATAGAATGGAGAAGAAGTACTGGGAGGAAGAGGCTTGGCTAGGATGGGAAGAGACACATGACTCAAAGAGCTTGATGAGCTTATTTGTTTAATATTGTTAAGCACTTCCAATCCATACAACTTGTACTAATCAACAAACTATGAATTTTTTTAGCTAAGGTAGAAAGATCAACATTAGTAGCCAAATTTGGAAGATGAGTAGAGAGTAATTGTGTAGTTAAAGCTTATCTTGCTTATTTATTTTCTAAACATGAGCATTTTGATCATATGCTCCTCCCTATTAAGATAAGTATTAGTGTGTAGAATCTCAACCATATTATCTTCAACTTGACTCGTAGAAACATTAAATTTAATCTAGGACATCTTTAAATAAGGTTAAAATCTTAATGTAAAAACTAGAATAAACAAATAGAAGCTTTAAATATAAAAAGAAAATTAGGAATCAAAACCCAAAATCTAGGGGATATAAGATCAAATGGCTTCACCAAAATGAAAAGACATAAAATGGGTTCTTATAATTATTTTGTATATTAAGCTAGGGTAGACAAATGTAGTGAATAAAAAATAGATTACCTTAGGGAGCCTAGATTTTAAACACTACACAAACATGATTATGAAATTAACAAGTAGGATTTTGTTACTTTACTTCATTTGCATTACAAAGATGTTTTGATGTAACTTGCACCTAATAAACCAATTCTGATTTTTACTATCAGATTTGAGATATTAAGGCTTTGGCAAACTAGGATATAGCCTAGGTTCTATCCTAGTTTGATCACACACCTACAAATATGATTTCTACACCTACCATTCTAATCTAATATTTGCAGTTTTGGACTTTTATTGTAACCTTAATCTCTACACTTTTGGTCTTCAAAAATATGCTCACATTTGCTTTTTGAACATGGTGGTACTTATAAGCTCAATATTAAAGTTTGTTGTGGTAGGAGAGGAGAGTGACTTGCTTCCCACCTTTTCCCCTATCCAATCCTTGGATTGATTTAGCAATTCTGAATAAATTGGAAGACGTGCCAAATAAAAATGCAAATGCCTATGTTGTCTTTGTGATCTCATATGCTAGTGCAATGCTCTCAAATGCTTTAATGATTGAATAATTCAATGCTTTAATCAATAATGGATAATTTAAAATGAATTAGGGTCAATCCTTTCATTCAACAATGTCAAACCATTTGAATATTTTGTGCTTGAGTTGGTAGACAACAACCAATTAAAAGTAAGTTGGCTAAGGCCCATGTTTAGATTTGAATTTGGTATCATAATTGCATATGTGACTTTGAACTAGGCTGAGTAACAATAAATATTAAGATTGATTGTCTATAACGAGAAAACATGACACAAAATAAAATAAAATATAGATTGTATGTTGATGCTTACACACAAATAGAACCAAAACAAATAATTAAATAATTAAATCTAATAGAAACACACTTTTCACCCTAAAATATATCTATCTTAAAATGCCTATCCAACCTATTTAATAAGTTATTATAGACATTTATTGCTAATATCACCCAATATCCTTTAAATATATCTAAAATATCCTTTCTAGCCAATAGTAACTTACAACTATCTATGTTTTTAAGGCCACACCAAGCTAAATCCCAATCTAACTTAAAAAGAAAATGGTTTGTGTTCGTCGTGGACCCTAGGCAGAGGGCAGTTCACAGGCGTTCACTAAGACGAAGTTCTTTTAAAAGAGAAACCTAAATTGTTCTTCCCTACCCATATTAAAAGAATACCGCAGAGCCGAGGAACAAAATAGTTTATCGGCAATATCAAGAATTTGTTTCATACACAAATCAATTTAGCTCATTACCAAATCGATTGTAAGCTTCAAATACTCCACAAAAATGGTGAGTTCGTGTCTTTTCAGATCTTTATAATACTTTTACCCTTAAAATTTATCCATTAAATAGAAATCTAAATCTGCGGATGTCTTTTTTAATTCCTTTTTCATAATCTTTCTTCGTGTTGTGTTTGGGTAGGTCTAATTGTCGTTTGCTATTATTGCGATTTGCAGGTATTGTTGGAGACAGACCCCTTTCTGACTGAGCTGACAAAGATGTACGAAAGAACAAGGGATAAAGGCTCTGTTTGGGTTACTCTCAAAAGATGTAAGCTATGCTTACTCTGGAATTTGATTTGCTTCAGCATCCTACATTGATTGGATAATTGCAGATCATTATATATAGTTTGTTAAGTATGGTCTATTACGGATTTTATGTAAAGGTAGATTTTTTAGTCATGACCAAGTGACACCAATTTGGTGTGTGCGATCCACTCTATACAAACATTCCACATGGGAATTTTTTTTACCTTTAGTCTCATATTTCAAGTTCTACAATCCAATCCTCCTCAAATTCGAACATGTGATTTCCATTATGGAGTGCACACGCCTTCACCATTAGGCAAACTCAGGCATTACCTTTTGTGTAAGATATACAGAGTCTACCAAAAGACGTTTTCTTAATATGGGTTATTTTCAAATTTATCTCATATTAGTAATATCACAACCTTGTCATCTGTGCTGGAGTAATGGATGGGTTGTTTTACTGTAACAAGAGGGAAATTTGAACCTGGGTCACACTCTTTCATGCATCTCCCATCATCGTTGCAGTACGGGTTAGCCTTTATGGACTATTTTTGGTCAATCGGACTAACCTTTTATTTAAAATTTCAATATTTAGATTTTTCGATTAGCAAGTTTCTCCAGAAAGGAACACGTCTTAGTAGTAAATTCTATATTTTTCATAGATTTGTCGTGCAATGCATATTTTTCTTATTTGTTTTGAACTGAAAAGTTAACGTTCCATAAAATTCTAGATTTGCCACTTGTCTGATCAAGTTATTGGCCCCCTTATAACAGTTCGGGTATTTGAGCTTGGGGCATTCCACTGCAAATGTTTATATGATCATTGCACCACAACTTTTTAACTGTAAAAATTCAAAAAGAAATAAATTTACAAGCAAAGTTTTTTTCTTTTAAAATGAATAAGTGGTATACTACTTTTTATTAACTAAAAAGATAATAATACACAATTGAAAAAAAAAGGTGGGTAGTAGAGAGGCACACCTTCAAAATCTAAGCAGGACCAAGTTCAAATAGAAGACAAAAACATACAAAGGGCAAAGCATGATCAACAGTAAACAGAAATAAAACTGCTAAGTGGTGAGAGCAGCACTGGTAGGAGGTGAATCATGGTCATCAATAGGCTCCCAGCCAGTAAGAGCACCCTCCTCTTGGTCTTCAGCAGACTGCTGAGCACGAACAGGGGAAATAGCCAGCTCCAGGCAAGGGAACTTGTCAGAATCTGGCCAGCCAGGATCACCATGCCCTAGCAAAGGTTTAAAAAACTATATGCTAGAAAAATATTTTGTAAATCAAATTGTTGCCTTTTTGGACATGCCTTTGGCTTAGATACCATGACTTAGTGCTATCTGTTTTTTCAAACACCCCCAAAACTTGCACCTGGCCTTGTTCTTTGAGGTATGCCTCACTGAATATTAGATGCTCACATCTGTAGGGGATTTGTTGTTTGAATCTTAGACTCTGTTGCAAAATCGCTAGATTTTATCACTCAAGACCATCTCAATAAGCTCTTGACAAATTATTAAAAGTTGACACTTTAGGAATTGGTATGTGTTGTGACCTTTTCACACATCGCCCCATCGCAAATGGGGACCCCCAGCAGTCTGCTAATTTTTAGGGTTTTGTCTCCATGCAACGGTTTCATGAGTTCACTTCCTTCAGAGCTTCAAGTCAGTCTTCCGAGAGTCATCTGAGCCAAGTCAATAATCCATGCTTAAATCAGTGCATAGACGTCATGAAAGTGCTCAGAAGGCCCGAGAGATGAGGATCGCCTGTGCTTTCGGCCAATTCTGAGACTTCCTACTTTTTAGGGAATCTGCTTTTTTTGCTTTTTCATTTTTTCATTTTTGGCATTTTTGCACCAAACAGGGTTCCCTATTTTTTAGGGATTTTGCTTTTTCTATTTTTAGAAAGTCAACCCTGGTCAATGAGTCAACTTTCCATCTTTAGATCCAAAAATCAACCTAAAATCGAAAAATCATTGAAAAATCAAAGAGAAAATCGAAAAATCAAGTGAAAAATCAGAAAAAGCATGGAAAAATCAGTCAAAAATCTAAGAAAATCAAACTGAAAAGCATCAAATTCTGGAAAAATCATTGAAAAATCAGTCAGATCTGAGAGGAAAATCACCAAAAAATCAACCAAAAGAGCATAAAATTCATGATGAAATTCTGTCTAAGTCTGGAAAATTCGCCATCAAGCAACATGTTCAGACTTGTTTGAAGTCAGCCCTTAAAATGTGGGACATAAGAAAGAATGGTAAGCCTTCTCTGAAGTCTGCCATGCCTAAGAAAGAATGGCAAGGACTCTAGAAAGTCTGCCCAGCAATGAAGTGGATGGCAAGACTTGTTTGAAGTCGGCCCTTAATAAGTGGGACTTGGCAAAAAGGTTCCAAACTCCACCTCACCTTGGCAAGATGCCTTTGAAGTCCGCCCCAGCAATAAAGAAAGATGGCAAAGACCTTGGAAAGTCCGCCTTGTACTTGGCAAAGACCTTTCAAAGTCCGCCATGACTTAAGAGGAGGTTGGAAAGTCTTCTTTAAAGTCCGCCCACCTTGGCATAACACTTGGGAAGTCCGCCATGGCCTATAAAGAGAAAAAATTAAAATTTTTGCTAAGTGTTTGAGGCCTAGTAAAGAAAATCCGAATTTTGCCTAAGTATGGAGGCTTAGAAAGAGAAAAAATTGAAATTTTGGCTAAGTATTTTAATATTTTCAAGAGGAGAAGTGCGAATTTTGGCTAAGTTTTGAAAGGTAAGCCTAGTAGAAAGTCCACCATACCTTGAGGAAAGATAGAAAAGACTTGGGGAAGTCCGCTTGGGACATGGCAAAGGAAGTATGAAGTTCGCCTAACATAAGAGAGAAGAAAGATTAAAAAAATTCGCCTAAGTCTGGATGCCTAGAGAAAAGTTGATAAATTTGGCCAAGTATACAGAGAGAAATGCACATGGCAAAGAGGCAAGAAAGTCTGCCCTTGGCTAGAAGGGATTAAAATTTTGTCAAGTATCATGGAATTTCGCCTAAGGAAGACATCCAGACATAGACTTTGCCTAGAGAAATTCGTCCGACCAAGAGAAAAATTGACTTTGGCATAAGAAAATGTGCTCAGCGCAATTCAAAGTCCGCCATGGCAGAGGAAAATAAGGATCTGGCATAACATTTGTCGGCGAAATGGCTAAAATTTTAACTTGGCTAGACGAAATTTGGAAAATAAATTTTTAGCCAAAGGAAAATGGAGAAAAAATCAAAATAGCCATGGGTCCAAAACGAATGGGTTGGAATAAATTAAATATTTTAATATTTTAATAATTTATTTTCAAATACTCAAAAATTTAAAACGTCTTGGACAAAATAAAGTTTGCCAGAGATATATCGGAAGAAAATAAATTACGCCGGACAAAGATAAAATCCATAGGCGAAATTAAATTCGCCATGAATTTAAAGTTGGGAAAATCAAATTTTGATTGGGCATTTAGTGTTTTTTTCAAAATTTCGAAGATCGAAGATAAACATTTAAGCAAAAATCGAATTTTTGAAAATCAAAGAGATTTGCTTGGATAAGCTCGACATGGATTCTTTTCGAAAAATAAAGGAAACTTGCCTGTTTGAACAAGAGAAAACAAATCGAGATCGAGAAAGAAGAAGGCAGTTGCTAAAACAAATCAAGTTCTTCAGCATTATAATGAGTTTCAGCAACTCATTTTTCATAGATGCAGCTGAAGAAAAGTTAATCTCTTTCGAAATTCTAAGGCAATCAATTATTCAGCAGTCAAGATCGAATTTCCCAAAGGAAGAAGTAATTTTATGCTGAAGAAGAATTTTTCTCGAGGAAGGAAAGGATTTATTTGCTAAAAGTTGAACTTCTGTGCAAGAGAGGCGCACTTCATCACTTGCTTTTTGATTAAATTCTCGAAGTTTAAATCTAATCTGCGGCCAGAAGTTCTTTCCTAAGGTTTGAAGTTCAATTGAATAAATTCGCCATTCTTCTTCTGTCTCTTCCATCTTGGCTAAGCTCTGGCCAAATTTCAATTAAAATCATTTACTTTCAGCTTGCTTTTTCGCAGAAGTTTAATTATTTAATAAGCTAAAAGTAAAATATTCGAACACAAGGCACGAAAATAAATTAATTTAAAAAGTCTCCGTATTAATGTTAGTAATTTTGATTGCAGGTTGATCACCACGGTGGGCGAATCATCGAAGAAGGCGCCAATGAAGTTCGCTAGCAAAGGCGTGCAGTGAGAGTCTAAAATAAATTCAAAGTGGAAAAATGTTGTAGACATCGATCTAGGACATGTTGACTTCGTAGAGTTTAAGAAAAGAGTATATGGACAGGACGGACTTCCGACACCAATAGCCAGGCGGATGGTGAGAAATGGGATTTTTCAGGCAACTGGATTCCCGCCTGCGATGGACTGTGCTAAACTAATGGTAGAATGTGCTATCCACTACAATGCTTAGACAAGACAGATCATTGCACCTGACAGTAGAATTTTGGCACACTTGGGTGAGGTAGCAATTCAGGAAACATTTGGCATCCCAGCACATTCCCGCACCACCTACAAAACCAAGGAGGAAGCCAAGAGTTTGTATGACAGCCAGCCAGACTTATGCGCCACAAATATTAACAAGGCATGGTTGGAGAAGCCTAACACGTCAATAAAGAAGATGCCTAAGAGGCCATGTCGGACGGACTTTAAAAAAGATTTTGGGGACATCATTTTGATGCTGAACAGAATAGCTAGCAACCCTCAAGGAGCATTTTTTGAAAATTGGATGTATTACTTCATAGATGAAATCACTTCCGGCGTAAAAATGTTCAACTGGTCTCGAATGATAAGTAACAATCTTCACGAGCAGTTGGTCAATTTGGAAGAGACTAAGTCTTTTCACATGAGCTCGTATATTGTCTACTTATTGGCCAGGTCATATAAATACCCAGGACTAGTTTGCAAAGGCAGAGTTGGCAATGGAGAAAATGAACTTAGACCTTATGATTGCTACCCACAACTCCAGCTGAAGGAGAAATCTCATTTCAGGCGGGTGCATGATGCCTTCTTAATGTATATTACTAGAACACTTCAAGGAGGAGTGCATCAAAGGCTGAGTCATGAGGCAAAGAGTTTGATCAGTAAATACGGATCCTGGTTCATCCAGTTTCCAAAATTTACATATGTCAGGATCTAAGGATTTATCGGAAATCCCTATAAGTTGCCCATCTATCCGACAAATCAGATGATCCTGCTTGAAGTCCTGAGGCGGCTGGAAGAATATCAAAACATTCAGAGGCCAACTAAAAAGGCGGCTGTTACATTCCCATTCTTCATCGGGAATATGTTAGAATCCTGTCCGTCGGCGCAAGCAGCTGAGAGCGCCAGGCTGGAGATCCAGTGGTACCCATTCACAGCCTATAAGTCCAGGGCCAATTTTGACCCACATCATCATATCCGGACAGTGGAAGGGAGGAGGTACAAGCATATAGTGGAGCTGGAGGACTTCTAGGCAAACGCTACTGATGAATATGAGGTCAGAAGGAGATTATGGTCCAGAATGCCAGTAGACTTCATGAGGGTGATCGAACTTTGTCGGGTGCCTGACCAGTTGCAGGACGATGGAAACTACATCCAGCCATGCTTCGAGGGGAGCCGACCTCTTCCTCCCGTGAAGTGGTCCGAGCCTGAGCACTCAGATTTGGCAACCTTGATGGGGCCAGTGACCAAGTACTCTCAATGGTGGGTCGACCATCATGTCTAGGAGATGAGACATAAAAGAATAACGCTCACGTATGATTTACTGAGCGAGACGGAGTTGTATTCCTCCAATGCTAGTGCATCCCATTAGGATTTGGTTGAGATTGGAGAGAAGAGGAAGGAAGTAGTTCCAAGTATAGAGCCTGTTCAGAAAAGATAGAGGGGAGAACCATCTCGCTCCGCGGCGTCTCGGAATATTGATGAACTGGTGGCCACCGCAGAGGAATCCTTGGTTGAAATGATTGAAGCTTCTGCACTCCAAGAAGAGAACAATGAGCCTATTCAGTTGGATAGCGATGAGCCCTCATCTCATACGGGCACATAAATATTAGGTTCAGATAATGAGATGGAAGTCCAAGATGAGGACTTCGAGGAGGGAATGATTTCCACCCTCAGAGGAGTCTTGGATGTTCCCAATGAAGAGAACGTTCAGGAGGAAGATGGCATTGAGCAGCCTACCATCCCGGATTGGCTGATAGAAAGGATGAAGATTCAGGCACCAGAGGAAGCCCAAGAGGAAGATGATACTGCGGACTTCTTGGCAAGGTTAGAACAGGTTGCTATTAAGAAACCTGCCAAGAAATTTTCTACCATTCAGAGGGACAAGGTAGGCAGTCATTTCATACACATCGCAGTATCGATAGTGGACAAGCCACAAGATGAGATCACTCCTCAAGAGTACGCCATAACCACTATAGATCTTGGCCCAACCACAAAAGGCCAGGAAGTGGAGGAACTAGATAATTCCGTCTCAACTGTCAAGGTGAGATTGGAAAAAGAAGGAATATAAAAAGGAAGTTGAACGCCCGAAGGACTACATACGGCATCTGACCCAGCCACTTAATCAGGGTGATGCAGTAGCTCCTCCTCTCCTTAATCCCTCACAGGAAATAGCCAAGGATGTGGAGCAAGGGATGGTCACGGCCAAGGAGGCTCAGGAATGGATGACAAGCGAGGGCACGGAGGCAACCTCATTCATGGAAAAATTGGCACTCACCTACGAGCAAACTTCTTCTTTTCTTTCCAGACTTGTTGATATGGCAGAAATTTGGGACAACCTTCCAGATATTCAAGAGAGGCTTATTCCATGCCTTACGGTCCTGAAGGGCGTTCCAAGGGAAGAGTTAGTTGAAAGAAAGGTGATTGCTGCAGGAGCAGCTTATGATTTTCACCATTGGTTTTGGGCAGTGACTATACGAAAAGAGGTTCTAGAGAGGGCGAAAGCGGACGGGCTCAGAGTTGAAGAGCAAGTCAAAGAAATCCGGGAGAAAATTTATATGATAGATGCAGAGTTGTTTGACCGTGAGATTGTCCGGGAAAACGACATGCAGCAGGAGAGGTTGGAACGTAAAGTTCAGGAGGTTTTCTTCTTTGCTACTGGACCACTTGTGAGACAGGATTTCGCGAGAGTGGCGAGTCTTTTGGCCATCCAGAATGATTTTGTGAAGCAGGAGGCGGATTGGTAAAGCATCTTCGCCAAATGTGCTGAGGACTTGGATGGACTTGAATTCCGGATTAGCATGTTGCCGCCTGTCACGATGGAGGAGGTTGTCACGGTTGTGTCCAGGTTCATCAAGCACAATGCTGCCCAAGAAGATAGGGACGCCTCTCCTTGATGATAGCTCCAACTGCCACTTCACTGCCTGTTATTGATTGTTTACTGATTGATAACTGATGTTATTTTGGGCAACCCTAATTAGGGTTGGGTTGTATTAATCTTGGCCGTTGATATTGTTTTAATCTCGGCCCTTCATTTGATTTTTGAAACTCTATTTAAACTGGTGATCTCTCACTTTCATTTGTGTGGAGACAGTATATGAGATTGTTGCATTGAGACTATTTTCGATAATAAAAGCTCTTATGCATGATTTGCTTTGAATAACTTTTATTGTCAAGTAGTAAGCAAGGTTGCATATCTTCTTCTACCATAGATTAGAGTTAGAATTAAGTTAAGTAGAATTTGCTTTAAATATTTGTTAAGTGAATGAGAGATTGATCGTATAGATTCAATGGTGAAATATTGCTCATACTTTCTTCGAATGGATGATTTGCATTCGATTCGTAAAGTTAGCCTGAGCTTATAGATTGTGGATTCTTAACTTCGGTCTCATTCGAGGCTTGAAAATTATAATCACACCCTTACAAGATTGCACCCACTTTGCGTAGTTGTCCTAGGGAAGCGAAACAAAGCGAGGTTATTCCTTTCACCGAATCTTTACTGTCTCTTAAATTCTTAGGCGTAGAATAGATCCCCTGAACCCTTATCTTTTTGCTATTTTTTTGAGATCCAAATTGAAGTCCTAATTGAAAAAGCCTTTAATGATAAACCCGCCTAAGTCCCAAACTTGTGAAGAATTCTTTAATGTAAGTCCCTTTGTGTATTACCAGCAAATCACAACGCCCATTGAGCTTATCCACATGTTGGCGTAACAACTAGCACCTTTGGAGTAAGAGTTGGTACGGACAGCTATGCACACTACGCAATGAGTGCTCTTCAAATTAGGAGGGGAAGCTCCCTCGTTGTGCTTGACAAAAGTACTTGCAAAGGGAAATAAAGTAAACTAAATCCTATCTTTTTGTTTCAGCTGTAGAGGTACAAGGCTTTTTCGAAAACTATATACGTTGCAGCTGAGTATTTTTTGGTTTTACAGACTACTAACTACAACTATGCCAATTAATTAAAATCTATCCAATTTCCTCAAGAAAACAGAGCATGAGAAAATGGAGCAAGGTTTTGACTATCAGACGATAAACGAGTATAGATTCTCAACTTGAAGGCAAGGTGGCACATCTATCAGCTCAATCTAAACACGTTTATTGGAAACAACATCACATGATAAACTAGAACGGATTCTCAACTTGAAGTCAAGGTGGCACGACTATCAGCTCAATCCAAATAAGTTTATTGTTCACAACAACATACGATAACCAAGTGCAGATTCTCTACTTGAAGGCAAGGTGGCACAACTATCATCTCAATCTGAACAAGTTTATTAAACGCAAAACAGATTTGATCTAACTATGGAAAGAATTCACCATTACAATTGCATGAAACCCTATGTGGCATAACAATTCATCATAATAGTAAAAACGCATGAACAAATACCAAAAAAGCAATATTGAGGGCAAGGTAGGCACAACATATATTTCTCTCTCGTGCAAAAGTTATGTACAAATGAGCAAAGCTCTTATTTATAGACATCGAAAGGTGTAGGGAACCCTATAATCACCTTGAGTCAACTACAGTCTTGCAATGCATGCAAGATTTATTGCTAAGCCCTAATGAAGTAAACTATACAGTTAACTGGAAAACTACCATCGAGTTAACCGAAACATCTAATCTAAAAATGGACAATTGTGCAAGCATGCACTTCTTTATTGAAAGCGAGTTAACTGGAAGACTGCCATCAGTTAACGAAAACCCTAAATGAAACTCCAAGTGTATAAAGCTAATCTCAAAATAGATATGCATGAGATGAGACAGCAAGTTAACTTGAGAAGGTAACGCCAAGTTTAACTCCTGTGTGTAATGTCTATCCTGAGAGGTGGGAACTGAAGTCTACTGTCCGTGATCTCGAGCAACCAATCCCTCAACGAGATCGTTAATTGAATCACTATCTGGAGCTATGAGACTCTGTCGAAGAATGCTATGTCGGTGCAGCATATCCTCACCAGCTGTGATCTGAGACTGAAGTTCACCTTTGCTCCTTGTTGCCTCGTCGAACAATGCTGACATGACTGTAAGCTGAGTAACCTTACAGCCAATGGTCTCCCCATTGAAAATGGTATGAATGAGTGCCTGAAGCTCTGACTGAACATTGGTAAGCTCAACATATGCACCACCCTCAATCTGATATCGGCACAGTAAGCGAGAAACCAAAGTTCTCACCGATCGAAGTGCACTAGTAACGTGCTCTCTACTCTCAGCCAACTCTGACGCCAAAGTCTCTTCTATCTTTGCCTTGAAAACCAACTGTGTTTTCCAAGAGTAGATAGCTTCCCTATCCTCTGCATTTGTGACTGCATCATATGCCACACTCAGGGGAGCAATCATAATCTCATCTCGGGGTTTATTAATCGCCATATCTCGCTCCTCATCCTGGAGACGAATACAGAGCTCTCATGCATTATACCGCAACTAATATAACACTGTGAGCATAGCACAACCTCTAGCAACGAACTCCTCCTCCCACTCATCCAAATGCTTACCATATGCAACTAAGTGATTAAATTGACTTTGCTCTACTGGAGGTTGAAGCATCAATGGGAGTGTGGCGATGACATCCGGTCTATGTACAAGGCTAGAAATATACTGACGAAGCTGTTTGATTTCAGCCTTGAGGGCTGCCTTATCTTCTCCGTCCTTCAGTATTCTATCCCTGGCACTGTCTGTAGCAACCTGCAGTAGATCAACCTAGGTCTGGCGTGTGCTATGACCAACGTTGACTGTGATAACGTCAAAATCCTGAGATTCCAACTCAGCCAAGTTCTTCCCCTGTGGAGGTATAGCAGTCTCAACGACAATCTCCATGTCAGTGTTCCTCTCTATGTGGACCATGTTTTTGACCCTCTTGTCTGGCACATCCTGATAAACCTCATCAAAATCGGAATGATTAAGAACATAGGATGGCTGCCTCCTCTTCCTTCCAAGCTAAGCTTCGATCCAAGATTGATCTCGGCTAATACTACTGGAAGGGTCTGTACTAGCAACAAGAGGTTGCGACGAAAGTGAATGTGTAGAGGACCCACTGCGAGGTGGAGAGTCTAAATCCAATTCAATGTGAATTGGGACTGGTGACTGCTTTGGAACCGATGTAGGAACTTGAGGCTGAACCTCAGGCACTGGCGGACTCTGAATTGTCCTTTGAATTGGCTTTGTGACAGGTTGTCTATCAGGCTCTGTGTGTGTATTAACAGCAAGCGCCTTGCCCTTTGAATTGTTTGGCGCTTGACCTTTCTTAGGAAGGTTACTCCTTTTCTTCTGTTTGGGTTTTGACGAGGAAGGTAATGAAGGATTCACCACTACTGGCGGCTCTGCTCTGGGCACACTTATCCTCCTTGTCTTCTTGCTGTTGAGGTAAAGTATACTGTTCTGAATAACTCTACTTGACCTCTCCTTGACCGTTGCGTATTCATTGGCGTACCAATCAACTGCTGGCAACGGTTGTGTATCAACCTTTTCTCTGAAAAACTGAGGAAGAACTTCTCCCTCATCATCTGATAAACCTCCCACATCTTCTGACAAGAAAACAAAAATCTGTGAGAGAGAGAAGCGGCCGTAACTACGTCTACGAACCTCGAAGTCATCTGCGCAATTTGCCCAGTAATCCTCCATAGAAGGCTCATGAAATATGCTTCCAGCAAGGCGAGTGGTATAATGACCTGAAAGATCATAGGCACGTGCTTCAACAAGATACTTGAGATGATATTTCTCAAGCTCTTGCCCTGCAACTTTGGCATCAATTGCCGTCTTGCACCAATACATTCCAAACTGAAAAGGAAAATTGATAGATGGTTTGTGCCTACGGCATAAAAGACGATGAACATCATGCATCTATCTCAGGAATTCCTGAAAGATTGTCTTATCCGAAGGATAACGTGGAAGCATAGCTTGATTTCCTGTAAATCCGTATACTCAGATGTAGGTGTATGTCGGGAACTGAATAAACCAATCTGCCCATCCATCCATCGCTGCCCTAGCAACTGCCGAGATACGAACGTGCAACTCCTGGTCCAAATTTCTCACTATATAAGTCAGAAAAGCCTCATGAACACGCTTGAAATGACATTCAGCCCTAGTGAACTCAAGTTGATCATAATACTGATAGACTTTCTGAACACTGAGAATGCCCACGGTGTTTAATCCTCGGAACTGACCCTGATAAGCGATCAAGTACACGAGATATGAACACATGTGAAACTCATGAGCAACCAGGAAACTGGTGATCTGCCTGTGGATAATATCGCTGATGAAGGATGCCCAGTCATAATGCTCTTGCCCAGAAATGATGCGACCAATAATGTAATACATCCAAGGCTGGAAAACATTCGCATGTGCTTGACCTGAGACATGATTCAGGAGTGTAATTAGAATCGCATACTCATCCTTGTATTCACCATGACCCACATTATTTGGCAATCTGTTCTTTGCTTGTTTTAACCATCTTTCTGCCATCTTCTTCTGACACTTGTCCACATCAGCATCAAACGCCTGCTCACACTGCTCCATGGAAATAACCAGACTGTTCGGGTGTTGAGGAATGCCAAAACTTCTTTCAATGTCCAAAGGTTTGAGACTGCAGATGACTCGTCCATCAATTGACACTATCTCACGAGTAGTAGAATTGTAATGCTTAATACAAGCCATCACGAATTCAATACAATTAACGGAGATAGGTATGGAAGCGACCTCTAATAAGCCAGACTACTCAATATTTTGAATAATTGAAGCTCTGATCTTAACCGGATCTAGAACTGCTTCTGGCAACACTTTGTGAAGATTTGTCTCAACCATCCTGAGGAAGTCATGAGTAAGGACTGTTTTGGTCCTGTATTCGAGCTGAGTGAACTGCATTATGAAAAACTCGCCTGTTGACTGTGAACTTGACTATGTTCTGATAAGATTTCTGGAGAGTTAAAAGTAGCCTGCGAGAGTTAAAAATAGCCTTTCGAAGAGTTATTTTCAGCGAAAAATTTGAGACATGGGTTTTGTCCAGAAAAAGATTCTAAGACAACCTAGAACGTCAGATATGCAAAAATATGACTTCTACTTGATCATGCAAAGAGTTTTCAGTTGAGAAAATTAGAAACTCAAGAACGAATGTTCTGAAGTTAAAAAATTCCTGAAAAATCAAGCGCACAATTTTAACTCGAGGAAATTATATAGAAATGATCCATATGTTTGAACCCGTCGAATTTTCCAATTTCAGGAACATGCAAATTGGAATCTGAGAGAAATTTGAGAATCAAGGAGGAAAAAGACGTTTTTTTTATATGCTCTTCTTCAATGAAAATTGCCCTCGAATTCTTCAAATTGCTGATAATTGTGAACTTTTAACTTGCAAAAAGATTTGTTAGATAAAATTGCCTTTAGAAACTGATGAGAAATTCGCCTTTGATCTGCAAGAATTCGCCTTTGCTTTGAGAAAAACGAATTTTCCTTGAAATTGCGCCTTTGTTCTTGAGGAAATACGAACTTGTCTTTTGAAGAAAATATGAATTCCTTAAAGTAACGCCCTTGCTTTGAGAAATACGATTTTTGCCTTTCAAAATATGAATCTCTTTGAAAAATACGAATTTCTTTTGAAAACTGAATTTCTCTTAAGAAATACGAATTTCTTTTGAGCTTTGTGAATAATAAATGAAGGCGCCATGTTTAAATAAGAAGAAATTCGGACCATCTTGGCAACAACAAGATTTAAAACCTTGATTGAAATAGAAGCTTTCCAATTGGTCCCTTTTCAGTTTCACTGCCACTGACTTGAAGTTTGAATTTAAATAAATAATAAAATATTCATTATGCAATAGCAAAGGCGCTAAAAATAGAAAATTGCCACTTAATGCAAAATAAATATTAAATATTTTAAACTTCAGTTGACAATTCGAATGAAGCTTTAGGATTCATCGTTAGACTTCACCGATTCCAAAAAGTCATCATTTGAGCTCATAGGTGTCCATTTGCTCAAGATATTGCACTTTTTATTAACTTCCTACTTTGTAGCTGAGTACAAAGTTACGACTGGCCATCTTCAACACTAATTTCTGAGTGACCGGGTGATGCTGAGACTGAACTGAGACATCCATCGCGAAGCTTGCTAAGCAAGGAAGAAATGTCTACTGGGAGTCGTCACTTCAAAATCCATCATTTAACACCCTGAAAAATTAGGCGCCCTTGATTAAATTCATTTACAGGTACCAGGCTTAACCATTTTCCTAAACTGCCATCTGATACTTCAAACGGCTGCTGACGGCGAATGGTGAACCCTGCTGATAGGAAACCAAGCTCACTGCATGCCTGGAGATATTCTACATCCAACGGATATACACACGGCATCTGGAAATTGCATTAAGGGCCTTAAAAGTAAAAGCGCCCCTGGCCTTCAGTTGCACTGGCAGTGTTTTGATGAAAGTTGAACTTTCATCCAAGTACCCTACTATGTCCTCCGATACTGAGAGCTGGGATGATCCGATTCGAGCCACGTTTGTTTTAACGGACAACCAGAAGGATTGACAAGAGAAGTCTCTAGAGGTGACGAAGCAAGAAAACTGCTTCTAAGACCTCAAATAGAAGGGCGCCCATCCCAAGATGAAATAAACAACCAACACTTAGCCATTTTGTGAGTTGTCTTCACTTTGCAGCATTTCGCCAAAGACCTCGCACGTACGAGCGACTGCCAAATCCTGGAAGTTGATGGCTGGGCTCGTTGGATAGATAAAGTAATTACGCTTGAATCCCGTGGAGACTTCGAAAGCGAACGACCTCATCTGACAGGCCTAAAGGCTGCGCCTCTGGCCTACAAAAATACAATGAAAACCTTATGCCAGTCCGCCTGTGAAATTACGTGCTTGGTAGAAACTCTGCCACAATCACCTGGAATGTCGGATCGACAGGCAACTTGGTGCATTGCGGAGCTGGACTAGCGTAGTACTGATGTCAGGAAGACCTCGTCAACAAATTTGACCATTTCAAGAGCCATTTTAACCAGCGCCCCTGAGTTATAGTTGCGCTGGAAATGCAATGAGGAAGCTCAAAGACGTGAAAACTCTATTATAAGCTCATCTTCAGATGTCGGTTGCCGGAGCTCTAGGACTCAGATGACTGCGCTTGATAGTTCATTGGACGAGCAGACTAGTTGTGAAGAAATTGACTGCTTCAATCATCAGAAAAACCAAAATCCAAACCTCCATCTAGAAGGGCGCCCTCAAGCTACAGGCGCGCTTTTGCTGGAGAAAGACAAGTTTCTGTCATGTGATACTTTGGAATCTTCAACTTCTGTTGTCAGTTGCTGGAGTTACGGGTCTCAGAAAGCTTCGTTGGATAGCTCATTGGATAACCAAACCAATTCTGAAGAGATTAACTATATTTATGAGCACTTTCAACAAGATCTTGACCTTCAAACAGAAGGGCGCCCTTGGGCTACAGGTGCGCTTTCTTGCTTTTCTCTGAGAAATCCTCAAAATTTAATCACTAAAAACTTCATCTTGACCACTGAAATGATCATGTGCAACGTGAAATGCTGTTGCGAAACGCTCCTCCATCATGAAATGCTCCGTTCTGAGTCTCAGCATCAGGTTCTGATCAATGAAACTGCCTTTGACTGACAAACTATTGACAAAACTCCATGCTTGATATTGCCCAAAGACTATACTTGACATCATTTTAGCAAGGTTAATACTCTTTAAACAAAATGCCTTGATGAAGCAAAAATTTTGGTTTTGGGTACAACACCACACGTCAAGACCTGACAAAAGAAACCTTGGAATTGCTGTATGATCTTCTCGCAATCTTAGCATACGTGGTGGTTTTTCAAGAGAGGATAGAGTGTCTTTGGACATTTTATTCTGTGTGTTCGGTGGATGATAAAACGTACACCAACAGTATGGAATTCCAAAATTTTAAGTAGATTTTGAAGTGTTTTGTGTTTAGATCCAATCTAGATGGATCAACAGAATATTACGGGAGTGAAATGGTGAATCGACTATATTTGAACTATAAAAGAATATGTATCACTGATTTTTTTTGGTTTTGCTAAGTCTAGATGGATCAACATAATATTACGGGAGCCATATAGCCAATTGACAATGTTTTGACTGTAAAAGAATTTGTAGACATTGAAATGAATCTGCGGTAGTCTTCAAGTTCGCTAAATTTTTGTGGTTTTGTTGAGTAAAATAGTGCACATAGATTCAGAATTCGTATTTCAGTTCAACCCCAAGGAGAATTCAGCTGAAATGTATACTTTACATCAGAATACAGCTGGATTACCAAAAAATTTTGACCGCATATATAAACTGTACTATCCATAGACTAACTAGATTGTAAACTATAAACAGAAGCTAGCCTTAAGAGACAGTAGATTTCCACAGTCCATAATGATAAGAGAGTGTTTTTTCTGGATTTAACTCTGTGCTATTTTTTGCATCAACGTTTCGGATCACATTCCGTGATCCATCACCAGGAAAAAGAGCTGTAGGAGTGTGATCTGAAATGCTGATGCAAAAAATAGCACATAGGTAAATCCAGAAAAAACACTCTGTTATCAGAAGTTAGCCTTATTATATCAGGAATACATATGACCTTATAATAACCTTCTGCAGGATCAATGACCAAGCAGTATCACTTTATTATAAGCTTTTGCAGGACCAGTGGCTAGCATACAAATTGAAGATCATGAACCACTGTAACTATTTTCAAGCTGAGATCACCAAAATTGTAGAAAGCGAACATTTTTGATAACCAGCTCAGATGTTGCCCTCATTATCCTTGAAATCCTCAGTGATTCCAAAACCTTGAGATTCATTATAAATTATAATGCCAAATGCTCAATGGTGGCCAATTGTCTTTATTACCACCTGGTCAGCCAGGATTGTTTCCTCCAGTGCTTGCCAAGAACAACAGAAACAAATGCACAGGAAAACTTCTGCATTTTAAATTCTTCAAACCCCTAAACTCTATATGATCAATGCTAAATTGAAAGGTACAAGACTGTGGACAAATTTCCACAAACCAAGGAAAAATAACAGCCATCCAAATTTTCCATTTTGCCACCAACAGATCTGAAAAATCAAGAAGATTTAATTTACTACGCCACCAAAAACAGTGGAAATGCCATGAAAGGCCAGTGGTATCCGGAACAATCTGTGAGGTGTTTCAAATTCCAAACTGATTAGCAGCATCTAAAAAGTAACTTCCACATAAGTCCTTTACTGTCCTTAGGGACTGCTTTCAACCTTCATCTGTAATCATCCTATTAGATGTTTTTCATCAAACTTTAGGTAAACTACCAGAGAAATGTTTACAGAATCTGACTTCTTATCAGTGTTCCTTGGGGATGTGTCCCAGGCAGGGGTCTTGGTGATGTCCCAATGTCTTGGATGTTTTAGAGACTTGGGGACTTGGAGGAGATGCCCCCTTTTTCCAGGACTGGACAGCCTGCTCTGTTAATTGCATAAAATTTAAAAAGGTTAACTTTTAAAGGAAAAAAATACAAAAAACTGCTAAAAATCCAAAAGAGGGAGGATTGTCATTGCAAATTTAGCTGATTGTATTTCCTTTTAAAATTGTCAGCTGCTTTTAGTTGTTTAAGCATTTCATTTTTCAATAACCCAAAATTTACAAATTCTTTTACCGTCCCTGAAACCTTGTACCCACGTACCTGTGTTCTCCATCCCAGAAACTTGGAGAAATACTGCTTCTAGTAGGGGATAGAACATAGGTGCAGCTAGCTTATATTCCAGTCATGTAGGGAACTTGAACTTTGGCATTTTGTTCTTAAAATTGTTTTTTCACATGGTTATGTAGCTTCTTTGCAAAGCAAAAAGAAAAGGAAGTTACAAGATGGAGCTGGAGGCGAGCAACAGACTTCAGATTACCGCTGCCTCGTAAGGGCCACTGATGGGAAAAAGACTATCAGCACTACGGTCAGTTTGTGGATGCCCTTGCCTTGTGTTTGTGATCATCATGATGCTTTTTCAATTTCAATTTATTGAATTATGTGTGGCACTTACCTATGACTGGGATTCCATTCATCCTAATACTTCATCTTGTTGTTTCTTTTTTTCTGTTTTCTGTCTCTAGTGACAATTTACTATAACTAGTGTTAAATTAGATGTGCGCTGCCGAAGGAAATAAATATGTGATTACTCTATATAGATGCCACCATTGCTAACTCTTCACATAAGTAAACCTCTTTTGTTATTAATGGGGCAACTTTACTAAATGTTTAAAAAATAGTTAGGTAAACTTTATGCATCAAATTTCAGCTTGAGCCATAGATTCTCTCCTTTCTTACTAGAGCACCAGTTACCATTCATATTAGAGCATGAGCCATGCATTAATACTTAGGGCTTATTATGCTCTGTATCTGAACTAGAATAAGCATTTACCTGAATTAGAGAAGCTGATCTTGTACAGTTCGAGCAAGTCATTACCAATGTAATCTATTAAATAAGCTTTCCTTGTTCTGAACATCTATGCTGTTATGCATCCGTGAATGACAGCAATGTAACCTAGGTTCTGTGCCAGTATATAAAAAATATTTCACCTGAAACAAGTGCAGGAGTGAGCATATTGTCTATCTGTAATAACTTTCAAGAAAGGAGCAGTGAATTAATATAAACAGCCCCTTCTAAGCTATATTATAATTATAGTATTAGGGTTTTATACATGGGGCCTCAACTCAGCAATAGACAGAAGCTAACAGCATAAACTTACTAGCCTGCATTACAAACCCTTAACACGGGCATAGCAGAGAGCATACATTAACATCTATCTTTACTTCTATAGAATCACCTAAATGCTACCAGTATAATGTGTTACCCTAGACTGCTGTTATCTAAGATAGCAAAAAGATCAAACAAACTAACAAAAGCTACAACAACTCCAAGGCAGAAAACCAAATCAACCTAAACAAAAGACACCACAAAGAGATTACAGATTCTCATGAATCATGCCATGCCAGGAGATGCAGCTACCCAATGCTGAGAAACACAATTATATATGCCTTTACTAGAAACTAGGGTGTTCTCAGCCAAAGGTGCAAATGAGCTTTCGACAGACACATCCCCTTGAATTTTTATCCCTATCACATCCATCCTTTGCAGTGATCGCATGAGCAGACCATTCTCCAGAAGTGGCATTATACAAACACCAGTGATCATAACCTTTCTCAAGTCCTGACAAAAGTCTTCCAAAATTTGAATGCCCACCTGCAACTTATGAATATTATTTTGTATTTTCTTTATAACTGCATCCAAAGCATCTCCTAGAGCATGCTTCTTTCTCTTTCCAGACACATACAACTGCACTCTTTTAAGCAACTCTTCTTCAACCTCTACAAAATTCAAATCCATTGGAATCTTCAGGTCCAAGATCCTTCCCCTTATTGCATCATCTGCAACGGCCATATTCAAATTGTGCTTAAACTTGCTAGAATCTTAGCCCTAGACTGCAGTCGTCTATTATCTGCTAGTCCATCCTCCCCTAGAGTAGCCTTCACTAACCCAAGATTGCCTTCCTCCATACGAAAATCCACTTTAAATGATGGTTTGTTACTAGGCCATGGTGCAATGGATCCCTTGAGGATTTACCACATGCCATAAAAAGAATACAGCCTGCGCAAACCGGCAACAGGAGACCAACACTTGCTGCACCTTCCAACCATAGACAGCCACCCGCACAAACCAAAGCAAGACCATATGCATTACCTACTCTCCTCATGACTCCTCAATTTATAATCTTTCTAAGGCACCCAGCAATGAATTCTTCCATGCCTTAATACGGTGAGTGGCCGATTTCACAAACTATAAAAGCCTCGTGGCTTGATGATGGTTAAAATATCATAAATTTATAATCGATGCATTCCTCCTATTAAAACTATTAAGTAGGGTGATCTACTTCAATGTGAGAAAACAACTCATCCCTATTTATCGCTCTATTTGATAAATTAAATACATGAATTAATAATAGAGATGACAATGCATACCAAATACATGAGTAAAATATATCTTTATTCGCACATGAAATTATTATAGAAGAAGACTAGAGATGGTTAGCCAAGGATTAGAGTGGATCCGACTAGATCTTACTACCTTCCTTGACGATACACAATCTATTTAAAGGACCTGACGGTTGCCAAGAAGAACACAATCGTCAACCAACCGATGCTTATAACTACCCAAAGCCGACAACCAATTAATACATAGTTGGATAACCAATTATATTGAAAGATAATAATAGACATTGTACACTGATTACATCATCCCCCTAAAAGAAAAAGTCGTCTTCCAAATGACAAGTAATAATCAAGTAACATGAGGGAAGACTTGCCAAATTGATGACGATATTGTAGACAAGGTCTTGTAAACAAACTTGGAAGTGTAATTTGCAAACTCGATCATGGAGTGTGTTTGGCAAATCAAATGAGTGCGATGGGGGTCTAGGGGCAACACCCGTAGTGGGGTCAAGGGACAACACCCCTTGTGAGGTTGTACAAAATCGCACAAAAATTCATGGCATACATCATTTTCATGATATTTTAAGAGGCAAAAAACAATGTAGACAGAGACAAAAATTAGAGATTTTTGAGTGTTTAACCAATGTATGCCAATATGTGAATAATGCTTCAGATCAACCAACTAGGGGACCTCATCTGATTGCACACTGATGGAGTTTGCAAATGGTTGAGACATTCTAAAAGGCCATATAATGGAATGAACTCGTTGTACCTTGTTCTTTGGTCTCACCATATGCTGGAGAATTGATTGTTTGTGTCATACTATGAAAGAATGTTTAGGGCATGCAATGAAGGAGCACATAGATTGTATGATGAAGGAATGTGTTGGTCGTATGACATAGGAGTGTCCAGGTTGTATGTTGAAGAATGAACTTGGCTGTATGTTGAGGTGATGCCATTGTCGATGCTGTGGGCTAAGGTGAAGTCACTGTTGACTCTGTACATTGAAAACTTGAAGATGCCATATGCTGTGAAATTGATGATGTTGAAGCTATACACTATGTTGAGGATGTACATTGTGAAGGCAATGACGTTCTACAAATGCAGTTTGTATGATGTGCAACTGGTGATGCCATACAATGCAATTCAAACACCATCGTACCTTGGAGGGAGGGCATATGATGAGTTGTTGATGCCATATGACAGAGAGGGTCCATTGTGTGGTGTAAATATTTGCTCCCTTCTGTATGATGTGAGTTTTTGATTCCTATCGTATGGTGTGAATGAATGATCGCCTTGCTTGCTTTCGTTATACAAGCCAATGGTTTTTGATGATGCTGTACTATGAATGGAGGCCGTACATTGTGGAGTGGTGTTCTTCGTTGTGCTCTATGATCATGTCGATGGTGATGGAGTGGTGATACCGCCATACTATATAATGATCATATCGTACAGTATGAAGATGGAGGACGTTGTTTTATGTAGGTCCGATGTACTATTTGAGGGAACCCAAGCTGTATAATGAATAATTGTCATATTATGTGAACAGGCCGTACAATGTGCTTGAGTGTCATGTTGAGTGATGCCATACCATGATGTCATACCAATTGAGGCTATCATACAATATGAAGAGGTTGAGGTTGAGGTTGTCATATGGTATACAAATTACTCCCTTCTTGCTGTACAATGTGCAAAAATTGCCGTCTTTCTCCTTGCCATACGATATTATAAGATGTTGGTCGTACTATATAGTTAGACCCTTGAATGTAGTTGGAACTTTTATGTAATCAAGCATGCATTTAGGCTTTTTAATATTTTCTCCTTCAATTGCTGAATAATATTTTTGCCTTTTTCCTTTCCACTATTTCGTTATTTTCTAATTTTCTTTTTCTTTTTCTATAAATTTTTTGTGAAGTTTATTTGACTTGACAAGTATTTGTGTTCCAAGTTAAATATTTTGCTCTTAGTACTTTGAGATGTACCATCAATAATTTTGCATTCTTTCATTGATTGCTCTTCATTGAGAGTTGTAGCTTCGAGAATATTATAGGTTGACAAAAATATCTCATAATCCTCTAGTTGCCAATGAAATAGGCCATGAAGAGAATTTCTTTCATCCTCCAAGAATGACTATAATTCTAGGATCCCTTTGTCCTTCGACTCTATCGGACCTAGATCATGCTTCTTTGCCCATTCTTCTTTGGAGTTTGATTTTGACGAATTGAAGGAAGCTGCTTCCTCACTTATGGCTTGGTTCTTTAAATCAATTACATTTTTTTGACACTTGTTCTCAATGGAGATTGTATACTTTTTCCTATTGTGATCGGCTTTGGCCGCTAGTAGCCAACCTCAACCTAACAATGCATCGTGTGCTTTCTTCCTTAATGAAATGACCACAAAGTTCAACAAAAATGCTTGGGTTATGATAATTACCTTTTGTCCCATTAAAACTCCAAGTACCTTAATACCTTGTTTATTTGCACCCACCAGTTGAAAAGTTGGTGGCCAAATGGTTGGCTTGTCAAGACTTCTCCAAGTATCTTTTGGAAGTATGTTCATGCTAGACCTGCCATCAACAATTGTATTGGTGAAATTCCTTGCAAGGATCTCCATATTCACCGCTGTTGGTTTCTTTTTCATGTTAATTGTCAATAACATTGGGTCAATCACTTGGTCGCTCGATAGTGGAGGTTTAGTTATTGGATCTTCATTCTCACAAGATTCTAATTGGGCCATAGCATGCACAATCTCATTCTCTCTCGATACAATGGCATTTCGAAGTTCAAGAATACCTTGTACTAAATCCACTACTTTTACTGGTACAATAGCTTGAAGTACTTGCCAGGCAATATTTTTCTCGGGCTGTAATTGATTTATTATCACACTTGCATTTGCATTTGAGTGGTTTTGTTTATTAGCCATAGTATTCTTAACTTCAATCCTTGCTTCACGAAGCCTTTCTTATTCTGTATGTGGGTTTGGGTACACAACCTTCTTTGCTTGGGCACGAGTAATGGCCAATACTTCATAATGCCTTACATCAATCATGTTGACACTAGCCTTTTGCTTCGGACATCCATTGTCTTTGTGGTTTCTAGGTTCGCACCATTTGCACAATAATTGCACTTTGTCTTGCTTGTTTTGGCAGTCTCTTGCAAAGTGTCCCCATTCACTACATTGTTGGCATTGTATGATAGGTCATCCTTTGGGGTCATATTGTATTTGTCTTCATCCTCCTCTTTGATTTCGATAACTGGCTGGAGATGCATTCTATGGCTTTGATGGAGTGGACTCCTCTTCGTGCGTAAAGAGTACTTGTGTACTCTTGGTCTTCAAATTGTATGGGCACTCCTATATTGAATGACCCATAACTTGGAAAATCTCACAAAATATCTTTTTAGGACAATTAGCTTTTGTGTGCCCCCCAATTTTGCACTTAGCACACCATAGTTTGTTAGTTTCTTTGTTGGTTTCTTTTTGTGCCTTCAATTCTTTCATCATTTGGAGCATGTCCCTCTGGAGCGCTTGTACCGTTATTGATTCATCATTGCTATTGTCATCCAAACTTCCATTTTCTTTTGTTTTTCTTTAATTGCGCGAGGACATTTTATCTTCACTTTCTATGTCCATTGCCCGATTGTAGGGCTTCTAAATAGGAAGAGGGTGGTACTACCTTCATTTTTTTTCTTAATGACAGAAGTAGACCTTTGACGAGCCATCTTTTCTCGAGACTGTTAGTTGGTTCTATTTCTAACTTTACAAGCAATTCTTTAAGTCTACGATTATAAGTTCATACATTTTCGTGCTTACCTTGTTCTGTATTGTAAATTTCTGCTACTATTTCATTATCATCACAAAGCAATTTAAACTCTTCTTCGAAGGCCTTCTTTAATCTCCCATGTGCTACGAGAGGCTTGGTCAATTTCTATATACCAGTCAATCGCTACACCTCGCAAGGTTGCTGGAAAAGATCATAGCCAAATTGCTTTATCATCTTGCCCATTTGCTGTCCAAATTGTTTCACAAGTCTTACAGTGCTGCGTAGGATCCTTTGATGACCGATCCATTGCCTGTAAACCTGGGCAACTTAAGCTTTTCTCCGCTAGGGCTTACCATGATTTTATTCTGATGCAAACCTAGCGCTTAGAATTTGCTTGCTAGGGAGTTTTATGATTCGTACGTTCCAGTGCTTTTCTTGCACTCTTGGCCATGTAGGAATCCTCAACTCTTCACTCGGCTTCAACCTTCTGCGCACTTTTTTCGCCTTCAAAATTTCTTTTATATGCCTTGGGCTTGGCTTCTTCTCCTTTGATTGACAACCTTTCAATGCCCAAAAGGCTACTCTCATACATTTTTGTAAAGGAATGTAGCTTTGTCTCCCAACTTCCCTCGTCAAGAGAAGGTTTTCTTGACTTTTCAACTTGATTGCGTTCTCGGCTCTAACTTAGGAATCGTACAGTTGTATTTTTCTCAAATGTTTCTCATAATCTCCTCCTTTGTTCCCTTTGCATGATCCTTAAAGATCGCTTGATCTCTTGATCTTGACCATGTTGTGGTCTCTTCTTGCCTTTATTGGGGTCTAAGGGCATGAATCTCTCAAATTTGACCCAATTTCTTTAAGGCAATGATGCCAAATGTTTACTGCTCTATTTGATAAATTAAATACATGAATTAATAATAGAGATAACAATGTATACCAGATACATGAGTAAAATATATCTTTATTCACACATGAAATTATTATAGAAGAAGACCAGAGATGGTCAGCGAAGGACCAAAGTTGATTCGACTAGATCTTACTACCTTCCTTGATGATACACAATCTATTTAAAGGACCCAACGGTTGCCAAGAAGAGCACAACTGTCAACCAACCGATGCCTATAACTACCCAAAGCTGGCAACCAATTAATACATAGTCGGATAACCAATTTTATTGAAACATAATAACAGACATTGTACATTGACTACAATCCCAATCAGGCAACTCCATACTTTCAACCATAGTGAACTCTGTTTGCAACACACCTTGATTTGCCATGTGATTGGAAGCTTTAGTTTGAGACCTATAGCAATGTGGCACATGAATGCAT
Source organism: Sequoia sempervirens (assembly GCA_007258455.2). Taxonomy (NCBI): domain Eukaryota; kingdom Viridiplantae; phylum Streptophyta; class Pinopsida; order Cupressales; family Cupressaceae; genus Sequoia; species Sequoia sempervirens. The sequence continues at coordinate 17,822,674 of VDFB02047144.1, read as the reverse complement.
TTGAATTTGGTGTTCCATTCCAATACTTATTCTAAAATAGCTTTAAGTTGCCAATTTGGACAATGGCCTTTGTTAACCGCATTTACAATAATTTGGAATCTCCCTCTATTTCCACTTTCCTATACCCTGCCCTATATGTTGCTTTTGTACCTGCTAATAAAGCTTCCCATTCTACAGTATTATTAATCTTCAGACCTAGGAACTTAGATCCTCCTAGCACAAAGTGGCCACTAGAGTTTCTTAAAACATATCAGCTCCTGCTGGACCAGTTTAACCTTTGGAGGCACTGTTGGAATTCGGTTTCATCTTGCTTCTAGGTGCTTTCCACCTTAATTCTACCCTACTATTTCTATTTTCTAATATCCTTTGAATGTAGCTCATTCTAAAGTATTGAATTTTCCGATCATTGTTCATGAGGTTTACCATTCTCTTCTTGCCATGGAGTCAATAGTCTTCGCTGAAATTTCGTACTTATTCAAGATATTTTAGTACTTGTTAAGTGTGAATTCCTGCCACTTTATGGATAAAGAACCAAGTAAATATTGCCATTTATATGTGCTGCAAGCTGCGGATTGTCTTTTTTTTGCTAATAGCTAACTTGCTTTGGTACCCAAGAGCTGTAAAAAAACTAGCATCAAAGCACTGGATTCCAGTAACCATAAATTCTCCAGATTCCCATAAACTTTTTTGTCATCTTTCACCATCCTAAAAGCAGAAATGCTTTGAAAAATAACCATTTATTTAGAACTATGGTTCCTTGGGATTTACTTAAGGAAAGGACATATTACAATGAACTGATTCCTGCAGTCTTCAAGTATAATCAAACTGGCAGGGAAGACAAAGTACATAACTCCTTGTCAAAGTTTTCTCAACTCCTAAAAATGCCTGTAAATCATCAGTTGAACCTCATTTGGGAACCTATTTTTAATGTGTTTGAACAAGCCATTTCTCTACACCAAATCAACTTCCTTATTTGCTGCCCAATCAGCCACCAAATTGCCTTTTCTCTTGATATGAGAAACGCTGATATCAAATCACCAAATTGCCTTTTCTCTTGATATGAGAAAATCTGATGAGTAATTGTGCTTTGAAAAGAACATTATTTAGCAGTCAGGAATTACATTTTCCACTTTTCATATTTTTAATCACCAATTTCAAATCACCTTCTATCTGTACCTTCTTCCAACCTCTGTCCAAAGGCTCAGATAACTCAAATGCTAGAGCAAGTGCTTCACTTATATTATTGGTTTCTAAACCAAGATCAAAAGAAAGGATTAAATGAGGTTGTTCCCAACTATTGTGAAAAAACAATGTTTTCCAGGATTCCCTTTGGCAGCCCCATCAAAGTTTAACTTTATCTACCATCTATTTGAAGGTTTCCAGAGGGGCAGACCACTCTTAATAAGAGCACTTTCAACTTTCATCTCTTGCAACCAACTCAATCTTGACCAAGGTTTAACCAAGCATTCTTCCCTACTTTAAATCATCCAATTTGAATCACACCAGGTTTCTCCTAGTTCTTCTAAAGAAACCACAATCTTATTCCAAATCACAGGGACCAGAAGGGAAAGATCCTGAAGAATCCTCCTATTTCACTCAAGTCAAAGATTCCAAGTGGTAATTGAAGGCAGAAGATCCCAAACCCTTCTTAAGTCTCTACTTTGAATCTTTTAGAGACCAACAAAATAGCAGCCCTTTGACATCCTTTGGAAACATCCAGACAAAACCCCATTTCTCTAAAGCCCAATTTCATAATTGTGAAGAATAAAAACAATGAATGAAAATATTCCTACTGGATTCTTTTGCTGAACCACATAAAAAACATATTGAAGGCCCATTACATCCCATTTTTTATCAATCTATAGTAAGTTAAAACTCACCCTCTAGCAGTCAACCAGAGAAAGGCATTAGCTTTAGGAAGACCAAAGCTGATTCAATTTTGAGCTGAGGGAAGTTATCCAACTCATTCTCCTTCTTAGAAATATGTAAAAAGGCACTCTTAAGATTGACACCCTCAAAGCTACTTCCAGTCTAAATTAAACTTTCTCTTATCATTAGATAGGTATAGGCTGTTTGTGTAACCAAAAATTCAACTATGAAGCGGAGTCCTTAAACTCTGGAGAAGGTTCCTGAATAAGTTTCCACCGATAAATATTGTTCTCATCTTCCCAACAGCCACAATTCTAACTCCCCCAAGCTATACTAAAAGGATCTGCCAATCCTCTGAAAGCATTTAATTTTGTAGGTGGAAAATCCATTGCCCAGGCATACTTCCATAAATCTACTATATTTCCTTTCCCTATGTTCCATCTTAAATTGTTCATTAGGAACCAACGATAAAATTTCATAAATTCCAAATGATAGAACCCCATGGCAAGGTCTCTTGAGAGAGAACCATCCAACTTCCAACCTGTTCACATATTTAGAATGCAAAATAGAAGCTTTATGCCTAAAGCTTTATTCACAATTTTACAATTTCTTAATTGAAGGCCACTGTCACTCCTATGGAGGCAAACTTGATCCCAACTGACCAGACTATAATTCTTTTTCCTTGCCTCATTTCCACCTTACAAAAAGAGTCTTTGAATATCATGAATCGTTTTATGATTTTACTAGGAATCAGAAAAATGGACATTACATTGACTAGAATAGCCACAAGAAAATATTTAATTAATTGAATTCTTCCTGCCAGTGAGAGCCATTTTCCTTTCCATGATGAAAGCCTACTTTGATTTCTTTCCCCTAAAGATTTCCATTTCCACTAAAGATTTTCTTGCAATTAAAGGCTTTACTAACTACGAAGCTTACCAATTTCAAATATGAGAATCTGCTGTATTTCCTGCTCCTCCCTGCAACTCCCATTTACAAAGAAAATCTTGGATTTATTAATGCTGATCTTTTGACCATCTCCCATCTCATAAATATCAAAAATTCTTTTAAAGGCTCTAGCTTCACTAATAGGAACTTCTCCAAACAGCAGTGTATCAAACCTTTCACTTTCTGTCTAACCACTTCATTCTTCAATGCTTGACCAAGGGCTTCAACTTAAATAATGAACAAAAAAGGCGATAGAGGATCACCTTGTCTTAAACTCTGCCCATTAGGGAAGAAACCTGAAGGAATCCCATTAATTAAAATTAACGTGGAAACTGAGGAGATGCAGCTGTAAACCTAATCTCTCCATTCCTTGGCAAAACCAAATTTCTCCAGAATTCTCAGAAGAGAATTCAAGGTCACCCTATCATAAGCTTTGTTTATATCTAATTTAATCAACAAATTCCTAAATATTCCATTTTTTCACTGAGTGGATAGCCTCATGAGCAATTATTACCCATCCAAGATTTGTCATCCAACAACAAACCCACTCTGTTCTTCTAAGATAATGGCATCCAAACAAGCTTTCAGTTGATTGGTTGTGACCTTAGTCATGATCTTATATGTGGCATTACACAAAACTATTGGTTTGAAAGCATCAAAATACTTTGAATTACCTTTCTTTTGGAGCCAAGACTAGGAAGGTAGCATTCAAATGTTTTAAGGACTGACATTCAAACACTACATTCCTCCACAATTTTCTAGATATCCTCACCCACAATATGCCAAAAACACAGAAAGAACCCTGCTTAAAAACCATTCAGTTCAAGAGCCTTTTTAGCACCCGAAGAGAAATTTGCAGTCTTAACTTCATCTAAAGAGATGGGCTTCAATAAAGCATTATTTTGTGCATCCATGATCAACTTTGGAATATTAATAATTATCTAAATGTCTGTTCTGGATCTCTACATCTGAACCATCCCTTTTTTCCAAAAGATATTTAAAGAAAGAAATCCCTTCTCTTCTTTCACCTCAATGCCAATGATGGTTGAAAGGTGAAAAGATCCTGCTCCCCTCTTTCAACCACTTGACTTTGGATTATTGCAATCAAACTCCATTCTTAAGAAATTTTGGATATTCACCAAGAGTGATCTCTCTTTTCCTGTCTCTCTTCTGTTAGTCCCAAATTTGCAATCTCCAATTCCACTATTTTTAACTTAATTTCCAAGACAGCTTTTTGGACGAAATTATTGCCAATTTTTTCCATGTTCCATTTTTAAACCTCTGATTGGACGTGCTGGAGTTTCTTCAAGGGGATGAATTTTTTCCATGCTCCAAACTTTCCGTGAACTCAGGATGATCAAACCGCATAAACTGCATCTTAAAAGGAAAGCCTTTAGGTTTATGCCCTTGTCCAACCTTCAACTAAATAGACCAATGATCAGAGCTGGCAAAGGGCAAGACTTTGGATACAAAGCTCAATTTGTCAAAAACCAGTCTGAATTTGCCAAAACAATGATCGAACTTTTCTCTAATACAGGAAGAATCCAGCCTTTTGTTACTCCTAGTAAACCTACCTTCCTTTGGTAGAATATCAGCCAAAAGCAACTTGGGATCAAAAAATGCTAAACAAATTAGAGCTTGAAGGAACCAAATTAGATCCACCAGATTTTTCTCTTAAATTGAGAATGGCATTAAAATCCCCTCCCAGAATCCAGGCTTGCTCAAAAAATCTCTTCATAAAATCACCTAAAGTCCTCTATATATCTCTTTTACCTGATTCTGACAAGGGACTGCAAAGATTGGATAAAATTACCTTACAAGTTACAAGTTTACAAGTATATGTCACATCTTTCAGGAAAATATGTAAGACTCATTGAGAGCTTTCTAACACATCTCCTTCGAGGGACTTATCATCCCAAAGATTAGCCAACCCACCAGCTGACCTTGAGTTTTCACAGCAATCCTACTACCCCTTCTCCAAATCTTCTTTATAAGACCATCCATAAATTCCTTACTTATCTCTGTTTCTTGCAGAAAAACATCACGTTGCTGGTCCTCTATCAACTGCTTAACCACACAATATTTGTCAGAGGCATTCAAGCCTCTGACCTTCCAACCTAGTAACCTCACGAGTGCATGGTGGAGGGGCTTACCCCTCTACCTGAACATAGGGCTGCAATAGATTGCTGCTTTCCACACAAAATCTCCACCCATATAACTTGCTTGACTTTGCTGGCCTTTGGTTTCCTACCCTCATGATTTCCCAATCTAGTATCTGGAGGAGTTTGCGGTTCCTGAGAGCTCAAAATATTTGCACGATTTCTTCTGCCCTTTCTTTTACCTACACACCATTCCTCTTCCTCCATGTCACCTGAAGAACTCAGGAATTAACCGCTTTTCCTCCAGTACATATTTGATTATTTTACACCATTTCATTACCTTCATCTTCTCCCCCCAGATCACAACCAACTCCAGAAGGCAAAGCCTTTTCATCATCCAAAATTTTAGGAGGAGAAATTTGGTGCTTCAAATATTCTGTTAAAACAATATTCTCTGAAAAACTCACTTCTACTGCATTGGTAGACTCAAACCTCCTGGATCCCGCAAATTCTGATCTGAATCCACTGTCACTTTCTTGGGATGTCAGATTATTTTCCTTTGCTCTTCAACTTTCTTCAACACCATTTTTTCCGTACCACAGTTTCTGGCTACATGTCCAACATAGCGGCTATTAAAACATCTGAAAGGCACTCTTAATCCAATTCTTGATTCCAGGAACCAAGTGACAAACATAACTTAATTGCTTGCATTATGGGCTTAGAAAGGTTCACTTTAACACAGATTCTGTTATAAGTGGCCAGTCCTTTTCTGTTACAACTGAAAAACAAAGGAATTTTCCTAAGGCATGTACAATCTCATGGAAAACCTCCACAGAACATAATTCTTGTGGCAAATTGTATAAGTGTATCAATAGGGGCACATCTTCAATAATATCTTCATAAGGGTTAAAAAATGGCAACCATGGTTATAAGAACAATCTAGAATTGGCCCTAAACCAAGGCCTGCCTAAAAAATTCTTTCCCTATCTTCAGACTGCAAAACAATTTGAAAAAAAAAACCTTGTGCTAAAAAACCAAGTTCTGGTCTAGGGTAGTCTCGCTGGAATTACCCCATCCATGATTTAATATATTTGATGGAGGGTAAGATACTGATGAATTTTTCTATTGAGGCTTTTTTATTCATCTCTGCAATCAATTTTGCCACAAGGCAATCTGGGATATTGATTACCTGGATTTCTTTTGAGGCATGAAAATCCAAAATTTTCAGGCACAGGAATTGAGTTTTCCAATGGTGGACAATTGACCTCCTCTGCCTGAACCTTAATATGTGCCCGATTAAAAAAGGAACTGTGATTACCGATCCTCTGATCATTCTCCAAAGAGTGCTGCACACTCCTAACAGTTTTGGAATCAGTAAAAGTTTCAAGGACATAAGTTGTGCCATTCTTTTTCTGCTCACAAATGATCTTGCTGTTTTTTATGGCACACTTTCAATTGCTACAAGCAATTTGCCAATTGCTTCTGCTCCTCAAAATTCACCCCTGCTTCCATTTGCTGCATGTTTCAGATATTAAGGTTTGACATTGAACCATGCAGTTATTTTTATAGAATTTTTCTTATTTCTTTTTCATTATGGGGGCATTTTTCCAAATTTAGATGTGTTCTAAACTAGGTTGTAATATACAACCTGTGAATTGCCTTACCACATTTATGTTGCTTTGAATTAATTCAGTTTGAATCACTTCTTCCCACATATTGACATTTTACATCTACAACTGTTTATAGTTGCTTCATGGTATACCTGTAAGGCATATGAACATAGAAAATATCATTATAGGATCAGTGTGCAGTGCAATCTTACTTAATTTGCTGAGGCACGTGATGATTGAGTTTTGTAATGTATAGGTAGTTTGCATCATTAGGAAGTCTTTAAGAACTTTACAAATTCTTATATGAGCTCAGACCATCTTCCTATGGCATTGAGGAGCATAGGGGGCCTGCAATATCTACTGCCAGTACACTGACTCTTTCACTTTTAGTTGAAATATGTTATGTTTGTTCTCCTCCTTCACTTGGTGTTTAAGTTGTGTAACTTTTTAGTGGATGTGACTCTTATTAAATAGTCATAAATACATGGGATTTTCCATAATATTAGATTGCTAGTTGTTTCTTTGTTTTCCAAGGATGACATGTAATGAAAGGAGTCTCATGGTTTTGAGATATAGATCCCCAGTGAGTATACTGTTTAAGCAATTTTGCCACCTGAAGAAGTATCTTTACTCTTTGAACCTATAATATCAAGACTTGGAAGAGACGGTATAAATTATCACTTGTTACATCTCTCTCAACAACTTGTGATATAATTGCCACCAATTTAATTGGACGTCTTAATATTCAATTATCTTATGAGAAAATATAGATCAAATAGGAATCAACATACTGAATAGAACAAATCAGGAAATGTAATGTCCCCTTTTTTGGCGTGATCATGTTTGATGGTGGTTAGCCTATTACTCAGACTCTCGTAGGCTAACAGGTTGGTTAGAGGGTCAGTGGTACTTTCTGGAGAGTTTGATCGTTTTGGTTTTTAGAGCCCAGTGACTGGTTCACAATAGGCATTGGCAGTGCAAGAGTCGACAGCTTTTGACGGCACAGGATTATATGGTGTTTTGAGTGAGTTATGGGGTTTTTAGTGATTTAAATATTAATTGATTTAATATTTAATTATAAAGTCAAATTGACTTTATATTTTTAGATCACTTAAATATTCTTTTAAAAGTGATTTAATATCTTAAATCACTTAAATGAATAAGTGCGCCAAGTATTTAATTCATAAACTATTGAAATGGATTAAATGTTATTTTAAAAGATTTTAATATCCCAAAAGTGGCGTACTTTCTTGGAATGTGTGCCTTTGCATAAAAGGGCTTTTCTGGCAATAGAAACTCATCTTTTGACAATTTCACTTTGCCTTGTGCTATTTTTCTCCTGTGCATTCTCCTGTGATCAGGGTTTGAACATTTGTCCATTGAGGAACGATAACTCTTCAGTGTTGAGTGCTTTTGAGGCTGTGAAAGATCAGCTGAATCAGTACAGTTGAGAGCTTCATACAGAGGTTCTACAGATTCAAATAGAGAATTATTATTTGGGTTTTCAGTTCAGGAAGAGGGTTTCTTCATCTTGAGGCGTCCTCACCAATAACTCTTCAGCTTTCAACATGTTTCTCCAATGGTTGACTTGGGCCGTACATTTGCATTGAATATTGTGCTTGTTCTAGAAAGGCGTGTGAAGGGAGTTGAAGAAACGCCTTCTTCTTTGCTCATTTCTGTGCTCCATCTTTGCGTCTTGCATTTTCAGAGCATTGTACCACGTTTCTGAGTGGGAGAAGTCAGATCTGGAGGCTTGGCATCATTATTTGTCAGTTTCTCAGCATTCTTGGTTGGCAAGCTGGCTACTGTTTTAAATAAAATAACTGGAGACTTTCTGGTATGTCTGTTATTCATGATCTCATTGTTTCAGTATAATAACAACATCTGCATTTCCATTATGTGAGAAATTGCTTTATCTTTCAGTTTACAAGCTTAAATATGCTGCGCCCCTTCTCTTCTGTCTATTAAAAATTCTCTAAAAAACTAAATAACACCTAAAGATTTAAGAAAATTGGGGTTTTGGAGTTGAGAGCCAGCAGGGCTCATCACAGTGGTATCAGAGCTCTGATCCTGCCAGCTTGTGGGGTTAGAGAAATTTATGAAGTCACACAAAGAGGGTTTTGACAAGTTTTATTCCAGAGGGGGTCCTAGAAATCAGAGAGGTGATCAAAATCCTTTCCCACCATTTCCGTTTGTAGATCAGGAGGAGGAATTAGATTGGGATAATATGGCGAACAGGGCAGGTGAAAGTTATCACAGGAATCCTTGGAATGATGAGGATAGAGAAGCTAAAGACGTCCTCAGAGGTATGGTTGCAGGGCAAGAACAGGTGGCGACTATTCTTCAACAACTCAGCACAAATGTCCAAAATTTGACAATTAATAGGGTTCATAGTCTGGATCCAGATCGTGAAGGCAGTATTCATAGAGAGCCTCAGAGAATCATAGCTCCAGCACGCACCTTTGAGAGAGCTACATGTCCTACTTTTACTAGAGATGATGCTGAGGAAGTGGACGAAGTTGAACAGGGCAGTGAGATAAATTTTGCAGATAACATTATGGCTATGCATGATGAGTGGGATGCATTGCCACCGAGAGTTAAGGAGCACCTTAACTTCGATAGATTCATAAGCCAGAAGAGAGAACACACCAGAAACAGGAATGACAGGAGGCCTAAAAACAAGCAAAGTGATCTCAGACAGGCTACCAACAAACTAACCTTAGTTCACTATGATGGCAGTGGTAGAGTTACAGCACGTGCCTGGGTGAGTAAGTTGGATACATTCTTGACACTACGTCCTATGCCAGAGGAAGATGCTATACGATTTGCAGCTCTCCACCTTGATGGCGTAGCACATGACTGGTGGATTCATGGCATGGCTACACTACACCATGATAGGATTACCTCGTACCAGGAGTTTACTGATAGGCTGGTAGAGAGGTTTGATAGACGTGATCCCGAGCTATTCTTCAGAGACCTTGCTCAGCTAAAGCAGTTGGGTAGTTTGGAGTCTTATATTGGTGAGTTCCAGAAGCTCTCGGTTATGGTTACCGGAATCTCAGAGAGGAGACTTGTCATTCTATTTGTAGAAGGTCTCCATGAGCCAATGAAAGGTTGGATCAAGGCATTCGATCCACCTACCTTGCACGAAGCTATGAGAAAGGCTCGTAGCATGGAACTTACAGCTTCACGTGGTAAGTTCACTTCAAATGCAGAAGCATCTTCATCCTATAGTGATAGCAAATCAGAACCTAAGGAATCAGAAAAGATTGATGAAAAGAGGAAGTTTGCAGCTCCTTTGGACCGAGAGACAATCAATGATTTGCGTAGGAGGAAGCTATGTTTCTATTGCAAAGCTCCTTATGATCAAAACCACAATTGTCCTCTTAAGCCTAAGGGTACAAATAGACAAATGGAGTGGTTTTATGAGGGTGATGACATTGCTGATTTAACGGACCAGCAAGCTGGTTTTAGGGATGGGAGTATGCGATCTATCATTCTCGTCAACGCAAAAGGTGAGAAGATAGAACCGAAGATTTTAGAGGAGGAGCATGAGATGATTCAGGGGGATTATCATTTTGATTCTAGTCCCATGGGATCAGAGGGGTTTGATTGGGATCAATACAGTTATGAGGCTCAATTTGTACAAAATCCTCTTTATGAGGCGGATGCTACATTTTCTTGTGATAATCCGCTCTTTGAGGTGGATGTTGATTCTACTCTTGACCCTGATTTAGGCCAGAGCGTTGATCATAGTATTGGAGATTCCGTCAGTGCATCGAGATTTCAGACAGAGCTCGTTGAGGAGTTTTCCAGTGTGTACATGGTCAGGAGTCTACACAGTTTCACTTTCACTCATCATGTACATGACCTGTTTCAGATGCACAATTCTGGTAGGCATGTGTTAGACATGTTGGATGATAGCATATCTCGTGCGGTTTTAGGGGGCAAGTGTTGTCAGCAGTTTGACTTGCTTTCTTATGAGTTCCTCTCTCCTATGACGGATGGTGTTGAGATTGACAGGGTACAGCATGATGATCCAATTGATCAGATTTGGGAGTTACATGAGACAGTTGATGACAGTAGGGACATTTCACGGCACTATCCTTGGGATCCTGGTGGAGTGGTTGATTCTTTGTTGTTGAGATTGCTTGCGGACAAGCAATTTCCGGGAGGGTGGACTGTAATGTCCCCTTTTTCGGCGTGATCATGTTTGATGGTGGTTAGCCTATTACTCAGACTCTCGTAGGCTAACAGGTTGGTTAGAGGGTCAGTGGTACTTTCTGGAGAGTTTGATCGTTTTGGTTTTTAGAGCCCATTGACTGGTTCACAGTAGGCGTTGGCAGTGCAGGAGTCGACAGCTTCTGACGACACATGATTATATGGTGTTTTGAGTGAGTTATGGGGTTTTTAGTGATTTAAATATTAATTGATTTAATATTTAATTATAAAGTCAAATTGACTTTATATTTTTAAATCACTTAAATATTCTTTTAAAAGTGATTTAATATCTTAAATCACTTAAATGAATAAGTGCGCCAAGTATTTAATTCATAAACTATTGAAATGGATTAAATGTTATTTTAAAAGATTTTAATATCCCAAAAGTGGCGTACTTTCTTCGAATGCGTGCCTTTGCATAAAAGGGCTTTTCTGGCAATAGAAACTCATCTTTTGACAATTTCACTTTGCCTTGTGCTATTTTTCTCCTGTGCATTCTCCTGTGATCAGGGTTTGAACATTTGTCCATTGAGGAACGATAACTCTTCAGTGTTGAGTGCTTTTGAGGCTGTGAAAGATCAGCTGAATCAGTACAGTTGAGAGCTTCATACAGAGGTTCTACAGATTCAAACAGAGAATTATTATTTGGGTTTTCAGTTCAGGAAGAAGGTTTCTTCATCTTGAGGCGTCCTCACCAATAACTCTTCAGCTTTCAACATGTTTCTCCAGTGGTTGACTTGGGCCGTACATTTGCATTGAATATTGTGCTTGTTCTAGAAAGGCGTGTGAAGGGAGTTGAAGAAACGCCTTCTTCTTTGCTCATTTCTGTGCTCCATCTTTGGCGTCTTGCATTTTCAGAGCATTGTACCACGTTTCTGAGTGGGAGAAGTCAGATCTAGAGGCTTGGCATCATTATTTGTCAGTTTCTCAGCATTCTTGGCTGGCAAGCTGGCTACTGTTTTAAATAAAATAACTGGAGACTTTCTGGTATGTCTGTTATTCATGATCTCATTGTTTCAGTATAATAACAACATCTGCATTTCCATTCTGTGAGAAATTGCTTTATCTTTCAGTTTACAAGCTTAAATATGCTGCGCCCCTTCTCTTCTGTCTATTAAAAATTCTCTAAAAAACTAAATAACACCTAAAGATTTAAGAAAATTGGGGTTTTGGAGTTGAGAGCCAGCAGGGCTCATCACAGGAAACCACCACTTTTTGTGAACAGTGTGAATTTAACCAGATACGTTTGCCCCAGGGACTAAGTTGAGGTTGTTTCTCGAATGCAATAAAAAATACTACACCAAATTATTCAATTCAATACTGACCTTTGTTTGATTAGGGGAATGATAGGATGCGATAAAACTCCTAAAAGGAGAGATACAGTTTCAAGAATGTAGGAAGCACAAGAAAAGAGTTTTCGTTCAAAGCATTTTCTTCTCAACATCTTAATTTTCTTGGAATTTTCAATACATGCAAATATTATAGGTTTCTTTCTAAGCCTAGGGCATCATATTAGAGCAATAAAAAATAATTCTACTATTCCGCAGTGGAAGTCTCTGCAACATACAATGTTAATCATTTGAAAAGTGAATGAAGATTCAGTGTAGAACCTCCCTAATTGTAACAGTGCATGGTGGGAATGTTTAGAAATATAATTCTTTTTTTGTGCCAAACTCTTGTATTACTGTTTTTTCTGTGGGTTATAATAAAATTGATTCTTATTTTCTGAAATATGTTTATCAAGCTATGTGTTGGACAGTCAATGTTGATTTATTTTCTGGAAAAAAGTCTCTTAAAGTTGTCAACTTTAGGCAGCTTTGACTGAGTACTTATGTAATTATTTCTAGTCATGTATTTTTTTTTAATGATGTAAATATTTCTGAAATTATCTGTGTCAAACCTTAAATTGATTGATTATATTGAGTTCACAGCTATCGGCTAAGGATCATCAACGTTTCCAAGCTGCTTATGCAACCGTGTTGAAAGCCCATATGGACGCTTTGAAGAAGAGGGAAAGAAAAGACAGGAAAGATAAGAAGACTGCTGAAAATGATGAGAAAAATACTCAAAGTGGAAAGAAGGCAGCCCAAAGCAAGAAACCAACACCAAAACCATCTACGTGAATTTTCCTTCTGATAAATTCTTTGAATTGATCTGGAGGAGGCAGCTGAATCTTTGAGCTTATTGTTGGACTGGCTTCTTATTCGACATGATGCAGTATTTGCATTTTCTAGTTGGAATCAAATTTATGGATTGCAGAAATATAAATTATATAGTTGTCATCATGGCAACTATCGTACTGGGTTTTTCTGTTGCTAACCTGGTATTGAAAAATTCAGTACAGCATTGTAGACGATTCAATGTTGAGCACTATTGATTTTGATGGCAACAATGTATCTCTGAAAGCTGCTGTCAGTTACATCCTATTGTGTAGAAATGATCATAGTTATTTATCATTAATGTGTGCTTGAAGTTGACCTATAGTTTTATAATTTACTCATGAACATTGATGCAGGATTGATATGCTCTTGGAGATTTCCTTTTTCAAGTGAGAAAAATCTTTAGATTTTGTTATTTCACTTCATCTCTACTGAGAAGAGAATTAGTATGTAAAACTAATCTAATGTTTGACTGCTGTACAAGCAATCTGGATAGGCATCAATCTCATTAATTCCCTGAATATGTGAATAACCACCAACTGGTGGCAATATTAATCTATATTTTTTTCAACATACTGCTAACTTCTGTATAGAGAAGCATCAGGTATGATAGAGAAATACAAGGCAAGGTCGGTTAACAATTCAACTGTCAAATAGAAGAAATGTTTCACGGTACAGAACTCAGCTACCTCTGTTTGATCCAGCACTCCAATTTGAAAAACATAGTGGAATGGAGCTATTTGTAACATTAAATAAATGACAAGAACAAGCAGTTGTAGAGAATGCGATTATTACAAATTCCTTATGATTGTTAGCGAGAAAGTGGAGAGTCACAAATCAGAGTTCTGAGCTCCAAGTATTCTCTATGTTGTATTTATACCTCAGACTCAGCAATAGTAGAAGGATCAGATCTTAAGAATTAAATGCGCTATTTATACTTAGACTATTCATCTATAACATATATTACAGTAGTCATACACCATCTCAGAGTTTACACAATATTCATGAGCATCTATATATTGATATATTCAATCTTTTCTACATTAGATCATTCCTCTGTATACTCTTATATACATTCCGTGTCATGTATCTTTATCTCGTACACCTTTTATCTGTTACATTCTTTTCCTATATTATACATGTATTATCTTGTTGGGATGTGTCCTTCACAAAATACATTCCTTCCTTGAGCATTTTGTTGGCCTTGAGCTTTGCATCCCTTCTGCGGTGGTTTGTGGTAGGATCTGTTACACCATCTCTGTTTTGGGCCCTTGTTTTGCTGTTTACGCTGCCAACGTTATCCCCTCTTTCAAAACTATTTCTTGCCCTCAAGACATGCAGAATGAATTACTTTGCTGGGAGAATGTTCTTGTATCTCTTTAAGGTGGGTGAAAGTACTCTCCCACTAGATTTTGGCTTGTTGGAGAAGACGGTTTTGTGCATAGTTTGCAAACTTGGACTTAGAGAGTACTTGGCAAGCCAAAAAAATTTGACTTAGAGAGTACTTGGAAAAACTCGGCAAAAACTCGACACCTTAAAAAACACTTAAATATTTGAAAAAAACATAAACTTTATTCAAAGTATAGCTACAAAATGAATCAAATGAGTTTGGTGGGGATTTGGGGGAAACACCCCTAGCTCTGTGCAGAGGTTTGGGGGCAATGTCCCCATCAAGGTCGAGGAGTAGTGCTCCTTGTGGGGGTTTGTGGGCAACGCCCCTCGTGGGGTCAAGGGGCAATGCCCCTCACGGGGTTCAGGGGCAGTGACCCTGGTGTGATACAAGGCGGGGTTGAGGGGCAATGCAACTGCCACCGAGCCCAAATTAAGGCCCTTGAAACCACACAAAACTTCATCTTGCACACCATTTTTGTCCTCCCAAATGGTGTTTTATAGTGCACAAAATCGCATCCCAAACATGTCCAAATCGTGCCAAAAATGCATCAAAATTGTGCAAAAAAAGGCGTGTCAAAATCGTGTTTTGGAATGGCAAGTTTTTGCAAGGTAGTTGGCGATTTTCCAAAATAATCGGCAAGTTTTTTAAGAGGCTGAGTTGCGAGTTTTTTAAGAGGCCGAGTCGCAAGTTGCTTGTGCAAGTCTAAAACCTGCAAGTACTCAATGACCTAACAAGTATTTGTTGGGTTTGTAATCCATGGTTCGGTGCATTGATTTGTTTCAACATCTTTTTTGCTTTTAGCCATGTAGTAAGGATTTGTATTTGCTAGGCTAGTTTTTAAGTGTCTCAGATGAGGTTAGTGACATTTGCCAAACACATACTTACTATCTCCCTTAGTTGTTTAAATTGGGTTTTATGTTGCTCTTGTTCCTACACTTGTTGTAATTGGACATGAAGTGCTTCTAGTTGGGCCCTTATCTTCCCATCAACATCCTACAGAGCATTGTAGGTGGTTTTGACTTGAAGAATCTGTTGTTCAATTTGGTTCATTTGCTCTTTGAGGTTGGGCCATTGAAGACAAAATTGGTAGAGGGCATTAATATTACTTTAAGTATTCTTTATGATGTTGATATTGGATTCTTGTGCGGTATGAGCAATGGACACATTTCTTCCTCTCCTTGTCCATCTTGACCTTGTTTAATTCTGCAGTGGTTGTTTGTCAGAGGGAGGTCGTTTGTTGCATATCTTGTATTAGCCCTTTTACCAAATTTTTTATTTGTATTCCCAATGATTGAGATGAGTATCCTTGTACGTGGGGAAACTTAGATTGGATGTCAATTATGACTCCCTCCGGTTGTTTTGTATTATCCACATGTTTTAGTATCTCCTCTCAAGTCGTTTGTTGGAAAATATCCCTTTATTAGAACTTTTGCAATGGGGAAATACTGGAGATATCCACTTGTGATTCCATTAGCGGGAGATGCAATAGATGTGGAGATGCAGTGCCCTGTATTTGCTTCTATTTCTCCAAAAAGTCCTTAATGGATCGCATTGGTGAAATTGTGAAGGAAGAGAATGGTTTTTTTGGTGATGGAGATGTATGAGGCATTTCTTGGTTTTCCATAGGGTTTGTGTCATTAGATGGGGAGGATGGTACTTTTTGTATTTTTATTTTTTGGTCTTGAACCTCTGCAAATGTCTTTTTTATGGCTTCAACTGTCTCCACTTGAATTTGCTTTGTTATTTGAGGATCTTGGTGCATCAATTTGTCCACTTGTTGCTTTTGAGTGGAGCTCTCAAGCTTGAATTTGTTGAATTTTTTGATTTTGCATTGTGAAGATTGATTGAGTGATCTTTGCTAGAGCTTCCTCTTGTAGCTGATCCTCCTTTTGTGTTGCAGTCTCCCTTCTTTGTTTTAGGGCTGGTGTTAGGGCTTGCGGCATTAGTTTGATCATACTCTCCAATGTCTTCGCAGAGGCAACTATGTATCTAATTATTGCTCTTTCTATGATAACCCTATTTGGAGCTCCCCTCTCCTCATAGAGTGCCAAGAATTTTTCGAGGATCCCTTGGTTGAATAGGTCACTAAAGAGTTTATTTTTATCTAGTGCATCTTCTGGTTGTGTGGTGGATGTCTCCCGTTCTTGCTCTTTCTCAAGGTCTGTTTGTGTGCATTCTATTGTCTCTTTGACTTTTGTTCTTCACTCATCTACGAGAGTGCTTTCGTAGCTTCTATTGGTGGGTTGCCTTGTGGTGTAGTGTCAAATTTTCTTTTTACTTTCCATTTGACCTCTTTCTATGTGGATGCAGTTGGAGAGGCTCCTATGTGCAACCTTCTTGATCTCCGTGGAGTGGGAATACCTTGTTCTTCAGGCTTTTCTTTTGGCAGCCATCAATTTTCTTTTAACTTTTCGTTGTTTTTCTCGAATTGTTCTACTTTCTTCTTGGTTACTTTATCCATGAATTCCCTATGTGTGGGGAATTTCTTTGCATTTGGATCGCTTGGTAATTTGAGTAGCATTGATGCATATGCAACTATTTCCCTATCGTCCACCCCTATGGCAACTACAAAATCCAAGATGTTTGGGTTTCTATTGCCTCCATTAGGGTGTAATCCGTGTCTGCAAAAAAAGTCCTTAAAGTATTTGCAGACGATATCATAGGATATCCTTTCTCGGTTTTATAGTTTTAGTTGTAGGGCTTTGAAAAGTCCCTAATAAGTAATGGTAAATGAGTTGGCATCTTTGAAATGGTGAGCATGGTCATTGATTTGAGTTGATAATGGTCTGGTCATTTCCTAGATCCCTACATCTTCCTTGTGAAGGCCAGTAGCTCATGTAAAAATTAGAAATTTAGGCAAATGATTAAAGGCCCATACTTGAATTGGTAATGTAACTATTTAGTGCACTAGATACTTTCTAAGAGTTGTTCTCAGAGTACCTCACATAAGTCGATTCCTTTTCCCTCTACTACCATCTAGTATGTTGCATGAATGGGGGTTGTTGCAATAGAGTCCTCTTTGTTTGTGTACAATACCTTATAGGCTATCCCCATGGCTGTGTATCTCACCACTGGATTGGTGATTTTGATGACGTCCAAACTCCAACTGCCATATGATGCACCCATTAGTTTTGTGACTTTATTGTTTTTGATGGCCTTCTTAGGTGGAATTTCTCCTTGCACGTAGAGGCCTGTGACTACTTGGATGGCTTGTTTGATAATATTGTATGGTTTGTCCAAGTATATGTATTTATTGTGGATTCGACTTAGAATTATTCTAACCCATGCTGCTTCTTGTCAAGTTTGGGAAATTCTTCCATGTATTCGGCTTCTTCTCTCATACCTGGTTGTATTGTGGTAGATAGTCCTCCTTTCTAGATTGTAGAAGTGATTTTTTGGAGCTCTTCGAATTTGGTACGATCAATTTCTGAGAGGGGGCATGAATATATTTTTGGATATCTTTTGTATAGATCACATCTGTGGGAACTTTTGAGAAAGCTCTGTTGAGGTCTACTTCCATTGCTTTATATGGAAACTTTTAATATTTTGGTTAGGGCTTCTCTAAGATATCCACGGGTGTAGGGTCAACAATTTTTGTGATTTAAGACTTGAGTATTGCAAACATAGTGTAGCTAGGGTTTCACAGAATGAGCTCGTAATTGTTGTGGGGAGGGCAAGTGTATGCAAAGTGAGTAAGGATATTGCCTTCAAGAATTTATAACCCTCAACAGTGCTACATGTATTAAATGTTGTAACCGTTCCTTACCTTCTCGTGGTTTTCTAATTGTTGGATTTTCTCACAACTCTTTTTGGCGGGTACTATTTATGAACTATATTACATTATTATTACAAGTCTAATACAACATATAAGATTTTAATAATTATTCTGGGGTTTGATGGTAATGCTTTAGTCTTGCTCCATTGACATAACGTTGTAAATCCATACCATCAAGTCTTCTTAGTTCTACTGCTTCGGATTGTAGTATCTCATGAATGTAGTATGGGCCTAACCATCTCACTTTTAATTTTCCTAAATTTGCTATCATATAGTAGAACCATGTCATCCTTCTTGAATGTTTTATGTTTGTTGTTCCTGTCTGCTGCTTCGGATTGTAGTATCTCATGAATGTAGTATGGGCCTAACCATCTCACTTTTAATTTTCCTAAATTTGCTATCATATAGTAGAACCATGTCATCCTTCTTGAATGTTTTATGTTTGTTGTTCCTGTCATGCCATGTTTTTTGCATTTTTCTTTCCATGAGTTGATACCATATACTGCAAGCTATCTAGTCTCATCTAATTTTTCCAAGTCTTCAACTCGTTCCTTTAGGGACTCATCATCAATGAGTTTGAGAGTTAATGTGGCACGAAGATTGGGTGTTATAAAGTTTAAGTGTAGGCTTGCATCCATTCCATACAACAATTCAAAGGGGGTAATTTTGTGGATCACTTGTAGGTAGTCCCATATGTCCATAATACTACAGGTATCTTGATATCGTAATCTTTTATGTTGCTATTGCACATTTTGGTTAAGATTGTTCCTATGATTTTATTTTAGGGCTTTACTTTCCCTATTGGTTTGAGGGTGGCAGGGACTACTTTTATTGTGTGTTATCATGAAGCTCTTTAGTAGCTCCACAATCAAACTATCTATAAAGTGATTTTCTTGATCACTAGTGATGCTAAGTGGATACCCAAACCTAGTAATTATGTTTTCATATAGGAACTTTGCGGCAATTTTGCTGTGCAATCCCTAGTTGGTTCTACTTTTGCCCACTTGGTGAGATATTCCACATTGATTATAATGAATCTAGCTTTGGATAGTTTGGTTGGTGGGTCTATTGGCTCGATAAAGTCTATAGTCTATTTTTCAAATGGTACTTGAGCTAATACTAGGCATAGAGGCATTTCATCCATTGTTGTGCATCTTTGTATAGAGTTGGCCACCATAATCCTATCAATTTTATTTTCTTCACTATGGAATCTCCTAAACTGTGTCCTCTTGAGATTTCTTCATGTACTTCTTTTAGTATATCTCCTCTTTCATGTTAATATACCACTATCTGGATAATGCCATCTCTTCCAATTTCATATAGTTCTTCAACCAATTTCATATAGTTCTTCAATTAGTGTAAAAGGTAGAGACTTCCAGAGTAGTAGTTGTTTATCTTGGGGTGACATATCTTGTGGATGTTGGCCTATGGATAGTAATGAGGCCACATTGTGGAGTTCTTGTGGTACCATAGTTATTTTGAATAAATTTGCATGGAGGTCTTCTTCTTGATCATTTGGGTCTTGTGTAAATTCTTGATAAGTAGTATGAACCTTGGTTATTCCTTTTGGGTTTTACCATGATGTTGAAATTGAACTCTTGAAATAGTAACAACCATTTGCATATCCTCCCTTGAATCATTAGTCTGTTCAATAAATACTTTAATGACTCATGGTCAGTTTAAAATTTAAATGGTGTGGGTAAGAGAGTGTCTATACTTATGTAGTGCGTACACCATTACCAATGCGTAATTTTGTAGTGGTGTAATTATTTTATGCTTGAGACCCATGATTCCATCAATGACTATACTAGAGGCATCTACATGGACATGGAATGATGTTTTTCCCATTTTGAAAAACTACAATCAATGGTTCAACAATCTTCTATTTGAGTGTGTCAAAAGATTGCCGACATTATTCTATCTAATTGATGTTATTGTTGGTTTTCTTCTTCAATAGGTCTTCCAATGGTGATGTTATTTTTGCATAGCGTTTGATGAACTTGCAGTGATATCCTAGTACCCTAGGAAGGTCTTTACTTATAGACCTATCTTAGGTGGCGGTAAGGTCATAATGAGAGCCACTTTCATAGGGCCTACCATTAAGCCTTCCTTACAAATGATATGCCCCAAAAGTCTACCAAATGGAAAATATGCATTTCTTTATATTGAGGGATGTTTGTAGGCTTCTGCATCTTTCTAGCATAGTCTAGAGTGCTTGTATGTGCTCTTTTACTAGTCCACATACTGTCCAATCATCTAATTATACTTCTGGAAAATCATGTATGAAGTCTTTAAAAATATTTATCATTATGCAACTAAAGACAACATGATCATTTTATAATTCTAAGCAGTGGTAAAAGTAGTCTTACATTGATCTTCCACTTTAATTCTCACTTTATGATAGCCAAAAAATCCATCAGTGAATGAGTAAATTTCTCTTCCTGCTATTGATTCTAGTATTTCTTTTGTGAATAGAATGGGGAATGGGTCATGAATACATGCTTTGTTGAGTTCGCAAAAGTCCACACATATCCTTATTTCCCCATTTTCTTATTTCCACATCCTCTACAGGCTTGATTATACTTGCTGCTAACATTTTATCTAGTTCTATTTTGACCTTTTTCATTTTGGTTGAGCCTATAAGGTCATTCCTTTTGAGGTTTGGCTCCTTCCTTGAGTTGGATTTTCATTACTCTTGCTTCACCTTTGATACTTGTAATGTCCCTAACATCTAATTTCAACATAGAGACTAATTTGTAGATTGAATTCAATGAACAAAAACATATGAACACATAGATTTCCTTGATATGATGATAAAATTTAGAATTTCATGCATATATGATATATAAATTACAACTCACATGATCCAAAATGATACACAAGATTACCACAGGTCAACAACAGTATTATCAACTCCTTACATAATCATTGAAGCTTAGATGTAATCCCTTAATGAGAATGCCCTAAGGAACCAAAGGGGTTTTGTCCTCTGATCCTAGTGATCTCTGGGTTTTCGTCCACATAAAGGTTTAGAACATAAGTGTTCCAAAATACAAAAAAATTGACATAATAATTGGATACCTAATACATGAATTGACTCCTTATATTTATATGCTAACAACTCCCTTTAAAGAACAGGTCGGCCTTGAGCCAAAATGATTGCAAATCCCAGAATTTCAATTTCACACGCTACACTAGGTCGACCTTAAGGCCAAATTAGATTCTTTTGGAATTAACGTGCCATCCTGTAGACCTATACACATGTTTCTCTAGCTCTTTCCTTCTTCCTAAAACTTCACAATTGTCGTTGGATGATCTAGAGGTGTTTTATCCTTCAAGCCTACTGAAGTGGGTGCCAATTGCCTGACATAGTCATCTTCTGATAGCAATATCTTTTTGGTACCTAATCCATTCCTCTTAAGATTGGGATATGATGTGCAAGTGTCATCATAGATGCTATGTTCCAAGCTGTAAGCCGAAATGTGCTCCTGTGGAGGAATGCAGGGGGTTCGCAGAACCGATCTTGCTTCGATACAGTGAGTTTGAACTGGCGATATATTTCTAGTATATGATCTTTTTCCTTGAGCTCCAACTATGATGCGAGGTAATTATTACAGATACTCTGTTCCAAACCTCCAACCGAAAGGGTGTTTTGTGAAGAAATGCGATAGGATTCCTGGATTCCACTCTACAATTGTCTTTTTGAGAAAGGACATGATAAATCATCCCTTCCCAAAATTGCTTGTCCTTAAGCAATGCAAATTTAGATGCTCTAGAATGTTAGGCCCTTCCTAGGTAGCATCTTCAATTGGAAAATTCTTCCAGTGAACAAGATATTCTGTTATGTTCCCATTTCTTAGATCCTTGACTCAGGTGTCGATCACAACTTTTAGAATGAGAGTAAGTTTTCCTTCATCATCTAATGGTGATAACTTAGCTGCAGGAGATATATGCAATCCTAAAACCTTCTTTAGACATGAAACATGAAAAAATTATGGATTTTACTATCTGTTGAAAGTTTTACCTCATAAGCAACTTCTCCAACCTTGTAGATTATCTTGTATGGCCCATAAAATTTAGGCTTGAGCTTCTTTGCTCCACCTTTCTTGATGGAACACTATCTATATGGTTGCAACCTTATGAATAACATATCCCCTACTTTTGTTGACCTTTCTATGTGCTTCCTATCTGCATACACCTTCTATTGATTCTAATCATTTTACAAGTGATCCTTAAGTGATTTTAAAATCTCTTGATTTTGTTTGATTAGATTGCTTGCTGCTAGAACCCTACTATCTCTAAGAAGCAATTCCACAAAGGTCAACACATCATATCCGTAGAGTGCTTTGAAAGGAGACATGCCAATTGACATGTGGTGAGTGGTGTTGTAGCAAAACTCTTCTAAATGAAGCCACTTGATCCATGCAAATTGTTGGCTAGTGATATAGTTTCGCAGATAACCTTCCACCCATTTTTTTTACAATTTCAATCTGCCCATCAGTTTGCGGATGGTAGGTGGTGCTAGGGGTGAGCTCAGTGTTGGTTAGAGAAATAATTCCCTCCAAAAAATACTGATGAACCGACTATCTCTATCACTTACAATGTTCTTAGGTAGCCCATGTAGTCGAATAAATTCTTTGAAGAATAGTTCTGTAACTTGCAGAGCTTTATATTCACTAGAGATGGAAAAGTAATGATCATACTTAGTCACTCTATCCACTACAACATAAATACAATCTTTGCCTTGCACCTTGGGTAGTCCGGTGATGAAATCCATGGAGATACTCTCACATTTGTGTTCCAAAATGGGAAGAGGCTACAATAATCCGTCCAAAAATTCTTGTTCCCCCTTGTTTTGCTGACATGTGATGCATTCCCTAATATGTGAGAGAACATCCTCCTTAATGTCCTTCCAAGCGAACCTTTCTCTAATTTTCCAGTAAGTTTTGCAGAATCTGGGATGCCCTGCCATAGGTGCATTATAATAAACTTCCAGTATCTTTTCCTTCACCTTGGATTCAGAGACTAGGAATTCTCTATTCTTGAATAGAATCAAACCTTCAGAAACCATATACCAGTCATCCTTTTCCGCACCTTCCAGAATTTAGGTAGCAAAATGATCCTTGGCATATTCCTCCATGACTAACTCCTTCCAGTTTGTTGATGTGATGGACACATGACATAGAGTGGGTATCCTATAGAGTGCATCCACCAAAATATTCTTTTTCCCTTTGACATATTCAATATCAAAGTCATATGCTTGAAGTTTACTTTCCCATTTTTGTTGCCTATCATTCAAATTCTGTTGAATCGAGAACTTTAGGATGTTGCGATATGATTTGATCACAAATCTTCTACACACCAAGTATTGCCAAAATTTCTCCAAGGCATGCATTATGACTAGCATCTCTTTGTCATATATGGAATATCCTCTTTTATTGGATCTCAACTTCCTACTTTCAAATGCTATGGGGTGTCCCTTCTGAGAAAGAACAACTCCAATTCCTTCACCAAAGGAATCACACTTTACAACAAATGGAAGTGAGAAATCAAGAATTGCAAGAACCAAACAAAAGCTCATTACCTCTTTCATCTTCTCAAAAGTTCTTTGTGCTGCCTCTATCCATTCAAAGGATCCTGCTTTAGTCAGATTGGTGAGGGGTGTTGTAGATTGAGAGAATCCTTTGAGAAACCTCTGATAATAGCTACATAGTCCAAAGAAACCTCTTAACTAAGACAAGTTTGTAGGAGGTGGCCAGTCTAGGATGGCTTGTATCTTTTGCTGATCAACCTAAACTCCTTTTGCACTTATGACATGTCCTAAATACAATATCTTTGTTGATCCAAACTCACATTTGGACATCTTTACAAAGAGAGAATGTTGTTCCAGAATTCCCAAGATTGTATCCAAATGCTTTAAATGTTCTTCCCATGTTTTGCTATAGATCAATATATCATATAAAAAAACCAACACAAAATTCCTCAAGTGCTTACCAAAAACATGATTCATGAATGATTGGAAAGTTTCCAAAGCATTGGTGAGACCAAAGGGCATAACCAAGAAATCAAAATGCCCATAGTGACATCAGAAAGCAGTATTCTATACATCTTCCCCCATGCGAATCTGGTGGTATCCGAACCTCAAATCAATCTTTGAGAAGTGCACAACACCATGTATCTCATCATTCAACTCATCTATCTGTGGTATGGGGTACTAGTTCTTAATGATCTTCTTGTTCAATGCCCGATAGTCTATGCACATATGCAAACTGCCATCCTTATTCTTTACCAGCAACACAAAATATGCAAAAGGGCTAGAGCTTGGTCTGATGTAGCCCATATCCAACAACCCCTTTATTGATTTCTCTATTTCCTCCTTATACATTTGGGGATGGTGGTAAGGAGTGGTCATAACCAACTTTGATCTTGGTTCAAGTTCTATGATATGATGGAAACCTCTATTTGGTGGAAATCCGAGAGGCATATCACTGAAAACCAAACCATGCCTATCCAAAATCTTCTATATATCAATATGAACTTGACCATTCTTACCTTCAGAAGAGTCTTTGGAAATCACCAAACAACTAGCAGTCCAAGCAACTTGGTTCTTCCAAAAGATTCTCTCCATTCTCTTGGCTGATATTACTTGCAAACCTTTATTAGCCATTCCCTTGAGAACTACATCCTTCCCATTGTATTTGAACTTGAGTTCCATCATTTGGTAGTTTGTAGTATACTCACCCAATGAGTGTAGCCTTTGCACACCCAAAATTACATCAATTTCACCCAACTCAATAACATAGAAGTCATCACAAACCTTATGCTCTCCAAATGTTATGTCTAGCTTCTACACTTTCTCCTTGCAAGGTAAATTATACCCATCTGCCACATCGACAGTAAAGCCTTCAAAAATCCCTATGTCTAGCCTTCTTCTCTTCACAAGTCCCTCATCAATGAAGTTGTGGGTAGCTCCCCCATCAATCAAAATAGTCACTCCTTGTTTGAAAAGGACTCCTTGGACCTTGAAAGAGTGGTATCTATGTATGCTGGATAAATATGCTGGAATGACACCCTTGTCCTCCTTATCTTCCTCCCTCAGAAGGGTGTATTCCAAATCATGAAACTCTTCAGACCCATCTGATTCCGATTCTTTATCAGAAAGGACTTCTATATAGTGAACTTTCCCTTATTGAGAAATTTGTGTCCCAAAACCTATGGCTCTCTACAGGAGAAACAAAGTTTCTTCCTCTAGAGCTCATTCCTAGTCTCTTTTTCTACCTTCTTTACCACATTAGGAGTTGCATATTTGGGTGACAATACCAAAGCATGT
Organism: Sequoia sempervirens; assembly: GCA_007258455.2. Lineage (NCBI taxonomy): Eukaryota > Viridiplantae > Streptophyta > Pinopsida > Cupressales > Cupressaceae > Sequoia > Sequoia sempervirens. The sequence continues at coordinate 17,797,270 of VDFB02047144.1, read as the reverse complement.
AGTGTTTTTTTTTTGAAAGACACCCTTATGGTGCTATGTACTTGTTTAGGTGGATGAGAACAAATTCTTTGGAATGGATTGCTCAAGGGTTAGAGCCCTTTTGATAGCCTCTTGTAGAGAGATTGGTGCAAATGATTTTAGAAACCCCCTAAGAGGTTTAGTGGGCCCAATAATGAAGAGATGCACAATCACCACCACTTTTTGAAACTCCATTATATAATAATCTATTGAATGATGTTGTTTGATCATTTCTAGCTTGCTAAAATATTCTTCTTTATCCTTCAGCTCAAAATTTTCAAGAATTCTCTTTTTAAATTCATCAAATTTGTGTATTTGATCATGGCCTTGGGTAGTAAGGCCATGAACCCCCCATTCATAGGCTTCCCCTTCAAGATGCAAAGAGGAAAATTGAACCACATCTTTCTCTGTCATAGGATTGAGCAAGAAATAAGTTTCCATCTTTTGTAACGATGCTTTGGTTGAGTTCTTATTACTCCCATGAAAACAAGCTACAAGTTTTCCCAACTTATGCTTCAAGTCCTTGCTTTTGTATAACCCTTTCTTCTGTGGCCCACTCTTCCTTGAAAATTCTATGTATTCATCATAATACATCTTTGATTTGATTTCTTCCAGTAATGATTGGTACTCACCATATGCCATCCACGAATGGTTTCTGGGTTGAAGGCATTGGTGTTCATAGGTTCACTTCTCTCTTGTTTGATCTTTGACAAGAATATGTTCCTCGGGATCCATGAAAAATATTATTCACTGCATCATTACTTTTGCCATTGTTTGACGAGGTCTCACCCTTTTGACCATCTATCAAAACTTTCAATACATCTCTTCTCTCTGCTAGGGCTGCAGGTATATCCCTTAACCCTCTTGTAATCTCATGACTTTCTACAATTGTCTCCTTAAATATTTCATCTTCTGACGTCTTCCTTTTCTCTAGGTTCAAATTTCCTTCTGATCCAATTTCTTTAGTTCTCTCCTATAATACCTAATGTCCCTTTCACTCAACATCAATCATTAGGAAAACCATACAGGTTGGCAGAATCACATCTTTGATAGCACTATAATGTCCCTAACATCTAATTTTAGCATAAAGAATGATTTGCAAATTGAATTCAAATGAACAACATATGAACACATAGATTTCCTTGATATGATGATAAACTTCAAAATTTCATACATATATGATATATCAATTACAACTCACAACAATGATCCAGAATGATATACAAGATTACCACAAATCGACAATAGTATTATCAACTCCTTATAGAATCCTTGAAGCTTAGATACAATCCCTGAATGAGAATGCCTTCATAAACCAAAGGGGTTTCATCCTTTGATCCTAGTGATCATTGGGTTTTTTCCAATGACCACAAAATCCTATGGGTTTTCGTCCACATAAGGGTTTTGAACAAAAGTGTTTCAAAATACAGAAAATTGACATAATAATTTGATGCCTAATACATGAATTAACTCCCTACATTTATATGCTGACAATTCCCTTTAAAGAATAGGTTGACCTTGAGTCAAAATGATGCCAAAGCCCATAATTTGAATTTCACACACTACACTAGGTTGGCCTTAAGGCCAATGTAGATTCTTTTGGAATTAGCATGCCATCCTACAGACTTTTACACACACTTCCCTTACCCTTTCCTTCTTCCTAAAACTTTACAATTATTGCTGCATGATCCAAAGGTGTCTCATCCTTTAAGCCTGTTGAAGTGGGTACCAGTTGCCCAAAAAAATCATCTTCTGATAGAAATATGTTTTTGGTACCTAATCCATTCCTCTTAAGATTGGGATATGATGTGCAAGTTCCATCATAGATGCTATGTTCCAAGCTGTAAGCCAAAATGTGCTCCTGCAGAGGAAAGCAGGGGGATTCCCGAAACTGATCCTACTCTGGTACAATGAGTTTGAACTAGCGATATTATGATGGCAATGTATTTTTGATATATGATCCTTTTTCCTTGAGCACTGAATGTGATGTGAGGTTATTATTATAGATTCTCTATTCCAAACCTCTAGTTGGAAGGATGTTCTGTGAAGAAATGTGGTAGGATTCCCAAATTCCACTCTGTAACTATCTTTCAAGTAAGTGAATGTCCAAGTAAATAGGTCTTCATACTTGAACAAGATCTCAATTACTTGTGCTACAACTTGCTCATACCAGTAATCCCTAGTTTTTGCTAGCTTGGGATTTTTTGCAGATGCTATATTTTCTTCCTTGATCTTTGGGGTCGATTGTATTATTTATTCTTGCAATCATCATTCATTTATGTTTACGTTTCTCCTTCTACTACTTGGATGTCCAGTTTTGTTTCTTTATGTTCCTCTTCTCGGTGGGTTGTGTAGCATCTCTTCCCTAGAAGTTGCGTCTCCTTTTCCATCCATTTGATTAGCTTCCAAACTTCTTCTATGTTTGGGGGTGGTGGAGTGTGTTGGTATAGTGTGATATTATTTTCCTTGATTGGTTTAAAGATAATTTCTTTCATCCGCATGAGTGTGGTATGAATCCTTTCATTGTCATCATAGAATGAGGTGTGGATGAGGTCTTGCTAGAGTTCCCCCTAGTTCTATTTTTTTGTCCTTCTTTCTTGGTTAACATACTATGTATTACTAGAATTAGGTTCCAATAGAATATTTGTATGTATAACCTAGTTTCGTATTCTCTCATTCCTTTCCAAGCTATTATACATGTATCCAGATGATCCTTAGGTGGTACTCATCCTTGGAACTTGGGTATTATGCTACATTTTCCTTCTATTTGAATGTACCTTTTTTGATCAGTATTTTGAAGGCTTGCCACCGAGGAATATTATCCTATTGGGTTTTCCATCAACATGTGATATTGCATACTAGGGGAGAGAGGCCCATAGTGGAGTAGACTCCAATAGTGGGGATAGAAGTAGTCCTCAGTGGGCCTCACAGTGGAGCATCTTTTTTTATTGAAGGGGTAAACGCTTTTGACCGGAGCTATGAACCAGATACAACCATTCAACAATAACACCACAATGGGGTTTGAACCTTGGTGGCAAGAACAACAATGCCACCTATAAACCATCACACCATGCCAATACCGGCTCATAGTGGAGCATCTTAATATCCAATTGCAAAACACTTTTTATCCATAAAGTACACAAACTGAGAAATCATGTGATGCCATATCGGTGCACCAATAAAACATGACTCAACGCACCACTATCGGTTTCACTTTTTTTTGGAGCCTTTTTTAATATCTTAACAAAAAGCATGCTGATGTGGCATCATATTTGATGATGTGACCCTAAAATTAATTTTTTTAAGCAAATGAGTTTCCAAATAAACTATTGTACAAAATTGGGTCTGATTTGAAATTTCATGTAGGATTTTGAGAAACACGAAGTTAGGGTGCTCCACTATGGGCTCCTCTCCCCCAATGTATCTTGTAATACAACAATCCACAAGTCTTCCTTGCCATTTTTTTTTTCATGTCCTCTAAATACCTACTTAGATCTCCAACTCCTGAGTAACAGGGAAACTTAATATGTAAAGTATCTCTAGAAATGTGGTTGAGGTGTCTGATTTTTTGGAGACTAGGATCTGTAATGTTTTCTTTGTTTGCAATAATTTACGACATGTTTTTTATATGCCTCTATATCATGAATTCCCTCTTGAACCCATGTAATTTTTGGGTTATAAGTTCCAATTCTTCTTGAAGCCAAGCGCTTAGGAATTCCTCGCTATTTGTGCTTCCATCCTCACTTTCCATGTCAATTTAACTTTTAGTATTTGGGTCTTTTGATAATTATGTTCTAGGTAACTTGGCTATTGAGTAGATTAGTCTTGTGTTCTCCTCTTCATCATTTTCTAGAGCAACCTCATCTATATAAGGTTTTTCTGCATCTATGACTAATGATATGTGGACTATATTATTGTCATTTGTGAAGGATAGTTCCTCTTTTCGGGAATCAATTATTTTATTAGCATATAAAAACAATTGTAATCTCAAGAGGGCATTGAAGGTATAAAAAGGTTCCTTCATTGTAGGGGAGAGGACCCAGTAGTTGTGTACCATAACTTTGTGCTTCTAATTATCCTATGTGAAAATTTCAAATCACTCCCAATTTTTTACAACAGCTTACTTGGCAAGCCCCCTGCTTATAACTAAGGTTTTAGGGCACATCATCAAATATGATGCCACATCAGGATGCTTTTTGTCAAGGTGTCCAAAAAGGCCCCCAAAAAAAGTGAGACCAATACTTGTGCATTCACAACATGTTTTATTGAGCGCCGATGTGGAATCACATGATCGATTGCTTTTTAGATCAAAGGAATACATTTTGTTTAATTATGGATAGTCATCATCAACAGTAACAACTTTAAAGTCACAACTATTGATCCAATATTGATAAAAATATTAGGCATTATATAAACAACCACTATTACAACTATTAAAACATGTTCAGATAGTGGATCCTCTCCCCTAACCACTTCAAAATCAATTGCTAATTTTACCCCTAAGACAATTACTTCTACTTTTTTCCATATCCCTATTGTTCCCATAGAGGATCCATCATGTTATATGGAGTATTGCTTAATTTAGGTTTACCTAGTTTGTCCCAAGCCCTTTTGGGAATCATGTTGATATTCGATCTCAAGTCAACCATTATTTGTTTGATATTTTTGTGGTTGATATGTGCGAAGACAATACGGGTTTTTTTCTTCAGATCTTGATTTTTCTTTGATAAGCTTCAGACTTGTGATCTTGTGAGGTCCTGCTTGTTCCAATATTTATTGAATCGATTTAAATTATCTAGTAGGTTTTTCTGCTGTACTAGTAGGGTAATTTGTTTCAATGCGGTTACTTCTTCTAAGAAGTAATTTTTTTCTTCTTGTTGTTGATCAACAATCTTTCGAGATGAATCCACAATCTAGCCATGTTGGTGTTCACTTGGGAAGAAGTATTCTTTCTCTTCTTCCTCCTCATCATCTTATTTATCTTTTGTATCTTGGATGACTTTTTTGTTCTTTATGACGTTGGTTCTGTAACGTGTAACTAATTAGTTTTATTTATTTTCATTTGTTTTTATATCTTATTATTTTTCTTGCCTCATAGAATTCTTCTTCGAATGTTTTCGCTTTTGAAGAGGTGCTGATTGAGAATGTTCTTCCTTATGGCACCTCTTTGCCCCTTGCTGTGATTCTTTTGGTACCTTTCTTATGACCCTAGCTCCTCTAGATGCATCTGATCCTTGTGAATAATCACCCTTGGATTGTGGTGGCACATTTTGGAAATAGTGCTGCACCTTGTCACAATTGAATTGGTCATGGTTTGAATTTCCACAGAAGAACAATTCTTCTTTTCTCAAACCAACATTTTATAAAGTAGTGGCCTTGTCTACCACATTTGTAAGAGTTGGAATCCTCACTCCTACAATCCTATTGGTGGTTTTGCAAAGGGCTATTCTGCATGATGTTTTCTTTTCTGTTACTCTTCCATTGTGGTGCTCTATATCCATGGTCTTGGGCATAGAAGGGGCATTCCAAAATTCCTTTGACGTATGCTAGCTTTTGATCCGTGTCTTGGTCATAGCTACGTTACTTGGGATATCAAGAATCGTGTTCTTCTTATTCATCTCTAATTCATAACCTTCTTAAGGGAAAATCATCTATTTTGTGGTCATCTCATTCACCATATAGACCAAAAATACTGATTGAATCTTCCATGGTATAATGTAAAAGTCTACTCTCAATGCGATAACCCTTTTCTCTCCTTGTGCCTTAGGAAAATCGTTCTAATATGGCCTTCTCATGAGCAGTATAAACACAAAATATTTTTCTTATGTTTGTTATTTTGTTCTTTGACCATGATTTCTTGTCTCAACCACAACTATTCTATTTCCAACCTCAATTTTTCTAATCAATATTTCCCTTCTCTCTATCTACTCTTCTCTAAGACTGGGCCTCATTGCATCAGGCTAGAGTTACTGCATCTAGATATGTGTCAAATATTCTTCCATCCAAAGATGCCCTAATATATTTAACTCAGTTAGAGATGAACCATTTGACCTTTTGTTTTATGTTTATGGATTCTGTAGTTTTCGAGATACTTCCTTGAATCTTTTGTGATATTCCTTCACTGTTTCTCCTTCCCTTTGTACTAGGTCCCCCACTTTGAAGACACTTTTGGATAGGACCTCTAGAGTATCAAAATTAATCAGGAATTCCTTCTTCACTTCATTCCAATCCTTATCATGCTTCAAGTAACTCTTCCTATACCATTCTAGAGTGTCTTTCCCCATGGATTCCACAAAATCAAATAGTTTGCTTGGTATTGGTCAATTCCATTTCTCTTCCAAATGGGTTACATAATGAATATATATTTTGTAGCTTCAGTGGTGTCCTTTCCAAAGACTAGGATTTTGATCTATGGATCTATTATCTTGTTTTTTTGTTCTTTCTTCGTTGTGTGGTGTGGTGTTGTTGGAATTTTCTCCTTTTTCTTACTTGTCAATGGTGTGGGATTTTTTTCTTTTCCTTTATCCCTTTTCAACTTGATCTCAAAGAATTCTTTGCATAATATTTTGTCACAATTTGCTATAAATTACTTTTGTAGATTTTTTGTTTGCTCTTATAGTACTTGTAGTGATATGATGGGTCTTAGTCCAGGGTGTGTGTCTCTTCAAAGTGATGTTTGGTCTTTGGTGATGTTTTTAAGTTTTTTAGTAATATTTTATAGTTATTTTTGATAAATCTTTGTCCAAATTAAACAAGGTTTTATTTTCTTTTCATATTCCTTCATTTGTTAGTTTCTCAACACTTTTTCTTACTATCTTGTCAAGGTAACCCACATCTAATAATAAAATTTTCTGTGGGGTCTCAAGGAACTCCAAGAATCTTTCATCCAAATTTATTTTAATACTAGATCGATCCTTTTTAGGTTATGGAGGTATTGCCTCTTCCTTGTTCTCATTGTCCTTGTCTAACTCTTTCCTTGATGACCCATAACTTTTCAAACTATATTCTAATTTTGTTAATAATTCTTCCACCCTATCCAAGTATCTTGATATTGGTTGTGATGTTTGGTATTATTAATTTTTCATTGGTTTGAATTCATTCTATTTGGTTGGTAGAGCAGAACACTAAACACCACTCTATCACACTGATATCTCTTTTATTCAAATTTTCTCAAAAGCACTTGGAAACCGGGTGAACCAAATGCATCAACAACACTACTAACATCTTTGCAAAATATCTATACCATATGCAACACCTCTCACAAATTTTGCAACTATACTGAAGTAAGATATCAATGACAACACCAACATTGTGTTGGCATCAATACCAATAACTCTAGGTTTCCAATAATTCCCCAAATATCATCAACACCAACAAAATTCCAAAACTCTCTTCATAAAAGGGGTTGACATCAATGGAAACACCCAAACAACTCACAAACAACTCAAACTTCCAACAATATCTCCCTTTGTTATTGATGGCAACATTAGCTTTCTAGAAAACCATCAAGAACAAAAGCAATCAACAACAACTCTACAATAGGCAGTACTCCCCCTGATAGGGACAACTCTCACTCTTCATATTCTCATTCTCTGGCTCCTGAACACTCTCTCCCTCTATGGTATTCAAACCATATTCTCTTTTGCACTATAGTTTTTCAACCAATTCTCTCTCCCTCTAATATCAAAGGAAAAGGGTCATAAACTTATCCAAATGTCTTTCCTGTATTATGCTCTTTTTCTCTCCCCCTTTGACAACATTCAAAGGGAAACACCTGCACATCATTTACATAGGATTTTTATTTTTTGTATACACCAACAATCAACTGCACTCTCCCTTTACTACACTTACTTTTCTGCACTCCCCCCCTTAGGGGCACAAAATATGCTCCATATGACTGCACCAACCAGTAATACTACTACCTACTCCCCTTTAGAGGTAGCCTTCTTCAATTTGGAACAAAATAATAAATCTTGAGTTTCTCCACTAGACTGATGGACACTCTTATGCATCTAGTTGAAACAAGGAGGGGCAATAACTCCTAACTTCTGCCGAAAATACTCAAATATATCTTTAGGAAGAGCCTTCATGAAAATATCCATAACTTGATCCTTTTCAGGTACATACTCCAACTTCACCTCATTTTCTACAACCTTCTCTCTTAGAAAGTAATATTGGATTGAGATATTCTTTGTTCTTGAATGCATCACCAGATTCTTTGATATATTGATAACACTTGTATTATCACACAAACTATAAATAGGTTCATTATATGATATTCTAATATCCTTTAATGTTTGCTTCATCCACAACACCTATGTGTAGTAAGATGTTGCTGCAATGTACTCTGCCTTTGTAGTAGATAAAGAAATTGAGTCCTACTTGTTACTCAACCATGAAACCAATCTGCTTCCAAGAAAGAAATCACCTCCACTTGTACTTCTTCTATCATCCACACAACACCAATTTGTATCTCTATAGGAACTTAAAGAGAAATCAATATCCTTTAGATACCATAGTCTGAAGTGCCCTACAAATATAAGAATATCCTCTTTACTGCTGCCACATGTGATTCTCTAAGATCTTGAAATCTGGCCACAAGACAAACTACATGGATGATATCTGGTTTAGCAACAGTTAGATATAGTAGTCCACCATTCATTGATTTGTACTTGTTTTGAACAGTCTTAGGAGATTCATCATTCTTGCTCAACTTGTAGTCGATAACCATAGGAGTACATACTGGTTTAGATCCTTCCATTCCAAACTTCTTTAGCATTTCTTTGACATATTTTGACTATGAAATGAATATTCCCTTTTCTATCTAATTGATTTGTAGCCCAAGGAAGAAATTCATCTCCCCAAACATTGACATCTCAAATTCATTCTACATCTATTTTGCAAACTTCTTGCACATTACCTCATTTTCTCCAAATATTATATCATCAACATACACAATTGTAATCAAAATTTGATCCTTCTCAACTTTAAAGTAAAGATTGCTATTTGTGGCACCTTTATTGAATCCTTGAGCTGCAAAAAGTACCTGTCTAATCTTACATACCAAGCTCTGGGAGCTTGCTTGAGACCATACAATTCCTTCTTCAATATGCAAACCATATTAGGATCATCTGATAATTGAAAGCCTTCTAGTTGTTCAATGTATACCTCTTCTTCCAATTCTTTGTTCAAGAATGTATACTTCACATCCATCTCATGAACCTTGAATTCCTTATGCGCTACAAAGGCCAAACAAATCCTAATAGCCTCCATTCTTTCCATCGGAGAAAATTTCTTCTCAAAGTCTATTCCTTCCACTTGTGAGTAGCCCTTACACACAAGTCTAGCCTTATATATGGAAACTTCTCCATTCTCATTCAACTTGTTCCAAAATACCCATTTAGTTCCTATTAGATTATTGTTTGCTAGTCTTGGGACTAATTCCCAAGTCCAATTCTTCTTAATTTGCATCAATTTTTCTTCCATATATTTGGTCCAATTATCATCCTTACATGTTTGAATCACTTTATTAGGTTCTGCTTTGGAAAGTAGACACAAATTTACCTATTGTTTTGTCATAGAAACTTTTCTTCTTGTCAACACTCCTTTCCTCTTATCACCAATGATCTGATCTTCAGAATGATTCTTCTGCACATATTTAGGAGTCTTAGGAATTCTTTTCTAAGCTTCTTCCTCTTCAACCTACATCTTTTCCTTTTTTTTGTTCTTTTCCTTCTTCTCTGCAAGAGGACTCATCAAATTCATACCCTTTTATCAGTACTAAGTTCTTATGTGGTTTTTCATCTACTTTGACACTTGCAATTTCAACTATCTTTTTCAGCCCCTTGTAGCATTGGTAAGCCTTGCTTCCTGTAGAATATCCAAGGAAGATTCCTTCATCTGACCTTTCATCAAACTTTCCCAAGTTTTCTTCATCTCTCCTAATATAAAATTTTCTTCCAAACACTCTTAAATAATTGACAGTAGGGGTTCTTCCATACCATAGGTCATAGGGAGTCTTTGAACTATTTAATCTTGCTTGTACTCTATTGAGTATGTATACTATAGTGTGAATAGCTTCTCTCCAATAGACATTTGGTAGATTTTCTTCCTTCATCTTTGTCCTTGCTACTTCCTGAACTATCCTATTCTTTCTTTCCACCACTCTATTGTGTTGAGGAGTTCTAGGAGATGACAAATTCCTCTTTATTCCATGATCTTCACAAAATTTGTTAAACTCATTGGAGGTGAATTCTCCACCTCTGTTAGACCTTAAGCACTTGATTTTCATATCCATTTCATTCTCAACCATAGCTTTAAATGCTTTAAATTTTTTTAGAGCTTTTGATTTTTATTTAAGAAAAGTAACCCAAGTCTTTCTAGAGTAATCATCAATTAACAACATGAAATCCCTGTTACCTTGAAAGCTTCCTGTTCTTGTAGGTCCACATAGGTCTGTATGCACCAACTCTAAAGGTCCTGCGCTAGAATATTATTTGATGTTGAACCTCCTTCTTGTTTGCTTCCCAACCTGACATTCCTTTCAAACTGCATTGATAGGCTTTGTAATTCTTGGCAGATCTCTCACAACTTGAGTAAAGTTGATCCTCACTAGACTATCAAAATTGATGTGACACATTCTTCTATGCCATATCCAAATTTCATTATTTTGAGTCATAAAGCACTTACCATTAGCACCTTTGAGCTAATAATCATTCCCATATGTCCTTATTCCTGTAGCAACCAGAGTTTTAGAGATTCCTTTTTTGATTTCACAAACACCATCCTGGAATACAAGATTATATCCTTTTCTACACATCTATCCTACACTCAGTAGATTATGCTAGAGACCCTTGACATAAATAACATCATCTGTATTATGCTTTCCATAAAAACTAATTGAACCTTTTCCACATATCTTAGTAGATGTATCATCACCAAACTTAATAAGACCACCTTCAAACTTCTCAAGTTTAACACACTTCCTCTTATCAACTGTCATAGGTTTTGAGCATCCACTATCAATTATCAAGTGATTTTTCTCCTCTTTGGCATGAAAAGAAGTCACTATAGTCCCTTTGATGTTGTGACCTATTTCTAGAGCATTTTCCTTCATACATCTTCTAGATTTAGTAGAATTATTTCCAACATTCAGAGCCATGAATAAACATTCATTATTTTCATCATCTAGGTAATCAGTTTCATCATCAGATATGCTAGCATCTTCTTTAACATAATAACTTCTCTTGAAAAATTTACCCTTATTATCCTTATACTTGTCATTTGAAACTTTGGATGGACATCTTGAAGCATAATGACCTATCTTTTTATAGTTAAAAAATTTGAAAGGTAACTTACCTCTATATTTTCCAGTCCCCTTTTCCAATCTCCTAACAAAATTTGCTTGTATCTCATCAAGATCATCTAGATTCGATCCATCGTCCTTCTCTATTTTTGTAGCTTTAAAATCAATCTCTTTTCTTGAATAATTTTGACAAACTCTCTTAATTTAAAAGTAGTTAAAGCACCAAACAACTAATCTCTAGAATAATGATCTAAATCTTGAAATTCCTTAATAGAAGAAACTTTATGACTGAGATTTAGGAAGAGTCTTAATACTTTCTTTACCACATCATCTTCTTGCAGTTTTCCACCAATCCCATTGATGGAATTGACAACTTCATCCACTCTATGCATGTAGCCTGCAATATCTTCATCCTCTAACATCCTTAGGGTTTCAAAATTGGTCTTCAAATTTTGCATCTTTTCTTGCTTGACCTTATAATCTCCTTCATAGACACTTTCCAACTTCTTCCAGATTTCCTTAGCATATTTGTAGCTCATAACCTTCACAAGTTTTGAATCAACAAGACCACTCAAAAGAGAATTCATTTCTTTTCCATTGTTCTCATATGCCTTGATCTCATCATCAGTTGTCAAACCATTAGTAAGCATGGTATATCCATCTTCACTGAACTTCCAAACTCCAAACCCTTGGGAAAAAAGGAAACCTTCCATCGTAGTTTTCCAAAATACATAATTTGTCCCATCAAATAATAGAGCTTCCTTCTTGTGTGCCATTTCAATCTACCTCAAGTGGTTAAGCTTCTTCCAAGGAACATTGCTTGGATATCAATTTTTAGATGCACAAGACAAATGAGAGGGGGGTGAATCAGTTGTACATTAAAACATCAAAACCCTCATTAACATTCAGATCTTTATTAGCCCTTAAACCCCGAATCAAATTTAGCATGAATGTAAACAAATGAAACAATAACACATCAAAACACCATGCATAATAGGACACTATATTTACATGAAAAACCTAAGAAGGAAAAAACCATAGTGAGGATTAGCTCACAATATAAAGTAATAGCAATACCAAATATAATAGGCTCACTACCCAAAAGAAAGAAGGGTTCACTGCCAAAGGAATCACTATCTAGAAGAAAAAGATAGAAGGGGTGGCTCACTTCCAATTGAACTGCTAAAAATGCATCTCTTATGATGAAAGTACAGTTCCATTAAAGCACAAACAACTCATTCAACAAACTAAAATTTAGACATCTTTTGCTCACTACATTTGGGAGTCATAGGCATTGAAGCTCACACTTAGATCACCACACTTGATCACTTTTTCATCTTTCACATCAAACACACTCTCTACTTCATCCACACAACAACTCACCTTGATTTACACCAACCATGACATAAAACAATCTCAATTAGGTCAACTTTAAGAAACATATATGCACTTCAACTGTGCAAAACCAAATAGGTCGACAACAAACAATTCCATGGTGTAAAAAAGTGAAGGTAGACCATGCCACAACTTAACTAGGACCCAAATCTACAGCAACATGCTTCTCAACACTTTCACAAAAAAATAATCATCCTCTGTAATTAGCACTAATATGCCAGGTCATCCAAACCTATATTAACGCCCTTAACAATTAAGTTCATACTTAACCAGGTCCAAAAACAACTTCATAGACCACCTAAAAACACTCCAAAATATTCATACATCTCATAATATTCCAACATCATTAGAATATTCTACAATTTGACCACAACCACTTGAAATTGAGAACACCATTATTCTATGCAACTAGACACATTGGCATAGACATCTAACATACCAAACAACCTTGCAGAACACCACAACACCTAAAATTTATAGGAAAGGTAGATACACACAGTATAAACACCTCCCCAACTCTACAATACAAGAACCTTTACTACAGAGAAACGTGGAGCAATCTCATTTATCTAAGAAACCTTGTTTCACCATATAGACATACTGTCAAACACATCTTCTACCATAGAACAATCCAAAACCTAAAACTCTGGATATAGAACCCCTGAAAACCTCTAATCATGATATCCAAACCATATAGGCATATCTTCAATAATGAAGAAATACGAAGCAGGACATTGAACACCATTCTATCACATTGAACTCTCTTTTATTCAAATTTTCTCAAAAGAACTTGGAAACCAAGTGAACCAACTGCATCAACAATACTAGTAACATCTTTGCAACCCATATGCAACATCTTCAATTCCTCTCACAAATTCTGAAACTATACTAAAGTAAGATATCAATGACAACACTAACATTGTGTTGACACCAATACCAACAACTCCAAGCTTCCAACAACTCACCAAATATCATCAACACCAACATTATTCCAACACTCTCTTCATACAAGGGGTTGACATTAACAAAAAAACACAAAAAAATCACAAACAACCCAATATTACAACATCAACAATAAAACCAATGTTAGTAAGAAAGTGGAGAGCCATAGACTAGAGTTTTGAGCTCCAAGTATACTTTGTGTGTTGTATTTATACCTCAAACTCAATAATAGTAGAAGGATTAATTTTAAGAATAAAGTCAATATCTATACTTAAGATATTCATCTAGACCACATATTATATTAGTCATACACAATCTTAGAGTTGACACAATATTCATGAGAATATGCATATTGATATATTCAATCTTTTGTACATTAGATCATTACTTTATAAACTCATATATATTTGGTGTCATGTATCTTTATCTCCTACACCTATCTATTTGTTACAATATTTTCCTATCTCAGACATGTATTATTATGTTGGGACATGTCCTTTACAAAATAAATCCCTTCCGTGAGGTATCTTATCATCCTTGAGCTCCACATCCCTTTTGTGGTGGTTTGCAGTAAGATCTGATACACGGTATCTCTATTCTAGGCCCTTGCCAACAATGATGAAATGTAGGGATTGTGTTCATGAATAAATATAAAAATTGAAGACAAGTTTATGGAGGATCTTGGTTTGATAAAAAAATAAAATGATACTAGGTGGGATTAAGGAAACTTTAATGTTTACAACTTTGAGGTGGGTTAATGAGAAAATATAGAAATTTGAGCCAAATCAAGCATCTCTATTTTCTAGTGCTCATTTTTAAGGAAAATTTCACTAATATTTGAATACCATATATACTTATGATGAGTTTTTACCCTTGATCACATTACTTATGATTAAAAATGGGTTGTCACTACTGCAATCAAATTTATCATTTAATGATGAGTTTTTAATCACCCTTGATCACATTACTTATGATTAAAAATGGGTTGTCACTATTGCAATCAAATTTTATCATTTAATGATGATTTTTAAACCTTTTTAGAGAGCACACAAACTTGCATATAAGGAAAAAAAGAAGGCCTAGAGTCAATAATAATAAAAAATTGACAATCAAATGGCCTCTCTTAATATCTCTTTTCCTTTGAAGAGACAAGCCATGTAAACCTTGGAAGCAACAATTTATAATAAGTAAGGAAAATATGATAGCAATTCAAATTAACTAGTGGAACAATTACAGTTTTGGGTAATAATAAATTCACCGAGGACCTTTTCCTTGGAGGAAACGTGGTGTAGGGACCATACCACATTGGTTCAATCTTCATTCAAGGAAATTTTAAGTATGATTTTAAAGTTTTATCTAGACTTGGTCACCAATTTGAAAATGAGGAGACATACAATGAACATTTAGTGCCCTTTTTAAGTTAGATTGATTGAATAATAAGATCTGCTGAACTTGTTGACTTGCTTGTTATATATGATGCAAACATATTTTTACAATGTCAACTCCATGTATGTCCTGATGATTTCAATGTCTGCAATTAGTGGTATCTAAGGTTATATAGTTGGATAAAACCCCCAAAAAGTTTGGAATATATTATGCCTAGTAGATTTATGAAATACTCATCACATCTTAATGAGTTCCATACATGTGTATCAAATGGAAATGTGCCATGTTGAAAGATCTAGTTTGGCCATCTATTTGGGGATGAATTTTTGTGGATTGGTTACACAATAAATCCAACATCTTGCACAAGGTATGCCTGCAATTTTTGACAAACCTTTGTTGTAGGTAGATGCAATGGATGAAGGAACTCCAAAATGAACCTAAATATGAATAAAATAAACTTTGGAAGCCTCACTTGTGATGGTGGAATTCTTACTTGTAACCATGAAAAAAAATTGAGCGTCTATCTACCACAATGAACATTGAATTATTCTTATGTCTTGTCATTAGTAGTTTCAATAAGGGTTTAGGGAAATAAATAGTGATGGATTTTAAAGATTGAGATGAAATCAATAGAATTCAACTTGTGTTTTAGTTATAAAATGTTGCAAGGAATGCATGAATTGACATGCATCCCTTTCCCTTCATGAATATATGGATAATAAAAGTTTGTTAAAGAATAACAAGTTTTTTTCTAATGCCAAAATGTTTAATTGTTAAGGAATAATACACTTCCAAAATGAGTTTTGGTCTTGAGCTACCATATTGAACAAGGTAGTATTCAAGCCTAAAGATAAATTCATCATAGAAGGTTAGAATTCTAGGGCCAGGAAAGAACATTATTGGTTTGCAAAATCTGTGTTTACAACTTTGTTGTCATTCCAATGTTTTTGTTTGATTATCTAATGGAATTGTTGGAGTATGTCATTCATTTCACGTGACCATGCTTTGTGTATGGTGAAATTGAAGATGTTTGTGATTAGGTGAATTATGGTTTCCTCTCCAAGAAGTAATGCTACTATTGTTTCATAGTGATAGCCGATTAGATGTTCAATCCGAGTGACCATTTCCTAGAGTGCATAGTTTGATGCACTAGTCTCATTCAAAAATTGAAGTTCATGTTAAACATGGTGGGAAAGTGCAAAACATGGGCGCACTTTAAGTTTGAATGAAAAAGGTGTTCTATTGTGAAGGTCTCCAATGAATTTTTTACTTTGTATGTACAATTTAATTCAATGACAAAGAGATGAAAGGATACAAGGAAAAATTCCTAGCTTTGAGAGTGCATGAAATTACCATGTGTTGGATTCAATCTCATCTATATCTACCTATACAATTGTGTGGTCAATGATAATATCGATATTGAAGATGAATGAAAGTAGTACACATAGGTTATTTTACATGTACTTTGTGTTGGTGCATTATGGTTTAGATGCATGTGCCATGCTTGATTTGTTCTTAATATTCCTTATTATAGATGCAAATGTTGGCCAAAAAAGTGATCAAGGAGCTTGTGGAGGACCTCACTATGTTGTTCATAAAGGTATTGATTAGGGAAGAACACATCACTGAAATTTATATTCCTCTTCTTTCTATATGTAATGTGAACTGATAGGAATTTGATTGTAAACTTATTTCATGTTAATACTAAAAGCTATTGTGCACTTTAGTACACTATTGATTTTTAGTGTTATTTTGTTGAATATTTAGTTGTTTATGCATTATTGCTATGATCCATCTTTATATGACATAGGAAGGGTTGGAGTGGCACTAGAAAAACAACTAGGTTTGATATGCCCTTGGTCTATGAGCTCTTGACTAGCAACAAATATTATCATTTCCCAAATAGAGTGACAATAAAGTGGGATATTTGGAAGTGATATATTAGGCTAAGTCAATTTGATGTATGATATGTAGTTCGATGGAAATAATTTGTGTTTTTGAAATACATCTTACTTTTGTAGTAAGGTAGCAAGTTTTTGAAGTTGCATAATTTGTGTGAGGGGTAGTGTAACAAGATTTTTTTTCTTAGCATGTATAAGTGCCTTTAGGATGACCATTAGTAATACGAAGTTTGTGTGCACAAGATGCCAACATATTACCTTAATTTTTAAATATCAATGCGACCTTTTTTTTGGTTTAGCTTATAGTATGCGATGAATATAATTAGTTATTAACATATGATATGGGTTAGATTTGTAGTTCACATCATAGTGATGTGCATATGAACTACTAATTGAGACATTGCAAACTTCAAGTGACACTAAGTTGTAGGTTACAAGTCCATACATAGGCTTGATACTATACTTGAAATTATATGATTTTTTCCCAATATTGGGCCCCATCCACATCCCCCAACAATGTTCCTCTATATTGACCAATGCGATTTATTCCCCATGCTAAGTATAAATTAAACATTAGTTTTCCTCTCCACTCTATTGGAGGGTAAATCCTATGATAAACATGAGAGATTATGGGATTAAAAATAGAAATAAAAAATGTTGTAAAAAGTCCTCAATATAGAATCTTATAAGTTATGTTTAGAATGTTCCTTGATGATGTTCCCCTACATTAATATGATTCATATTATAAGTTATATTTAGATAGTTGAACGAATGGAGATACATAGATGATCGAACACTGTCATCAAAGAAGTCTAGAACGAGAGAATTATTTCTTGGATGAAACAAAATGTCTAGTGGATATAAAATGGGTCATTCACCTAGATACATATCCAAGTAATATCCAAAAATTAAAGGCATTTGATATAGATATGTTTTGCAAGTCTATGTGGGAAAAACTATTAAGGAGAAGAAAAATTATTTTGGAAAATTTAACCCCACTTATGATCATCAACAAATACATACATAGGGGAAATATAACACAAAGAAAGAGTATTCTTTTATCTCAATTGAGGATTAAATCACATTATATTTAATGAAAACAACTAGATGAAAAAGGTCCAAATACGAATGGGAGGAAATAGTTTGTATCTTTTGCATGATAGGGGTAGTTGAATTTGAAAATCACTTTGTTCTAGAGTGCAAAGCTTACTATAAAATTTGGGTCAAGTATGAAAAAAATTTAGTAGATACTTTGCAACAAGATTTGTTTGAAAATGACACGTTTTGGAATTTATGATAGCTCATTATCATGTTTCTTAGTATTTCAAAAATATTGAAAGCTAGAATGGCAGGGTCTACCATCCTATAGGCTATCTTTGGCCTAGTGGACATTAAAATAATTCTATTATTCTATTCTATTATATTTCATGTGACTAAAAATGCAAGTGAATTTAAGATGAGGCTTAGGAATCAAACATCTTTTGTAATAATATATTTTTGGATTCAACTAGTAATGATGAGATGTAGATATTTTTCTTTGGTCCAACACTTCATGAGAAATATGCACTCTCTTTTTAATGATGTTGGATGTGGTGGAGTTATGAATGCTACTAGAATTCAAGAAAGCAACATAAAGATCTATATAATCTCATGCATACTTCAAGGAGTTCTAAGAGGCAGGCACAAGTGAATCCATTTCTATGTGGTAACTAATTGCATCATGGGTATGATTTGATGGTGCTCACCCCACTTTTCTCCTTATTCTATCCTTTTGGTGTGAATCTTGTTTTGTGTATAGATAGAATTATGAACTTTCTTCTTAGTCATATTAGATGGGAAGGTTTCATGATTGACACTAGAATTTAAGAAAGAAACATCATACTTCTTATTCATACCTAGGTGAGGTTTGAATGGAATGTACAAGTAGAGACTTTTGTGTTTGGTAATTATAATTTTCCCTACAAAAATAATAGAGTTGGAGATTTATTTTTTATGTAGGTGTTTGTTTTTTATTATATGGGTAAAGTAAGTTTTGAAGAGGCCCTAAAACCCTTTACAATAGATTACCACTAGCATAAAATCCACCCCATAACAAAATTATATCCAAGTTGAAAACCCATAACAGAACCACATACTAGTAGGTTTTGGAAGGACCTAATACCTTTAACACCATTGCATACATGATTCCAACACAAATATAGTCTTGAAGGGACCATAAACCATGTATAATGAGTCTACAACTTAGTTTCCAAACAAAAAATACCTAGAAGGCCACCTACACAACCTTAGGCCTTGACCTATAATTTTGAGCACCCATGACCTAGGTGTGGGAAACAAAAGCATGTTTAAGAAGACCTCTATTAATTTTTCAAAAAAATATACATAAGAAACCAACCTCTAAGACTCAGAACATGGGGAGAGGGGAGGGTAGCCTTCATTGAAGACCCAAAGTGAGCCCTCATTGTCACAGAGAGAGGAGTTGAATGTTACACTAAAACCTCTAGTACATTATGGGTTAGTAGACTCAACACCTAGTGGTAGGAGGTCCTAAGGTGGAGTAACCAATATTGGGCCTTGAGAAGACAACCCATCAACAAAAACCTCTAAAGTCTCAAAATCACTAGGGGGAATAGATTCTAGAGCATGGACCATTGGACCATTGAGGAGTAATCATCTTTAGTATCAAAATCACCAAAAATCAAATGATTATGAAGGGTATTCCTCCACCAAGTCACATTACCCTTCTTGAGGTGAGAATGAGGGAATTCCTAAGAAAGGAGTCCAATAGCGAAGCATCTTAGTGAAGGGGAAGGCCCTCATATTCGAGTGCCTAAGTGCATGGTATATCCCCAAATAGAAAGACAATATCCCTAGGTAGATCCTTAGAGTTGTCAATATACATAAGAAAGAAGGCATAAGTATTATGGCCAATGTTAGTTGACATACACCCTTGTATAAAAAGTGACCAAAAGCATTTCCAATAGATTAAAAACATGAAACTTCTCAAAATTATTGTGGGAGATTGGGTAGTCTAATCCAAATAGGAATGATACTTAAGGATTCTATTAAAGGGTTGAAAGAGGGAAACCATAGTTTGAGTGAGAGGGAGTGTTTCTCCCACGTACAAACCATACCCTTCAAAACTCACTTCCTATCTTCTTATTTTGAAAGGACATTGTGAAAAATACCTTATTGTAGGATATAGTTCAATATTTTCCTCAATGAGAGGCCTCCAAGATTCCAAAACCCATTTATTCAGTTCTAGAAGAGAATGCCAAAAATGATTGAATCTATAAATGAGGGCTATATGCTTAAAATATTCTTCATTATCCAACACCTCCTTACTATAAATTTTGATAGGTGAGTAAAGAGAAAAGGAAATGGGTTGAGGTTTATCCCATAAATATTGATAAGAAAATCCCATAAAATGGTGTGACCTAGGAGCACCAACAGACACACCTGTCCTAGCAATATTCACATAGGTTTCTACCACTACACTAAGCACAAGAGAGGAGGCATGGGCATGTGAATATTATTCAACACACATTCATCATGCATAAAACTAGGATTCAAGGCAACATGGATAGTATCTATGACCAAATAGGTCATCGAACTTGAAAGAACACGATTTGTGGCAACAATAGAATGCACAACCATAGAGGGTGACACATCAAGCATGTCAATACTAGTCTTGGGTGGTGGAAAATCCTCCTTTGATAGGTTCACATAGCCTAGGAGTGGTCGGTGGGAGGCAAGTTAGGAGCAACATCATGAAGTTTTTTTGTGTGTGTAGGTGTTTGTTATTTTGATTGCAATTATTAAAAAACCATTCCTAGCCATAGCTTGAATCTACATGTTGCTTGGAAATTTGTTATTACATGCGAAGTAAATAAAGGTTGGATTTATGATTTATCTTATCCTTCTTCTAAATCTTGATAGGGTGTCACTATGAAGGGATTCCATCTTTGTGCTAGTGGCTTACTAAAGTCCATTGAATTATTTCATTACCTTAATCTTCTCTATTTTATTGAAATTCAAATATACAAGATCATATAACTCATTAGTGTACCCTATTGCATTTTCCTTTGACTTTTCCTTAGCTCTTGAAATTTAATATTCCCATTTTCATAGTGTTTAAGAGGGTAGAATTTGTTAAAGTAAATATTAAATAGTAATGGCCAATTAGTTACTAGTTGTAGGCTTTAATAAAGTCGTTCCAACTTTAGGATAGACTATCTTATATTTTCCTTTTGTATGTTCTTTGATATATCCCACATTCATAATATGGGTTTTTTTCTATGATTGTAATCATTTATATGAAGGATTTCTCTTTTTATTAATGTCGAGAGACATTCTACAATGGTATCAAGGGGTGGAGTGTAATGGTGTGAACAAGTTAACAAAAACTATTACTTTTTACCTTAATTTTGATAACCAATTAGACATCAAAATATTAATGTTTAATGATAAAATAACTTTTAAATAAATCAAATAGTTCAAAATTGATATCTCTTAGCATTTTTTAGATAGATGTATTTAAAATATATGTAGTAGTTTATTTAATGAATATCTTAGTCATTTTTATGTGCTTAATTTTTATAATATGGGTAGAGCTTAATTATAGCCACCATAGTTTATGAAAGAGTGAAGACCTAGGGACTACTATTGGCAGAAATGGATCAAGGGATCACTAGTGTGGCATAGTAAAGAGCCAAAAGAACAATTGGTATGTTAGGTATGTACACAATTGAGGGAAAAATAGTAGAAATCATGAAATTTTTTTGATCAAAAATTGTAATTCTTTTAATAAAAATTATGTAATTTTAAATAGTAGAATCATGTTTTTTTTACTAGGTTGTATAGGCAGGGTTTCTACAAAATTGTGACACATTTTCCTATACTATTGTGATGGTTTTAAAAAAGTCATGGGTCTTTTGAACAAAAATACATGATAGAAATCATGTCAAAAATTCATAATCGCACAAGGGTTTTTTCATCAAAAACAACATAAATTTTTCATATGACTAGGGCATATTTTTATTAGATTTTTTACCAGTAGTTTTTTGTTGATAGATTTGCATGGCTAGAGCATTATTTTTTGAATTTTTTTGTTGACAAGTTTGCTACTAGGGCATGAGTTTTTGTGCTAGATTTATAGGTAAGGAATTTTCTCAAATTATAGATTTACAACAGGGGGGTATTTTTTAAATGACCTCATTACCCACAATCATGTAGGAAGGTGGCCAACAATTATTTGGTAGAAAGAAAAATATGTGGAAGTAGAGTGTGTTAGCATTTTCAAGTAAAAAAGCCTTGTGGGTTTTGTGTTGAACATAGGTTGTCATTGATGTCAAAGGATTGTCAAAGGATGTTGTCAGTTGTTGTCAAAGGGTGTCAAGGTTGTCAAAGATGAAAGAGATTGTAGGAGTAATATAATTTTCTTTATATTCCCCTTGAATTAAAGTGATATGTATATGAAAGTAATCATTATAAAAAACCTATCTAATTAATAATATCCTATATCAAGTAACATACATTAAGTTTTGTTGAGATGTGACTACCTTCAATTAGTTGGTATGTTTATTATACCATGTCGGGTATGCAGTTGTGTGCTATATAAAATGTATTGTGAATAAGCAATTAAAACTACACAACACACCAATGAAACATTATATCAAGGAATTCAAATGATAACAATCAAATTGAAACAAATGATGCCCTAATGGCGACTCATTGTCCTCTATCTCCAAGGATTCTTTAAGTCATTTTTGCTCTCAGATTGTTTGTGCACATGACTTTCCAAATGACAACCTGAAGAATGAGATGGTAGAAATGCAAGAAATCTTTCCTACACTACATGATTGCTAAACTAGCTGTAGATGATGCACACATATAATGATACTGCTAATGCAATGATATGATTAAACTAATGTAATTAAGATGTTGCTAATGAAAATGCCATGATTAAACTACTTAATACTAAAATGCAAACACTAGAATGACAATACTAAGATGATAATGCTAATGAAAATCCTGCAGAGTGTGATTATGCCCAACTCTCTATATGCTTTTGATGTAAATGAGAGTCTTTTTATAGATTTTCCAAGGCATGAGCCTAGGTAGCAGGAATCAATGATCTAGATTTGATCTGGAGAATGGACGGTTGAAGACGAAGAGGTTAGAGAGAAAAGGGGAATGCGTTCCCTTTAGAAGAACAAACTGCCAAGTGTGAAGAGGAATCAAATGGAGATGAAAGCCAAGTGTCCCAATTTTGTTAGAATTTGTTGAGGATAAATGCCAAATCAAATATTAGGAATATTTAATTTCTTGAGACACATGACGAGGTGGAAGGTGGGAAGAAGTTAGTAGAAATGTGCTTAAATTCAAATTTAATGAGAGGAAGTTAATTAAATAAAACAAACTAATTAAATTTGTTCATTTAATTAAGACATGAAGAAAATGATTTAAGATAGGAAGAATTATAGAAAATGAACTATATAAATAAAATTTTCAATTTATTTATAAGTAGAAGAATTAAAGATTATTAATTAAATGACTAGTATTTAATTAATCCTCAAGAACAAATTTAAGTGTATACATTTTGCCCCTCTTTGAAGTGATGTGTTTGGGACACATTGTTTCAAAGAAAAAATTGCTAATAGTGCTGATAAAAATTTTGATATGCCCCAGATGCTGATTTTTGAGTGATGATGCGAGTATGCCCCCTCCGGAGATGAATCGAGAATTTTTAAATTTTTAAGGATTTTTTGAATTTTTTGAAATTTTGATGATTTTATGATGATTTTCAATTTTTTTGATGTTGAGACGATTTATCTCTTGATAAAAGAAAAATGATCCTTCCAATTGATTAATTGATGCCCTATTTAAAAATAAAAACAATCCCATCCATTTATCCCTTTAATTGGTAAAAAGGTGAAAAAGGAGCTCATTTGAATTCATTTGCAATTGGAGATTGAGCTAATTGAGCATTTAATCAAGAAGGTGATCCCATACCACACCCACCGATTTAAGCGAGTTCAACGACACAACCGCCCTACTGCATATGGACCTCCAGTACATACCTTGATAAACCTCATTTTGAAATTTGAATTTTCTTTTTGGCACGTTTTGATGTTTTTAAAATCTGGAAATCATGTTTTGGCGCATATGAGGCCCAATTTAGCACATTGATTATTTGTTTTAGCGCATAGAAAATTTTAGCACATAGAAAATTTTAGCGCATTTATGTTATGATTTAGCGCATTGGTTTTTTTAGTGCATATGTTGATTTAGCGCATAGATGTCATAAAGTAGTGCATCTGTTGAATGTTGTAGCGCATCTAGGGTTTTGGTGCATCTGAGGAATGTTTTGGGGCATAGATGGAAGTTTTTACTGCATCCATGATTTCAACACATAGAAGCACTATTTTAGCGCATTTACACCTGAATTGATAAAATGTTGATTGTTCTCCTTGTTTTTGATGTTTGATGATCACATCAGCCATTGTTTTGATGATGTTTGATAGGATAGATGATGATTGACCTCATGATAGGTGAGGGTCAGTGATAGGATAGATGATGATTGACCTCATGATAGGTAAGAGTCAATGATAGACACTCCCCGAGATTTGATCAAAATATCATTAAAGTTGATTGAATAGATTGATTGATAAAATGATGATTTACCATATGTCATGATTATAGGAGGATTTTAGAGTTCTTTAGTCTCGAGAGTGCTTCCCGAAGACCTGGACATGATTCCACATTTGGTGCAGGTGGATATGGATATTATTGTGCGATGTGGTTTGTCTTCTTTGATTGATATGCCCTAGTATAGGATAAACAGGGGACTGTTGACCGCATTAGTTGAGAGGTGGCATAGCGACCACAACACTTTCCATCTGGCCACTGGTGAGATGACAGTCACTCCGGAGGATGTGTACCAAATATTGGGGATTCCCATGGTTGGTGAGCTAGTCATATATGATTAGATAGAGCAGGGAGGTACCGATGCACTGAGGAGGAGTTTTCATGATGACGGGATTAGCGAGTATGAGATCCCATGGCAGAAGATGGTTGATTCTTACGAGCCATTACCCTATGTTCTAGCTGGATTTGTTGGAGGTTTCCTATGTCCCAACCATAGGTCGAAGGGACTGTCCATTGGTTGGGGTCAGATATGCAAAGCATGATCACTAAGGGGATCTGATATGCATGGGATTCTTGCATGTTAGCACACTTATATCATGATTTGCATTAGGTGGTATATCTTGGAGCTGCAAGTTTATCAACTAGAGTGACACTGCTTCAAATTTGGGCTTGGGAGCATATAGTTGTTACTCGTCCTATGGAAGATAGAGATTGTTTGGTTGGTAGGCCCTATGTCTTTGGATACACATGTCTAGTTGTCAAACACAAGTGGGAAAATTAGAGTATTGGTAGTGTGTTCTTGATGATTTGGAGACTGTCACATGGAGACCCTACTTAGATTGCAAGAAGTGGCCTAAGGATGATATTGAGATACCATATGTTTTCACTTTGAGGTACTTGATTGGTCGGACATAGTTTGTTATCGAGAGATTTCTACTTATGAGGGTGCTTCACCAATATGGCCAAGTTCAGTTTATGCCCTAGGGAGCTACATTATATGCTCAGAGATGACAAGATATTCCAGAGTGGGGACCCACAAAATCCTATGATGCAGCTTGTGAGGAGTATTTTGAATTGCAACCACAGATAAGGGATTACTGTCTAGAGATCATTTGCTTTGATGACAAATGAGTATGCTTAGTATTTTTTCACACATGCTTTCCTGAGGATATCCAATCTAGATGAGTTAGCACCGACATTGGATGATGATGAGAGAGCACCACCACATGCACCGAGATGGGGGAGGGGTGGGGGAGATGGTGATGATGAGGAGGGAGATGGCGGGGATGATGGAGATGGTGGAGATGGCAGAGATGGGGGTGATGGCTATGGCAGGAAAATATTGGACCTTAGAGTACCCTAGAGGAGGAGATCTATTGTTCCTTCAGGACAACAATAGTTAGGACCATCTTAGATTCAGGTTCGTGTGCCCTCCTATCAACAACAAGCACAGATAGGTGCCTTACAGGTATAGGTGTAGGGTTTATAGGGACAACTAGCACATGCACAGGCACATATTGCCTCTTTGACAATAGAGAGAGATGCCGCAAGGCAGAGATGTGAGCATGCAGAGGCCTTAGCTAAGAGGTTACATAGAGTGTTCGAGGGGACCACTACAAGGGATATGCTTAGAGAGATTTGACATTCAGCCAGAGAGGAAGAGTACTATAGGCTACAATACTATGAGGCAGTTCCTGCAGAGTGGTGTGCCCCGAGTTATGCACAATTTGTCAATGCTAGGTTAGGTAAGAGTCATTCTCAGACTATGAGTAGGGGTGTGACTGGGCCACCTCCTAGAGATCCATCAGGCAGGGATACAGGTGTAGGTCCATCTAGTGGTGTAGCAATAAGCACAACAAGGCCTACATTGTATGGGGGGAGCAAAACATAGCCTTTGTGTCCATATTTGATATACTAAGACTTGATGCATACATTTAGTCAGTCAGAGACATATTGATTTCTTTCCATGTTATTGATGTATCTCTCCTCATTTTGGGATATCATTGTACACTTGACATTGATTATTTTGAGATTATATGAGATGACGTGGATACTATTGATCTATATGTTGTGTATATGCTTTTATGATGAATGCTTATGGTGAATGCATCTGATTTTTGTTCTATATGTTGTGATGTTTATATGATTATGTCATGGTTGTGTATGGATGCAATAATGAAATGATGATGCATGGATTATGATTCTATTTGGCTTTATGGATGATGCTTTATGATAAATGAGATGGATTTAATCATGTAGATAAGATGTGATGCACTTTAGTTTTTTGTATTTTTCTCATGCAAATATATGATCTAATGCATGGATGGATGTATGATAATGCTTTCTAATGTATGTATAATATGATAATGATTATGCAACTGCATGTGAATGATCCTTTGTTTTGTTAATGTCAAATGTAATCAATCCTTGAATGAGAGAGATAAAATCATTTTGAAATAGCTAGCCTTGGGAAAATCTAAAATGTAGATGCAAAACTAATATGGATGCAATCTATCTTAACCATGCAAATCTAAATATGCACTATTGTCATTATGTTAGCCGAATATTTTGTGCTTGTTATCATCATTGAGATTTTAATATGTTGAAAGTTAGTAAAAACATTGATGGTATAATTAGACCATGATGACCTGAGTACAATTTCAATTGATTTTTGATATTGCAAGGTAATACAAGCATCTAGGCATAATTGAATTGAGATGACCTGAGTATTGCTTGCGTAAAATAGACAAGAGTTAATCCTTTCCTGTACAAACCTGGAATGTCATCAATGATACTTTGTAGAGCATGTCCCATGACAAATTTGCATAGTAGTAATGATCAACTCATAGACAATAGACAAAGAAAAATCACTCTAGCATAGCTTCTCTAGTCCATGACATCCTTGAGTTGCTCCAAAGAAATGATAATGAAAATCAAGATACAACAATTGAACATTCATGCTAAAATGATTAAACCATGATTCAGAAAAACATCATCTAGTGAGATTTTGTTTTACCAATCTTACTATTGATTTGGATGGTTGATTTTTTGAAAAATTGTGACTGATGTTAAATGTTGAATTTTGTTGTGATCATTATGTTTTCTATGTTGTCTTACTATTTGCTTGTCTGTTGTTTTAAGCTCAAAGTAGATTGCCCCCAGTGAGTTCAAGATTTTTCCCCTAGTACGAAACCAACCATTTATTATGAATATGCACAATGATCACCAAGCCAAGGTGAAACACAACTGTGACACCCAAATATGTACTTGAGGTTCATATGATGAACATGCATAATGATGGCAATAAGTGGATGACTGACAGATGCTCGAATAGATGGAAAAACCAATCTATCACAAATATTGCCTATTGCCAAGTTTTCACTAGTTTTTATTGCACTTTTTCTAATTTTATGATTTTTTTTTGTCACCAAGACACCTGTTTGCCAAGTTTTCATCAAGGTAACTTTTTTTTGATTTTTCACTTTTTTGTATGTTTTCCTTTTTTGCTTTTTTTTGGGGATTTTATCTTTTTATCTTTTTTGATTTTTCAGCTTTTTGGATTTTTTTGGATTTTTTTGAATTTTTTTACCTTTTTTGATTTTTTTGGATTTTTCATCTTTTTTTTATTTTTGCTTTTTAAACCATGCACTTGATGAGTTATGTATAAAACTTCTTAAGATGGATGCTATTGATAGTTTCTTCACATAGTTCCCCTTCAAGTGTAGATAATTGAAATGCTCCAGATCCATATACTAATACAATGACAAAAGGACCTAGCCAATTAGGTTCAAATTTTCCATTCTTTTCCCGATCCTGTTGATTACGAGGATTCTCTTTGAGTTCCAAGTTGCCAACCTAAAACTTTATTGGTCTTACCTTGTGATTATAGCTCCTTGAAATTCTTTGTTGATAAGCTTTTAGATGATCAACAACATGCTAACGACATTCATCTAACAATTCCAACTCCTGTAGTATGGATACCAGATAGTCTTCCTCTGAAATGATTCCTTTCAATGATACCCAGAGTGAAGGTAAATCAACCTCAATAGGTAAGATGGATTCTGATCCATACACAAGGGCATATGGTGTGGCTCCTATAGGGGTTTGGATGCTACTATGGTATGCCCACAAGGTAGGGTTTAGTTGAATGCACTAGTCACGTCCAACATCATTGAAATTTTTCTTCAGGATTTTCAAAATGGTATTATTTGAGACTTCTGCTTGGCCATTCCCTTGAGGGTAATAGGGTGTGGAAAAGTAGTGTTGGATGTGGAATTCTTCACAAAGTTCTTGTACATCCTAGTTTTTGAAGGGTCTACCATTGTCAGTGACAATGGAGCTAGGGATGCCATACCAACAGACAATGTAGTTTAGGATGAAGGATGAAGGGGGCATACTCGGCTGGCTACTACACTTAAAGTTCTTAGTAAGGGTTTCCGTTCGGTGTGAAAAATGATAAAATCCCTCAAGAGACCTCCCAAACTTTAGAACAAAGGCTTTGGGGATGGTTATCAATGCACACTATCATTGAATGTGTTTGATTATAGTGGGTTGGAATACTTGGCTTTAGCCGTTCCCACTTAGGTCATTCCCATAGGGTGAGTACTTTTTCCCACTACAACATGCCTTCTATAGGTGCTATTGCAATAAAATGAAAGAGTGAGTCTGGCATTTTGGTCACCCAGTGAAGGGGAGAGCATAGGCCTATCACTTTACAAGCACAACATACATGGTGTTCATTAACCTCATAATTAAGATAGATGCCTAATTTAATCAAAAGGATAACAACTCCAACCCTTGCAAAACACTGTTAATAGTTTCAGATAATGTCTTTGAAAACATATGGAGCACCTGCAAAACAAAAAGAAATAGATCAGTTCCCATAATTTTGAATTCCTGCAAATAAGAGTGTATGCGCTAAAACAGAGACCATATGCGCTAAAAGATTTAGTGTATGCGCTATTAAACAAACTTTATGCTCTATTCTGGAAAACAAAAAAGGGAAACCAAATCCTATAGATGCATTGAAAGATGAGGCATATGTGCTGAAATATGCCACATATGTGCTATAATAGAGTCTGGATGCATCGAAAGTCACCACCTATGCGTTGAAAGAAGCCACGGGTGCGCTACATCGAGATTCATGATCAAACCTGTTCACAAAAAACTTGCCAGAAAATATTTAAAAATGGGACTAGGCCCCACGGTGGGTGCCAATTTATGTGTGCTATATAAAATGTATCATGAATAAGCAATTAAAACTACACAACACACTAATGAAACATTATATTAAGGAATTCAAATGATAACAGTCAAATTGAAACAAACGATTCCCAAATGGCATCTCATTTTCCTCTATCTCCAAGGATTCTTTAAGTCATTTTTGCTCTCAAATTGTTTTTGCACATGAATTTCCAAATGACAACCTGAAGAATGAGATGTTGGAAATTCAAGAAACATTTCCTACACTACATGAATGCTAAACTAGCTGTAGATGATGTGCAAGGATAATGATACTGCTATGATGCTGCTAATGAAATGATATGATTAAACTACTGTAATTAAGATGCTGCTAATGAAAATGCCATGATTAAACTACTTAATACTAAAATGAAAATACTAGAATGAAATTACTAAGATGATAATGCTAATGAAAATTCGAAAAAGTGTAATTATGCTCAGCTCTCTATATGCTTTTGCTGTAAATGAGAGTCTATTTATAGATTTTCCAAGGCTTGAGCCTAGGTGGCAGGAATCAATGATCTGGATTTGATCTGGAGAATGGACAGTTGAAGATGAAGAGGTTAGAGAGAAAAGGGGAGTGTGTTCCCTTTAGAAGAACAAACTACCAAGTGTGAAGAGGAATCAAATGGAGATGAAAGCCAAGTGTCCCGAATTTGTTAGAATTTGTTGAGGATAAATGCCAAATTAAATATTATGAATATTTAATTTCTTGAGACACATGATGAGGTGGAAGGTGGGAAGAAGTTAGTAGAAATGTGCTTAAATTCAAATTTAGAATTCAAATTTAATGAGAGGAAGTTAATTAAATAAAATGAACTAATTAAATTTGTTCATTTAATTAAGACATGAAGAAAATGATTTAAGATAGGAAGAATTATAGAAAATGAACTATATAGCTAAAATTTTCAATTTATTTATAAGTAGAAGAATTAAAGATTATTAA
The DNA here is from genome assembly GCA_007258455.2 of Sequoia sempervirens. Lineage (NCBI taxonomy): Eukaryota > Viridiplantae > Streptophyta > Pinopsida > Cupressales > Cupressaceae > Sequoia > Sequoia sempervirens. The sequence continues at coordinate 17,766,486 of VDFB02047144.1, read as the reverse complement.
TTAAATAACTGGTATTTAATTAATCCTCCATACCAAATTTAGGTGTATACAATAGTCATTATGAGTGTGGTGGTCTGAAAGTTTGTGCAAGAATATCTTTTGAGTAGAGAGGTTTTTTAATATGGTAGGTACTTCATGTAGAAATGCAGTATTGCTTTGCAGTTTGGAAGGAGAGTACATCTATAATTATTTTATTATTTTATCAAGTTTTCAGAGGATATGCTTAGTGTGCAAGAAGTTTGAAGTGTCGAAAGGTTTGTCAAGATGTTCAAAGTTCAAGGCATGTGCAGTAATGGATAGTAATGTGCGGAATTCAAATCTTGCATGTGGAGTGAGGATAGGACTTGCTTAAGGTTCTTGTGGTGGTGCACAACATCAATTTCTTTTGGTGGCAATAAATTTGTGTTTGGACCGTTGTATTACATGTTTTATGCAAATTGAATTTAGGTCCACCTTATGTCATCTTTGCTGTTTACAGATACCTAGTTAACATGGAAGAGTGTTAATATAATGTCATGTATATATTTCAAATGATCAAATGCATTATGTATGTATGGGTTGTATGATTTATCAACTACATTAGTTGTGATCAAGTTAGGTGATTTTGAGTATAAAACTATGAAGAAAAGAGTGAGCGACAACATCAAAAGATCATTCTCAGTGTGGAAGAGTGTCAAATGTGGCTCTAGTACATATCAAAGTTATATTTTAGATCTACCAAATTTATCTATATATTTTGATAGGACTGGTGTTCTACCTGTTGTATTTTTCTGGTAGGGATTGGTGTCTCTTTTCAGTGGGATTTATTACCTCTAATAGGTTGATGCCTATAGATTCAATAGGGGATTGGTGAATCTAGTAGGTTGGTTCCTACTTCATGTTGTAATCTTACTTATTATACTTTTGCATTGTGAGGATCGATTTGAGCAGTAGATCCAAGCAACTATCTCACTATGGTTTTTCCCATATAGGGTTTCCATGTATATCTAGTGTTATCTTGTGTTGTTTTATGATTAATTTCTTAAGTGATTATATGATCTTCATGCTGAAAAACTATATGACAATAGAAAAAGTGAAGAATTTTAGAATTGTTTAGATCTATTGATTCACCCTCCCTCTTAGTAGATTGCGTGTCCTTCAATTGGTATCATAACTAAGTTTATTTGAAGAATCCTAACATCTTAAGTTAGATCCAGGATGGCACAGGAAGGAGTCTCTGGACATAAAGCACCAATTTTTGATGGATCCAATATTGCATTTTAGAAAGTTAGGATGGAGTCCGATTTGACCACTTTATGAATGGACATCTGAATGTAAGTAGTTGAGGGCTATGAGATTCTTGAAAACCCTCCTAGGGAGCAATTTGGAAAGAGGGTTTGTGAACTCAATGTTAAGGAAAGGAATGCTATTTTATGTGGATCGACTAATTCTAAATTTGTGAAAATTATGCATTGCCAAACAACAAAATACATGAGATAAACTAGAGATAATCTATGAAGGTGGTGAAAAAGTTAAAGAGGAAAAGTTGCAAACTTACAAATCTCAATTTGAAGGTCTAAAGATGAAAGAAGATGATAACATTGCTACATTCATGATCTGAGTTGATGAAGTTGTTAATCATATCTAAGGTCTTAGTGAGAGTTTGGAAGAGAATATTGTTGTGAAGAAGGTACCTAAATCTCTCCCTAGAAGGTTTGATCCTATAATGAATGCTTTAAAATTGATTGAACTGCATGGAAATTTAATTGTGTTTGAGATGAGATTCGAAAGTGAAGAGTCTATAGTGAAGGAGGCTAATTTCAGAGTGTCTATGAAGTAGGTTGATCAAGATCCTAATGTTGGATTTGATCTAAAAGAAGCAAATTTTTTCTGGAAGCTACAAAGAGGTTCCAATAAGTACAAAGGAAAATTACCTTTCAAACGTTTCAATTATGGTGAAGTAGGAAATTTTATGGCTAAGTGCCCCCATAAGAATTCTAACAATTCTAAGTAGAAATAATGGAAAGAATTCATTTCAAAGAAAGTTCAAAGGTCAAAGGAAACATAAAAGTTTCCACACCAATGAGTAAGAAGACTAATCCACTAAAGAAGAAGATGATGATGTATCCAGTGATGAAAAACAAAAGGTTGTGTTCATGGATTTTGAGACTACTGAAGTTGATGTTGAAATGGGTTCTAGAAGCAATGAAGAAGAGGTAGATCTGATGGAAGCATTGATGTGATCAAGAAAAGAAATAAAAAAGCTAAAGAATAATTTTTTTGATCAAAAGAGTTGAATGCTGTAGAAAACATGACCATTGATTTGAAAAACTAGACTTAAGAAGCAAAAAGAATTGAAGAGGTTTTGACAAAAAAATATTATCAAGAGATAAATACTCTAAAAAGTTGGAAGCAAAAATTGTGACAATTAGGAAAGAGATTGAGAAAGCAAACTAGTAGCTGCAGATGAAGTTTGGTAGAAGTATTGAAACCCTAGATCAGATTTTGGAAAGTTAAAGAGCTTGACGTGTCGAAATTGAAATAGGTTTTCATGATTAGAAGAAGGTGATAGAATTGTCTAAGAAGACTAGTAAGGAAATTTTAGAAGTGATAGGCTTTGGAAGTTCATGATTTGAAAGAACCATGGAAAGTGATGAAAGCATGAGATGCAATAATGGCTTTATTCAAGTATACAACAAAAGAAGAAAATTTAGAAGACAAAGATACAATACTAGGTCAAATTTTCCTTTTTCTATTTATTGTTTTAATTGTAATAATTTTGGTCATAATATTGTTGACTATAGAAGAGCTCCAATAAGAAGAAATAATTTTGTTAGCAATAATGCATTTGCACCTCTATATAATTTTAATATCATTTTAGACACATTGAAAGGAACTAAAAAAGAAATTTTGTGAGTCCTCCTTTGCCAAAAAGTTAGAGAAAATAATTAGAGAGTAGAAGTCTTGAATTAGGAAAGGTATAGAAGAAGGTTCATGAAGAGAAGAATTCTAAAAAGTCAATGATTGCTCAAACTACACTACATGATCAAAAGGAGACCATGTGGATTATTGACAATGGTTGCTCAAGCCATATGATTGGATATAAGAGTAATTTCATGAATTTCAAGAAATTTGAAGGTGGTTCAATTACCTTTGGAAACAATTCAATTATCAAAATATTTGGTAAGGGTACTTTAAGTCTTGATGGTGGTAAAAAAAAAGACATCATTTTTTGTATGTTGTAGGTTTATAGCACAATTTGTTAAGTGTTAGTCAGATGTGTGAAAGAGGCTACAAGCTATCTTTTAGTGCTAAAGGTTGTGAAATCAGGGAATCAAGTACCCAAAAATTGATTGCAGAAGGAAGTAGGACATACAATGACATTTATCATCTTAGTGAGTTGAATGGACAAAATTGTCTCACTATGCAAAATGATGAAAGTTGGCTTTGACACAAAAGGTTAGGACATATGAATTTTGATGATATTGAAAATATTAGTTCAAAAGGACCGGTCTAGGATATACTAAAGATCAAGAAGCCTCAATTAGTCACCTGCAAGCCATGTCATGAAGGGAAGCAAACAAGTAGAAAATATCCTGCTAATGAGTATTCCACATTAGAACCATTAGATCTGGTTCATATAGATTTGTGCAGACCAATGAGGACTAAGAGTCCACAAGAAGACATGTATTTCATGATTCTCATTGATGATTATACTAGGATGACTTGGATAACATTCCTGAAAGAGAAGTCAAAATAATTTGATAAATTTAAGGCATTCAAGACATTAGTAGAAAATGAAACCGAAAGGATAATCAAGGTTTTTAGATCAGATAGAGGTGGAGACTTTACTGTTGAGAAGTATCATATATTCTATGAAAATCATGGGATCTAGAGGAATTTATCTACTCCTAGAACTTTGCAACAAAATGGAGTTATAGAAAGAGAGAATCGAATTGTACAAGAGATGGAAAGTACTATGTTATGTCAAGAAAATATACTAGATATGTACTGGAGAGAAGCTACACAAACTACTGTATACATTCTAAACAAAGTTTAGATCAGGCACAAGACTAAGAAGACACCATATGAGCTATGGAGAGGAAGACCAACATCACTAAGGGAGCTCAAAATATCTAGAAGCAAGTGCGACATCATGAGAGATGAAGAAAATTTGGGTAAGTTTGATTCCATATCAAATGAAGGTATTTTTCTAGGTTATTCTTTAAGAAGTAAAGGTTACATATGTTATAACAAAATATTGAAGAGGATAGTTGAAAGTGTAAATTTAATAGTTAATGAGACTATTTAGCCTACTATTATTTTGAAAGTAGAAGATGAAGAAGAACCAATTCACAACAACATTGAAGATTCAAAAGAAGTTGTTCCAAAAACTCTAGCAAATTATGTTAAAAAAATCAGTCTACAGATTAGATCATAGGTGACAAATATAGTGGGGTTAAAACCCTAAAGAGACTTGAGAAAACTAGTGAACAAGTACACTTTGCTTTAATATCAAAGATAGAGCATAAGTCATATAAAGAATCAAGAAAAGAACAAGGATGGATAGAAGCTATGGAGGAAAAAATGAATCAAATCATGAAGAATGAAACTTGGGAACTTGTACCAAAACCTAAAGACAAGAATGGGATTGGAACCAAGTGGGTGTTTAAAAACAAGCTAAATGGAGAAGGTAAAGTGATCTGGAACAAATCTAGAATTGTGTGTAAAGTGTAAGATTAGGTTGAAGGAATAGATTTTGAAGATACATTTGCTTCGGTAGCAAGAATGGAGGCAATAAAGATGTTTCTAGCTCTTTCAACATTCAAGAACTTCAATATGTACTAGATAGATGTGAAATCAACATTCTTGAATGGACAACTTGAAGAAGAGGTTTATATTGAATAGACAAAAGGATTTCAATGTTATAACAATCCATATTATGTTTGTATATTGAATAAGGCTTTGTATGAATCAAACAAGCTCCCAGAGTTTGGTATTCAATGTTGGATGGATACTTGTAGCAGCAAGGATTCCAAAGAGTATTTGTAGCTAGTAATCTGTATATAAAAATAGGAGAAAAGATACTAATAGTTGTGGTTTATGTAGATGACATATATTTGGAGGAAGTAGTGATGAAATGTGCAAGGAATTTAAGAAGGTAATGCAAAATGAGTTTGAGATGTCCATGTTAGGAGGATTTTCTTTCTTTCTTGGATTGCAGATTGTAAAAGTAGACAAAGCCATTTTCATTTTACAACACAAGTACATAAAGGAAATTTTGAATTAGTTTAGAATGGAAGATTGCAAACTAGTTGCAACACCTATGGTTATCGGGTGTAAGTTAAGTAAATATGATGAATTTTCTCTGACATATTATTCTTTGTATAGGTCCATGATTAGCAGTTTACTGTATTTGACAACATCTAGACCAGATATTATGCATGTAGTGGGAATGGTTGCCAAATTTTAGGTAGCACCTAAATAAACTCATGTTAAAGTAGTGAAAAGAGTATTCAAGTATTTGAAGGCCATTGAATATTTTGGACTATGGTATCCTAAGAGTGAGAATTTCACTCTGATTGCATACATAGATGCAGTTTGGGTAGGATGTGTTGATGATTAGAAGAGGACAAGTGGTGGTACATTCTTACTTGGTGATAACTTGGTGTCCTGGTTTAGCAAGAATTAGGAATCAATTTCTCTATCTAAACCTGAAGTAGAATACATTGATACAACATCATCTTATACTCAGGTGCTTTGGATGAAGCAAAATTTGAAGGAAATGAAGATTGAGTTTGAAGACCCTATCACTATTCTTTGTGATGACACCAATGGAATAAATACTTCAAAAAATATGGTGATGCAATCAAGAAAAATTCACATTGCAATCAAGTATCATTTCTTGGGGGAGAAGCTTTCAAAGAAGGAAGTAATATTGGAATATGTGGATAAAAGGAGCAAGTTGTAGATATATTCATAAATCCACTTCCTAAGGAGACATTTGAGTTTCTATGGTAGAATTTGGGAGTTGTTGCTCCCTCCTCTTGAATCAATAAGAATCATAGGGTGAGTGGGAGCTTGGTCTCCTTGTCTCAAGAAGGATTGGTGGTCCTATGGACTTAGGGGAGTCTATCTGAGGAATAGGCTTCCAGATGGTGCAGTGTACTAGTAAATATGGAAAAGGTTACAAAAATGGTACCTCCTTGCAGGGGGAGTAATTGAATGTCAGCATAGGTTTTGTTGAACCTTTAACATTGATGTCAAAGGGAGAGAAAGTGAGCTCAAAATGTTGAATTAAAGAGTGAGTGAGTTCAAAATGCTAAATTACTTAGAAAGATTAATCTCAAAATGCCATATCTTCCATAGGGGGAGAAAATGCTACAACTAGGAAATCATTTTGATAACTAGTGTGGTGGTGTCCAACATTTTTTGTTTTCCATTAAAGACAAAGGGGGAGATTGTTGAACATAGGTTGTCATTGATGTCAAAGGATTGTCAAAGGCTACTGTTAGTTGTTGTCAAAGGGTGTCAAGGTTGTCAAATGTGAAGGTTGTAAAAGATGAAAGATATTGTAGGTGTACTAGTATTGTCATTATATTCCCCTTGACTTAAATTTCTATGTATCTGGAAGTAATAATCATCAAGAAGTTGTCTAATCAATAATATCCTATATCAAGTAACATACATTAAATTTTGTATGTTCCTTTGATTTCTACAATATTATTGAGCAAGATGGGTGAGTGGGAATGAGGTTTTGAATTTTATGGATGACAACAGGTGTCTGGTTCGAAGGCAGCTGGGTCTATGCCGAGGGGTGGTCTTTTTGGGGATGCGATAGGGGAGAATGCAGGCAACGAGTAGGAGGGAGTGGCTTCTGAGGACTGGGGCTCGGAGAAGTGAGGGGACCCAGGTGGCTTCAGAAGGTAAGTTGTCCTCTAGCTCTTCTTCGACTGACAGGGCTAGTGGGTTCGGGTGTCTGGGAAACTAGGGCGTGGATAAGGTTTCGAGAGACCAGTCACAAGAGGATTCAAAGAGGAAGTGGGTTTCATTGTTTGGAACCAAGCTTGTTGGTAAGTCAATCTTTCCTCCGATTAGCAATATTTCAGACCCTATGACTGGGATGTATGCCATTCTTGTACTTGATCCAGTGATTGATCATAGTGTTTCTCTAATGGCATCATTGTTGGTGGGAAAATTTATGGTCCCAAGACCAAATATTGAAGTGGTTAGGGATTTTGTAAGGAAGAAGTGGAGAGCTAAAGGTCAAATTGAGGTTGCAACTCTTCCCAAGGGTTTCTTCTCCTTTGCTTTTTCCTGTGTAGAGGACAAGCTAGCAGTTCTATGTGGTGGCCCTTGGGTCATTGGAAAGTCATCCTTGGCTATTAAGAAGTGGTCCCCAAAAATGGACTTCTCGGATGCTTCTTTTGAAGTGGTGCCTATGTGGGTTCATTTACCAGGTTTACCATTGTAGTATTGGAATGCGGATGTTTTTAGGGGAATTTCCAACTCCTTTAGGGAGTTGTTATCCATAGATGCCATGACTTTGTCCAAAAAAAGGCTATTTTTTTCTAGAATCTGTGTGAGTAGCACTTAGTCTACTGACTTGCCATCATCTATAGAAATTGTGTCAAAACTTGGAAAGTGGGTTTAGACTATAGAGTTTGAGACTCTTCCTTTTGTGTGTTTTACTTGTAAAAAATCTAGGCATTGGGCAAGGGAATACCCAAGCAATGTGTCTAAGTCTTACACTAAGATAACTTCTAAGGAGACCAAGATATGGAGGGATAAAATGTTGGATAAACCCCTAGAAGATGTGAATATAGGTGAGAAGAATATACCTAGGGATGGTCAAGAAAATAGTGGGGAGTGTCAAAACCCCAGTCTAAGAGCTAATAACGTTGAGGATCCTTTGAAAGGTTCTGACAACCTCAAAGTTCCAGAAGAAGATGTTAATGATCATAACAAAGAAGCTTTGGTCTCAAGAACTAAGGGATCCCAAGGGAGGACAAAAGGAGGGAGCATTGAAAAGCAGGATGGAAGCTTGAACTTGGAAAAGTGGGTTCCAGACACTATAGCAGAGGAGTCAGATGAAACATCTTGTTTTGGTCAAGAAGTAGGAAGTAAAGCAAGTGGTGAGGAGGGCTCTATGGAGGCTAGGGAGAAGATCATTCATTCTTCTATCTAGGATGGTTCTCAAAGTTCTTCGGAGGTTGTGAGATCCAATTTTGGGAATTTTGTGGATAGTTGTAAGGTGAGGAATGACGTGGGGCATTCCCCGGTCAATAAAGTTGCTGCTGAAGATGATTTCATGGATGGGAAACAATTCATGGGACTTGAGGACTTGGACCTTGATGAGGATAGCTCATATAAAAAAGTAGAAGAGAAAAAAAGGGAACAACACGGTGGGGGTTTCTACAAGAAATAGATCAAAAGCGGATTATGGAGTCCAACGAAGTTCGGGTAGAAAATCAACAAAGTGGCAGAGAGAACATGAATGCATCCAAAATATTGCTGATGGGGTTTAAAGAACCATCCTGAGATTTTTTCAAAGCAATACCCCATTAAAGAAATGAAGTTCATGTCATGGAATATTTGGGGGCTAAACAGTTCCCATAAACAAGATATTTTTCACAATTTTGCTAGGGACCATAAACCATATATTTTAATTGTTCAAGAGTCCAAGATGCCTAAGGATAGAGTGGAAAAGATTAAGATTTTCAAGAATTGTGGTGTGCAGGGTAGGAGTTTGGAGGGGGCTTTTGGAGGTTTAGTGACTTTTTGGAATTAGGATCATCTTCATGGTACTCCGGTTTGGGAAGATGCCAATCATGTGGCTACTAGATTCAAGAATGTCAAAAATAATTTCAGCTGTATTTTGTCTAATATCTATGCCCCCAACAATAAAACTGCGAGGAGTTTTTGGAAAAGACTTGAGTCTTTTAGATTATTCTTACCTAATGAGAACTGGATCATTACAGGAGACTTTAACACTCCATTGCTTGTGTTGGAAAAATTTGGGGGTTCTCAAATACAGATGGACAATAAATTGGACCTGATGGATTTTATCAACTCCCAATGTTTGCATGATGTGGTCCTTAAGGGGGCTACCTACACTTGGTGTAATAGGAGGGATATGAATCGTCTTATCCAAGTTCGGCTTGATAGGGCCTTAATTTTGGCTAATTGGATGAAGGATTATTTCTGTTTTTTAAATGCTCTTTCCAGAATTGGCTCAAATCATTTCCCTATAAGTTTTGTGGCTGACTCTATGTTAGGTAAGAGAAACTTCCCTTTTAGATTTGAAAGAATGTGGCTGTCTCATCCTAATATCTTTAATTGCATTCAAGAGTGGTGGAATATAAAGGTTAGTGGTACTGCTATGTTTCAGGTGGCTAAAAAGCTCATCGAGGTCAAAACCAAGGTTTGAATTTGGAATAAGGAAGTTTTTGGGGATATTTTTGCTACTAAGTCTGCTATTCAGTTTGATTTAAAGGATATTCAGGATAGAATTCAGAAAGATGGTTATGTGGGAGAGTTCCTATCTAGAGAAAATGAAATCCTCATAAAATATCATGATATTATATCAAAAGAAGAGGAATATTGGAAACAGAGATCAAGATCATTTTGGCTTTTGTCAGGGGATAAGAACACTAGGTTCTTCCACATGACTATTATGAAACACAAGGCGTCTAATCGTATCACTCATATTTTGAAGAATGGTGTCAAAATTGAAAAGGAGGATGAGATTAGGAATGAGGCCATCCAGTTCTTTGCTAACCTTTTATTTGTGGAAGAGAGGATGTATGTGAATGCTCAGCTATCCCCAACATTCTAAATGAGCATCAAAATAGATCTTTGACTGCTATCCCTTCACCAGAAGAGATTAGAAAGGCTATTTTTTCTTTTGAAGGTAATAAGGCCCCTGGTCCTGATGGGTTCCCTATGTTCTTTTTCCAAGTCTTTTGGCAGATAGTTGTTGATGATGTGGTTAATGTTGTTAAAGAGTTTTTTGGATCCAGGAAATTTTTGAAAGAGCTTAATGCTACGTTTATTGTTCTTATCCCCAAGTTCCCTGGTGCTGATGCTTTTGATTTCTTCCGCCCGATTAGCTTATGCAACTCCTTTTAAAAAATCATTTCTAAAGTGGTTAGCACTAGGATTCTTGGGGTTCTCCCACTGTAGATTTCTCCTCAGTAGAATGGCTTTGTCCCTGGCAGACAGATCTTAGATTCCATCATTACGGTTCATGAGAATATTCATTCTTTAGAATTCTCAAAAAACCAAGGTTTTTTACTTAAGCTGCATATGTCTAAGGCCTATGATAGGGTCAATTGGGAGTTCTTGATGAAATTTTTAAAAGCTTTTGGGTTTTTGGAGAGATTTCTACAGCCAAAATGGGAAATGATTTCAACTACTAGCATTGCGGTCATTATCAATGGATCTCCTTCCCATTTTTTCAAAGTCTCTAGAGGTGTGAGACAAGGAGATCCTATTTCTCCTATTCTCTTTAACCTAATGGAAAAAAGTTTGGGAAGGATTTTGCACAAAAAAGTGATGGAAGGGAGTTTGAAAGGGTTAAAACCGTCTTTGACTAATCTTGTCTATTCGCATCAAAAATTCATTGATGACACCATTCTTATGGGAAGCTCAACAATTGGAGAAGCTAGAACTTTGAAAATTTCCCTTGTGCTTTATGAGGAAGCTTTAGGGAAAAAAATTAATAGGATGAAAATTTCTCTTTTCTTTTTCAACACCCCGAAACCTAGGCAAAGGAAGATTGCAGACAAATTAGGCTGTGCTGTTAATTCTCTTCCTTCCATTTACTTGGGGATTCCTTTGGCAACCAAACCTCCAAAATCTTTTTGGATTTCTCTTGTGGATAGGTTTAATTGGAAGTTGGCTGGTTGGAAAGGGGCCCTTCTTAGTCAATTTGGTAAACTATGTTGCTAAAGGCTTCACTTCAGAATTTTCCTGTTTATGCTCTAGGTTTGTTTAAGGTCCCTTCCAAGTTTGCTGAAATTATTGAAAAGATTCAAAAACGTTTCCTTTGGTCTGGGGTTGAGGAGAAGAAGGGGATTCCACTAGTTTCTTGGGAGAATGTGTGCAAAACCAAAAAGTATAGGGGTCTTGGTCTGAGGAACATTAGAGTTTTTAATAAAACTCTCTTGGTGAAACAGGTCTGGAGAACCTTTGTTGATGCCCGTGAATGGAATGCTATTTGGCATAGTAAATATTTGTGGGGAGTTGACTCCATCAAATATTTTATTAGTTCTCAGAATCTCCCTCTTGGTTCAACCCTTTGGAATAATGTCATTAAGGCTAGGGATCTTGTTGGTAAAGGTGCGATTTGGAAACTTGGAGATGGTAAAAAATCTTGTTTTGGGAAGACTAGTGGATCAGGAATGAACCTCTTTGTAGTATCCCTATATTTAGGAATCATATGGAGGAATGCAAAGCCAGATTTGGTACTTTTGTTGGAGACTATTGGAGGAATGATCAGTGGGTTAGTATCTCTACTATTAGTCTGGACCTTCTCCCCCTGCAGTCTCTCCTTAACTCTGTTGTGCTTAGTTCGCAGGGCTAGGAGGATTCTTTGGTCTAGAAGTTGTCCTCCTTAGGTATGTATTCAGTTTCTTTGGTGGTGGCCTCATGTTATCATTCCTTCCTTTCTCCTATGTGGGAAAAGGCATGGGTGCACAACCTTATACCTAAAGTCAACATCTTTGCATGGATCCATTCTTCAGAATAAACTGTTAACTAATGACAATCTATGCAAGCGTGGCTTCTATTTTCCTAATAGATGTTATTTTTGTTGTGTGGAGGCTGAGATAGCTTCACATCTCTTTCTCCTCTGTCCTTTTTCGTATGACATCTGGTGCAGGATTTTGCAATTGTGGGATCTCAATTGGGTTTTTCCTGGGTCTATCTTGGACTTTTATAGCCAGTGGAAGGCTCCTTCTAGCAATCAAGTGTTGAATCTACTTTGGAGATACATTTTTCCTCACCTCGCATGGGGCATTTAGAAAGAGCGTAACAATAGAATCTTCTGGGATTTAGTTGTTTTGGAGGAAATTGTTTTTGGTAAAATTATTAGAGCTGTGAGAGAGAATCTTAATTTGCTCAATAGCAAAATCAAGGCTAATGGAAAGGTCAGATACCAAGATTATGAGCTCAGAGTTATTAATTCTTGGAAGATTAATGTTGATATTTCTTCTCCTCTTAAACCCACTAAGGGGCCTAGAAATGAAATCCATTGGAACCTTCCTCCTCCTAGTTGGGTAAAAATCAAATTTGATGAGGTGACCAAGGGTAATCCTGGGCCAGCTGGGTGTGGGGGAGTGATAAGGGATGAAAATGGTTTTTTTATTGCTACAGTGGCTCTCCCCTTGGGTACCCAGACCAACCACATTACTGAAGCCATAGGGGCTTCTCAAGTCTTGAATCTTGCTTGTCAGTTGAACTTTAAAAATGTGTGGCTTGAAGGGGACTCGAACAATATCATACAATGTATTAAGGGCCTTCAAAAACCCTCATGGACTATAGAGAATTGGATTAATCTATCCAAGGGGATTATTAGTAACTTTGCTAAATGCTTTATTTCCCATGCATATAGGGAAATTAACATAGTGGCAAATTTTTTTGCCAATAAGGGAGTTTAGGTGAAGGACAAGGTGATGTGGCAAAGGAGTGATGAGTTGGAGGCTGATGTCACTGCCTTATTAATGTATGATTGAATTCACGGGAAGGTTTAAAATTCCCCCCTACCAACATATGATTATGGTTGTTGAGTGTCTTGTCATGCAGTCTCGGTTCTATTGTTCAATAATTCTTCATCATTGGCTGAAGCACAATAATATTAATTACTATTTTGATTTTTTATGCTTTGCTTGCTTTCTGGGTATTCTGATTACTAGCTTAATTGGTTTTATGGAGTCTTCTGAACAAACCTACAATTCTACCAACATGGGTGGTGAGTGTCGTAGGGTGGAACCAATGGATTATGAGGAGCTAAGAAGTAACACTAAGGTTTGGGAGCTACTAGAGAAGGGCGGATAACCAATTATATCAAAAAACTCCATGGCTAGGACCTTGAACGTCACTAGGTTTTTTTCCAAGGAATGGAAGGATGGCAATATTAATTTATTTGGGAGAAAGGTTGCTATTGATGAGAAGTTAATTGCTAAGGTTACGGGGATTTCCATTGAGGGCATCAAGTTTTATAGGGACAAGAAACCCTCCAACCAAGTTGTACAAAAATTTCTAAAGACAAAGAAGGAAAAGCAGGATCTGCGAAGGACTACCAAAAGTTGTTACGATTCAATGAAGATCATCTCACATTGGAGGAAGGTGTTGAAAGTGCTTATGGAGTACATTACCCTAGATGGTCATTACAATAGGGTTTTTGGGTATCATTTTGTGCTCCTCAACCATTTCTGGCATCAAGTTAGGGTTTCTTTCCCTTTCTATCGTGCTACCTCTCTGAATGCTAGTCTTCAGAACTATAGTCAGAATTTGATTAGGCATTCTATTCTCCATGAGGGTTTTCTTGTTTTAATCTATGAACATTTCAAAGCTATGCCAACTCTATCCCACCAAACTCCTTCTTCCAGGGGAAGGGTTGCAATTAAGGGGAAAGGTAATTCTAGTGTCTCTCCCCAAGAGAGGGGTAAGAGAAAGGTCTCAGAGGATCCCTCTTATGATACTAATCAGGATGATTCACAGTTGACCCCCTCATCGAAATACTCCAATTACCCTACCATTGACAGAGAGGATAGGCCCCGTTATCCTAGTGAACTCAAGGGTGATGACCATTACTTTAAAGTTGAACGTGAATTTCCTAATGAAATTCTTGCTATTGCTCATAATGGGTCTGTGGATTTCTTCCAGTTAATTAGATGGGTGTTATTTGAGATTAAGGAACTTAATTTGAATCAGAGGGCTATGAACAGTAAACTGGAAAAGGCTGAACAAAATGACAATAATAACAAAGATAGAGGAAAGGCCACCGACTTATGGACTGAGGAAGAAAAGAAATACATGGTGGATTGCCTCAAGAAAATAGTTGAGGATTTGCAACAATTTAAGAGTAACCATGATGGAAAGCTTTCTGGAATGGAGGAAAAGATGAAGAACATAAAATATTATATCCACAAGGTTTTGGAAATGAGCCACACAATTTTAAAATATACTGCGAAGACCATGAATATAATGGTTGATAATCTGGAAAATGCCTATTAGGTCAGGATTGCTATGTATGTGGATGCTGAGAAAGAGGAAAGCCAGGTGGAAGGTGTGGGGCCGAGTAAAAGAACTAGAGCGAACCTAAAGAGGAAGGCTGACCAAGCTCTTGTTAACATTCAGGAGATTAAGAAAGCTACTTTAAATATGAACAAACTTGAGCAAGAGGTGATGGATATCCTCAGGAATCTTCCCTAGGGGGTGGACTTTTGTTGGATTTTTTCCGTGCTTCCTTGGGATGGTTCCTTGTTTTCTTCTTTGATGGCAGCTGTCTGTTTTTTGTCTTGATCCTTTTGATGTATCTTTCTCTTGTTTACTGTTAAGGGTTTTGGGGTCCCTTCAAAACCTGCTTGTTCCTTAATCAAAAACATACATTAAGTTTTTTTGATACATGAATACCTTCAATTAGTTGGTGTATTTATTATACCATTCCGGGTATGCAGTCAGTATGAGTGTGGTGGTCCAAAATTTTGTACAATGATATCTTTTGGGCAAAGATATTTCTAAATATGGTAGGAATTTCATGAAGAAATGTAGTATTGCTCTATGATTTGGAAGGAGAGTATGTCTACAATTATTTTATTAGTTTCTTGAGTTTCCAAAGGATATGTTTAGCATTGAATAAGTTTTAAGTTTCAGAAGGTTTATCAAGCTATTCAAAGTTCAAGTCATGTGTAGTAACAACTAGTAGTGTGCAAAATTCAAATCTTGCATGTGGATTGAGGATAGGACCTACTTAAGGTTCATGTTGTGGTGCACAAAATCAAGTTCTTTTGGTGGCAAGTAATTTTTGTTTGGACAGTCGTATTATACATTTCATGTAAATTGAATTTAGGTCCACCTTATGTTGTCCTAGATATTTGTGGATCCCTAGCCAACATGGAAGAGTGTTAATATAATGTCATGTATAAATTTCAAATGTTCAAATGCATTATGTATGTATAGGTTGTATGATTTATCAGATGTATTGGATGTGATCAAGTTAGGTGATTTTGAATATAGAATTGTGAATAAAAGAGGGAGCACCAATATCAAAAGATAATTCTTAGTGTGGAAGAGTGTTAGTTGTGACCCTGGCACATATCAGAGCTATATTTTAGATCCGCTAGCTTTATCTCTATATTTTGGTAGCAATGGTGTTCTACCTATTGTATTGTTCCGGTACAGATTGATGTCTCTTTTCAGTGGGATTTTTTTTGTCTTCAATAGGTTGGTACCTACAGATTCAATAGGGGATTGGTGTCTCTGGTAGGTTGGTTCCTACATCATGTTGTAATCTCACTTATTATATTTCTGCATTGTGAGCCTAGATTTGGGCAGTAGATCCAAGCAACTATTCTCATCGTGGTTTTTCCCATCTTGGGTTTCCATTTATATTTTGTGTTATCTTGTGTTGTGTTATGATTAATTGCTTAAGTGATTATATTCTCTTCATGTTGAAAAACTATATAAC
The DNA here is from genome assembly GCA_007258455.2 of Sequoia sempervirens. Lineage (NCBI taxonomy): Eukaryota > Viridiplantae > Streptophyta > Pinopsida > Cupressales > Cupressaceae > Sequoia > Sequoia sempervirens. The sequence continues at coordinate 17,750,813 of VDFB02047144.1, read as the reverse complement.
AATAACAAAAGTGAAGAATTATAGAATTTCTTAGATCTACTAATTCACCCCTTCTCAATAGGTTGTGTGCCCTTGATTTTTTCCTTGGTATAGATCCCCATCCAAATGTTGAGGGTTAAGACCATGATAAATTTGATGAACATGATAAAGAAACAATAATTTTGAGAAAGTTTGTGAAACATAAAATAATTCTTGAAGTATAGATAAGGAAGAGTTTAGTTGATACTTGGAAGCATTTGCAAGATTTGTATGAGACTTCAAAAAAGGTTAGATCCTTTTTCTTGAAGAAAATATTATTTTTTATCATGATGGATGAGAAAGATCCATTGTAGGAAAATTTACTAAAGATCAAGGACATTGGAGATTACTTGACATTCATTGGTAAAAAATTGGAAGAGAAGGACAGGGTCTTAACCTCATTAAAAATCTTACCAAATTCTTACAAATACTTTATCGAGACCTTGAACATCATTCTATGAATGTTGACCTAAATTTTGAAGTATTGTGCAATAAGATCTTACAATAAGATGGATGTTAGAGAATTTGATAGTAGTTGTAAACAAAGGGTGTAGAAAAAATCTTGTAGCCAAATAAAAGGGAAAAATGAAATGACCATAGAAGAGAGGGAAATGAAACAATGAAAGTGAAACAAAGAATCTAAATATTACGTGTCATTGTTGTGGAAATATGGGTCATATGAAGAACTATAAAAAGAGCTTGGCTAATTAGAAAACCAATTAGGGAGGGCCTTAATAGAAGGATCGTATTGTAGAGCATAGAAAGGAGGACGATTCTACCTTCTATTCATTCATGAAAAAAAGAAAAAAAATATAAATCTAAGGTATTTTCTTGGTACTTAGATTTAGGAGAATCACATCTCTTCAACAAGGAAAATTCGTTCAAGGAGTACATTGCCTACAATTCTTCTAAATCTTCAATGACCTTTGGTGGTAGGGAGGAGTACATGGTAGTAGGAAAATATAATGTGTAGATATTCTTTGGAGGGAATGTGTTGATTTTTCAATTTGCATTAGGTCAACATGGAGCTTAATCTAATCTAATTGAGTTAGATTATGATACCTTTCCCCCATCTATATGCCATATTTATTAATCCTAAATGCTACATAGTTGAAAAATATACAAGAAGACTAAATTTCTCTTGGTTTTGAAGATGATGGTTTGCATATATTGGTTTTATTTGGAGATGTTAGGGAGCATATATTGGAAACTACGAGTGTATATAGCATCAATACACTATGGAATCAACTATATTGGCCCTTAATTTGACCTAACTCTCTCAATTGGATTGAGAGAATTTGTTAGATGGACTTCTTGACATCCAACAATAGATATAGGGCATTTGCAAAGATTTCTAGGTAGGGAAATAGCACAAAGATTGATTTGATGACAAAAAGTCTTGGAGATGTTTATTTAGATGTTTGCGGGCCAATGAACATGGCATCAATCATTGATGTGAGGTAGTTCTATTTTTTGATGATTATAATAAGAAAATGTGGGCGTGTTTTCTAAAATTGAAATCTAATGTGTTTAACGATTTTCAAAAGTTCAAAGTATTGGTATAAAAAGAGTTAGGTTTTTACATAACCAATCTTAGATCTTATAATGGAAGAGAATTCTATTCAAATTAATTCAATTATTATGTGCTAAACACAATATAAAAAGAAATTTCACTACACCCTACACTCTATAGTAGAATGGGGTGGTTGAAATGTGGAACCACACTATCATAGATATGGCTCAATGTATGATGAAGAACATGAGTGTTCTAAAAAGGTTTTGGGCTAACGAAATGTTTACAATAGTATATCGGCTAAATAAATCTCCAACAAAAGTAGAAAAGTAGAAGCCCCTAAAGGAAGTATGGTTTGGGAGGTAGCCCAAATTCAATCATCTTAAGGTCTTTGGTTCCACTACTTATGTTTGCATTACAAATGAGAAAAGAAACAACTTAGATCCTAAGAGAAATACATTAATGATTAGAGGGTAGATTTGTAGTAATAAGGCTTATAGGCTAGTTGATATTGGCACCAAAATTTTTACCTTTAACATAAATATTATTGATGAAAAATATGGGCCTTTCTATACTTATCTAGAGATATGAATTACCAAAGAACATCCTCTTGTGGCTAAGGATTTAGGTGTTCAAATTTAGGTAGCTCCACCTAAAGTGGGGATGATTCTAATTATATAGAATAAAATTCCTAGAGGATAACAATGAAAACCTTAGTCAAAATTCATATTACATAGGTAAAAATAGTGTGTCATGGTGACAAAATTGACTTTGATGAAGAGAATCTCAAGAAGAGACTAAAGTGGTGGCATGACACTATTGGAGATGCTTGGGTAAGAAAAATGATCAAGGGACAATCATCAAGAGGCAAGAGCAAGAGAAATATGATAAAATTTACTTTAATAACTAATATTTAGGAAGTATATGATCCACAAGTGTTTGAGGAAAAAGGAAAATTTGAGGGTACTTGCGAGAAGTTGAGTCCACTTTTTGGCCATTTAGTGGAAGTGTTTTCCTTAATTTTCAGAATTTGACACATTTGACCTTAAAATTTGAAGCACTTAGAGATGGAATCTTGGAAAAAGTCATTGATCATAAAATGTACTACTTGGAGTCTAGTTTTGAAATATGTAATTTATTTCAATACCTAGAGGATACAAATTGATTTTTGATAGGCATTTCTAAAAACCACTGTTTAAAAGTCATTTTTTTTTTACCATACCATGCACGTGTACGTCATCCATATTTTGACCTAAATAATCATATTTTTCTAAATCCTTTTGGGAAAATATTTGTAACTCACTGAAGCATGCTTTCCATATTTTTCTATAATTTTTTATTGAATATTTTTTTTTGTTAATTTTTTATTGGCCATCTTTGGTGTTTTGAAAATCATCGTGTATGTCATGCATAAGATGACCTAAACTTATCATTTTTTGATTTTTTTTTTAAATTGAAAAGAATTGTCTGGAGTACACTTTCGTACATTTTTTTTCTTCAAGAAATTATGTTAATAAAAAGTTATTAAAATACTAAAAAACCCTAATAATTTAAGTTTATGGACCTATTTCATCAAAAATTAATTGAAAAATAGAAAAAATAATCCAATTGTAATTTTTTTTTACATATTTAGAATCTACACTGTCTCATCTATAATAGGTTTTAATTTCATAAAAAAACCTATAAAAAATGTCTTTGGACATATGCCCAAAGTAACTATTTTCTTGTGACATTTCCAAGACCTTGAACTTGTAGGTCAAACTAGGTCCAAAGCTTAGGTTTGGGTCCCAAAGCCTTTTCTTGAACCAAAAAACAAAGCAAAAACCTGACAAAAAATTGAAAATTTAAAAAACGGGATCCCATTTCATAAAAAAATTAATTTTTTATGATTTTAAAAAGGATCCTATTTTTAAAATCATTCAAAAATATTTTTATGTTTTTGAAATGGGATCCCGTTTTCAAAACGAGATCCCACTTTTAAAAAACGGGATCCTATTTCTTAAAAACATAAATTTTTTTATAAAACGGGATCCTGTTTTAGAATGAGATCCCATTTTTTAAAAAGAGGGATCCCGTTTATTAAAAAATGGGATCCTGTTTTATTGAAGCCAATTTCGGGTTTTTTTATAAGGTGAAACCTTCCACGTTTTGTGGAATCATCTTCTTGCATTTACCCTTGAATGGGAAAAGGCCATGAACATGAGAGTCTTATAATAAATAAGACCTGAGATCTCACAATTCTTTCACCAAGGAGGAGACCCACTAACTAAAAATGGGTGTACAAGGTCAAGTACAAGGTAGATGACATGCTAGTTAAGTACAAGGAACAATTGGTTGCAAAAGGGTTCTTGTAAATAGAGGGAATCAACGACATGGAGACATTTTCCTCTACAAAAAATATAAACACTGCCCATTTAGTTCTAGCCATAGAAACACAATTTTGATAGATTGTCTATTAAATGGATGTGAAGAGTGCCTTCCTCAATGAATTTGGAGGAATAATTCTACATGTGTCAACCATAGGGTTTTTAGGTTTCATAGAATGAGCATCTTGGGTATCAACTAAAGAAATCCTTATATGGGTTGGAGTAGGCACCTAGGGCATGGTTCATCAAAATTGATAAGTATTTGGATGAACGAAAGTTCTAGTAGAGTCCATTGGATTCCAACCTATTCATTAAAATAATAGTTAATGATCTCATTGTTAAGATAGTGTGATATTTAATTGTAATCCTAATGTAATTATTTTATGCATCTCTAGCAATCTTAGAATGGGTACTTGGACACCCATGTTGTTGAGAGATATTATTTCATTAAGATTATCCTTTTTGAATTGGAATATTAGTTGTAATGTGGTGCAGGAGCACCTTTGATCAACAATGTTTGAGCAAGGTTGATATTGAGCAAGCTCTAGGAGATGAACTGTTTTTGTTCTAATAAGGTCAATAAGACCAAGTTTTCTTGTGTGAGTCATGGTTCTTAGATGGGTAGAAGGGGGATATTTTGAGTCTACTAAGATAAATAAGGTCCAAAATGACCATTTATTATGTACTTGGATGGGTTTAGTGTCTTAAGTGTCAAAATATGTAAAAGTTGCAAAGACAAAGTTGTAAATAGTGTAAAAAACAAAAAATTGTCAAATTGCAACTCTTAGGGAATGTGAAGAGTCTTGGAATTCAAAAAGTGGTTGTAGATGTTGGACAGTTAGAAACTGATTGGAGAATGTATTTAAAGCCTCTAAAGGCTCAAACTTGGGGTTGTTGAAGTTTGTATTGTTTAAATCCATTCAAGAAACAATGTTTTTCTGCTATTTTATACATGTATTTCCTAAACTTTGTTCATTCTGTATAGCCTATACAATCTAGTAAATGCTCTAAATTCATTTTTTTTTATAGAGGCATGTCTTAGCTCCTAGTTGAATCTAGTTTGAGAGTCTTTCATTAAAAATTGTTGGAGATTTCTTTATTTTCCTGAAACTGCCCTATTACACAGAATAAGGGTTTTGATTGAAGTTTAAAATCATGAATTCATCAATCCACCTATTTTCAGCCCCTGTAAATTGGTGGATTGATCTATTTTATGTAGGGCTAGATTTTTTTAAGGTTGTGAAGGCTGAGGGAATAAGTTGTGAGTAAATGGGAGAATCCCTAGGGCTGGTAACAGTGGTTTTCATGTGAAAATGAGATACTAATGGAGGGTTTTGATGAATTGTTGAGGGAATTGGACTCATGAAGCTTTTGTGAGTTTGTACAAACCCAATAGAATTTGTTTGAGTCATTGGTTGTATTCTGTGAGCATGGGATATAGGAGATTCATTAAACCCAAAGTGTTTAGCATGTTAAATGAGGGTTTCTTGGTGTAAGGTATTAGGTCTGAATCTTCATAGTGGTGTGATATTTTGTGGTTTTGAGTCACAATTCATGACTTTCAAGTGGTTTTGGGTGTTTTTCAAGTGTTTAAGAGGTAGTTCCTTTGGAAAATAGGGATAATCTAATAGCCTAGAAGCTGGCTAGTTTATTGGTTCTTGATGTTGAGTAAAAGAAACTCTATGAGATCTTTTGATATGTTATTTAGGAGTCTGTGGTGAGCCTTTGTGGTGTTTGATAAGCCACCATATAACCTACTCTAAAAGACAGCTCCATTGTTTGGTTATTGAGGGTTACAAGCCTTAAAGAGGGTGTTTGAGTCAAGTTAAGGGATTTGTGTCATGAAAGAGTTGTTTCCTGATTGTGATTGGTCATTTTCAAGTTGGAGAGAAGTATTTTATCTAGCTTTCTTGCATCAGGTGGTATCAAAGCCGAGTTATTAGATCCCTTGTTGGTGATTTGGTTGGTTTTTGTAGGTTGGAAGGTGAAGAGGCACTACTGTCAAGATACCTCCTAAAGGAAACATAGTTGCAAGAAAGATGGATGAGTAGGCTAGACAAATAGAAGCCTTGAGAAGAGAGATGTCTGCATTAAAATAAAAAACTGGGATGGATATGGATGAGAGTGATACTGAAGAAGAAGAGACTTCCAGTGAAGAGGAAGAAATGGATCTAGATGATGTAAGGATGATGAAGCTTTTGAAAGCTGTGAAGAAAGATGGAAATAGAAAAATGGATGTGCCTATGTATGGGGGAAAACTAGATGGAGAAGAGCTCTTGGATTGGATAGGGGCTTTGGAGAACTATTTTTATAGTGAGGAGATTAATGAAGAACACAAAGTGAAGAAGACCAAGACAAAATTGAAAGGAAATGCTTTGTTGTGGTGGAACTTCATGCAAGATGAAAGGGAGAGAAATGGAAAGAACAAGATCACTTCATGGGAGAGAATGAAGGAAAAACTAAAAGGTAAGTTCCTTCCTTGTGATTATAATGTTCAATTACTCAAAAGATTACAAAATATTAGGCAAAAATAACAAGATGTGCAAACATATACTGAAGAATTCTATAGGCTAAGTATAATAACAAAGCATGAGGAGGATGAGGAAGAAAGAGTAGCTAGATATCTCAATGGCCTAAGGTATAACATTCAAGATGAAATCAGTTTGTTGGCACCAAAATCTATGGAACAATGTTTTAAAATGGCAATTAGAGCAGAGGAAAAACTCAAGAGGAGACAAGAAAGGCAACAAGATGAAGAGGAAATAATTCTAGGGGAAGAGGTACATCTTCAACACCAAGGAAATCCAAAGAAGACCTTGAAGATGTTGATAAGAACAAAGAACAATCTCTTGAATCAAAGGTGGATGGAGAGGTGGAAGAACAAGCTATAGGAAAAGGGGAGATTTCAATGATTTTTCAGGAAGATGTTATAAATGTGGTGAGTTTGGTCACCCTTTCTTCAAGTCCCCTGAGAAGAGTAGAACCACATCAAGTGAAGGAGAAAGGAAATCTGAAAGGAGAGCCCAAATTGCTTATGAAGATTAAGATGAAAGCTCAAGTTACAATACTCTCTGTGCTACTCCTAAAGTTGGAGAGATGTTGATGATGAGAAGAAAAACATTGAAGACATCCATGGAGAAAGAAAAAATTTAGAGGAGACCCTTGTTCAAGACTGCTTGTAGATGCAAAGATAAGGTATGTAAAGTAATTATGGATTCTGGATGTACTGACAATATGGTCTCTAGTGATATGGTTGAAAAATTGCATTTGGAAAAGGTACCTAAACAAAAACCATATAAAGTGTCTTGGGTTAGTGAAAAGAAAACCTTTTTGGTGAGTGAACAAGCCATTGTTGAGTTTCAAATTGGTCCATACAAAGAAAAAGTTGTTTGTGACATTCTACCTATGAGTTGTTGCCATGTTTTGCTTGGGAGACCCTAGAAATTTGATAGGTTTGTAGTTTACCATGGAAGACAAAACACATATCACATTGAAAAGGATGGGAAGACATTTGTTTTAACTCCACTAGTTGAAGAGGTAAGAGAGCAAGGTGAGATTATAATGATAGGGAGAAAAGAGTATGTGAGCAATGAGGAAGATGAGAACATGAGATTTGTAGCCATGTCCAAGTCTGATATTGTTAGGACAGTGAATAGGAAGGATCTAGGTAATGTGTAGAAAGAGAGGAAGAAGAATACTTTTGTGTGGAAAAAGAAAATGAATGGTAATGTGTCTCAGTATGGTACTAAGCAGATGAAAGGTAATAAGCCTATGAAATGGGAAGAAATTAGTGATGGAGTATTGATAGGGACAATTATGTGTCCTATAGCAGCAGACAAAGGGGTGAGTAGAAAATTGAAGGTTGATAGTGTAGAGATTGGTGATGTAGTGAATAAGAAGACAAGGGATTGTAAAGTTGAAAGGAAAATGAATAAAGTGTGTGCAAATCTGATAGAGGTTACAAAAGGTAATGGTATAGTGGACAGTGCAAAGAATGGAGACAAAAAGAACATGGGGCAAAGGACTATGCAAGAGGTAAAAGATAAGGTGATGGAAAAAGATGACAGTGCGTGTATAGGTGTAAAGAGTACTATGACAATAGAGTTTGATGAAGGAACAAATGAAAGACACCACATAGTATAATCTGATAAAGTGAAGCTTGGTTCAAGAGAAGACAAAGATAATAATAACAAGGATGGTGATACACTAAGAAAAGACGAACCTATTAAAGGAAAGTGTGAAGGACAAAGCAATGAAGGATACAATAGAAGAAAAACCACTACAATATTTTTAAGGGACTTGGAAAAGTTCCATGTTGAGGTGTATGGTGCAGGAGCACCTTTAATCAACAATTTTCAAGCAAGGTTGATATTGAGCAAGCTCTAGGAGATGAAGTGTTTTTGTTCTAATAAGGTCAATAAGACCAAGTTTTCTTGTGTGAGTCATGGTTCTTAGATGGGTAGAAGGGGGATATTTTGAGTCTACTAAGCTAAATAAGGTCCAAAATGACCATTTATTATGTACTTGGATTTCTTTAGTGTCTTAAGTGTCAAAATATTTAAAAGTTGCAAAAATAAAGTTGTAAATAGTGTCAAAAACAAAAAAATTGTCAAATTGCAACTCTTAGGGAATGTGAAGAATCTTAGAATTCAAAAAGTGGTTGTAGACATTGGACAGTTAGAAACTGATTGGAGAATGTATTTAAAGCCTCTAAAGGCTTGAACTTGGGGTTGTTGAAGTTTGTATTGTGGAAATCCATTCAAGAAATGACATTTTTTTGCTATTTTATGTATTTCCTAAACTTCATTCATTTTGTATGACCCGTATAGTCTAGTAAATGCTCTAAATTCATTTTTTTTTATAGAGGCATGTCTTAGCTCTTAGTTGAATCTAGTTTGAGAGTCTTTCATTAAAAGTTGTTGGAGATTTCTTTATTTTCCTGAAACTGCCCTATTACACAAAATAAGGGTTTTGATTGAAGTTTAAAATCATGAATTGATCAATCCACCTACTGTCAACCCTTGTAACTTGATGGATTGATCTATTTTATGTAGGGCTATATTTTTTTAAGGTTGTGAAGGCCGAGGGAATAAGTTGTGAGTAAATGGGAGAAGCCCTAGGACTGGTAACTGTGGTTTTCATGTGAAAATGAGATACTAATGGAGGGTTTTGATGAGTTGTTGAGGAAATTGGACTTGTGAAGCTTTTGTGAGTCTGTATAAACCCAATAGAATCTGTTTGAGTCATTGGTTGTGTTCTATGAACATGGGATATAGGAGATTCATTAAACCCTAAGTGTTTAGCATGTTAAATGAAGGTTTCTTTGTGCAGGGTATTAGGAGGTTTGAATCTATAGATTGGTGTGATATTTTGTGGTTTTGAGTCACAATTCATGACTATCAAGTGGTTTTTATTGTTTTCCAAGTGTTTAAGAGGTAGTTCCTTTGGAAAATAGGGCTATTTTAGTAGCCTAGAAGCTGGATAGTTTATTGGTTCTTGATGTTGAGCCAAAGAAACCCTATGAGATCTTTTGATATGTTGTTTAGGAGTCTATGGTGAGCCTTTGTGGTGTTTGATAGGCCACCATACAACCTACTCTAAAAGATAACTCCATTGTTTGGTTATTGAGGGTTGCAAGCCTTAAAGAGGGTGTTTGAGTCAAGTTAAGGGATTTGTGTCATGAAAGAGTTGTTTCCTGATTTTGATTGGTCATTTTCAAGTTGGAAAGAACTATTTTATCCACCTTTCTTGCATCATAATGGAATTCATGAAGGAATTGGAGTTGGAAGTAGAAATTACAGTGCTATTTTTAGCATATTTCTCAACTTGGACATGATAATTGAGTAGTGGAATATCTTGCATGTTGTTGGTTGGTTGAATATGAGTTGGATGATGAATATGAATTCCTACCTTGGGATATGAGCCATTAGGGAGGAGTTACAAGTCAAAGATGATTTCTATTATTAGTACAAAGGTTAGTTTTGTTAGTCATAACTCATTGAGAGTTACTTTTACTATTTTAGGAAAAGGTGTGTTGTCCATCTTGCATAATGTTATAATGTAATATTTATTTATTTATTATGTGGTGCATGTAGGGGATCTAGGGATACACGCATCACATGGATCTAGCATTCTTGGGACCACTTTATGTGTTGTATGTAACATTGGACTAAATATTTAATGTGGTTTCAGATGGAAACACATTTAATATTGGAAAAAATGATTACCAATATTAAATGAGGGGTTAATGGTTTTGTAAGCTCTTGGTATTAGTCACATGGTTTTATGTAATACCACAATGGTTTTGTGTGAGCTTGTTTCTATAAAAGAAAACACATGGGTAGTTGTCTAAGGTTGGATAATTGGCTATTTTTGCTAAGGGGTTGAGAGAATCTCTTGTTAGCATTTGTGAGGGTTGAAGCATGACATGGGATGTGCAGTTACATTCTTGTTCACACGGAGCACTTGTAGAGGGCTTGATGTTTCAAAGGTATTCATGGAGGACTTTGAAGATGTATTGTAATGTTTATTTCTGAATAATACATGAGTGATGGATACTTTTGGAGGCCAAGTTTTTCCCTCTTGATAGTTTTTATAGGGTATATCTTGTGTCATATTTGATGGTATGTTTTCTATTCTTTTGTATATGGATTCTGAATACTTGTTTGCATAGATTTATGTATTTGGGTTATGTGGAAATTATCTTGGGTGGATGCATATGTCCTTTCATTTAGTATCAAAGCCATGGTTGTGGTTTGTATAACCCTTATTGGATTATATCTAGTGCATAGTTGAATCTAGGGCTTGCATGGAAAGAATGAAGACATTGCAAGATATGAGGGTTTTGTGCAGATTTAGGGTTTTGGGGTTACATATTTGTGGTTATTTTTTGCAGATTTGGGTTTATGAATCTTTGTTAAAAAAATATTTTTATGGATGTTCATCATGAGGTTTTTATAGGGTAAATTTTGTAGATGATCCCTTGGGATAAAATCGACCTCACCATTGGATCCATAAGGCTTGAGAGATGAAGATTGACATAAAATTTTGCCTATTTTGGTCACTAAGAAAAAATGTTTTTTTTACCCCCTACCCTATCATACGGTCGTACAACCTTTAATTTGTTCTATAGAAAAAAAACTTGTGTTGAATAAAATTTAAAACCTTGTTATTTATTTAAAAAATTTTAAAAATATTTTATAGTTGGGGGGTCCACAGACCCCCAACCACTCTGCAACAGTAGCCAGTCCTGCTGACAGGCTGTCACTACCACCGACGTTAGCGACCAATTGGTTGCCTAGTGGGGCCAAAGTCTTCCCACCCCATATGTGGGGTGTTAAATATTTTTTAAAATCCACCTTTAAAAAAAATTGAAATTTGCCAAAAAAAATTTAAAAAAATTTAAAAATTTAAATCTAATGAAATATATGGTTAGGCCCAAGCAGTGTTGCCCAGATGGCACTTCCACCATCGGCAGGCCACCAGGGGGCCACCCCAACACCTCTTATAAGCCAAATTGTGTAACTTATTTACAAGGGGCATAACTTTCGCATAGGGTGTCCATTTTTTGACTAATATTTGTTGGAAAGGTGATTCTTTGTACTTCACTATGGTATCACTAGTTTTCTAGATTTTTCTATTTTGATAGTGATTTAATTGTTGCAAGTCAGATGTTCCCTTCGAGCTTGGAGAGGTCATAACTTGTGCATACATAGTCATATTTTGGGCTTCTTATAGTCGAAAAAAAACTTGTTTCAAAGAACTACACAATGGATTAGGTTTGGAGATGTTTTGGCATGGTTTATTTGCTGTTATTTCCATTTGAGATGTTTATGGGCTCCTTTGAAAATGGTGATTTTGTGAGCTTATGGATATTTGAATCTTGGTGGTTTGATTTTTGAGTCATTTTATACTCACATGTACATCTTTGATTACTCTCATTTGACATGGTTATCAATATATTTTTGGATTTATATGTTGCATTGTTGCATCTCCAAGTTGTATAGTGTTGTAGGTTATCTATTCTTACAGGTTAAATTTATGACTTGGATATGGGTTTTCTATGCCCATAGATGCTTCAATGTCATTAAATATTAAAATTTGTGGCTTGGTTTAGTCACTTTTTTTGTTGGTTTCATTATCATGTTGAGGAGAAGAGATGGTATTACTAGGTGCAGTCATGACATGAGACCTATGTTGTTGACTATGTGATGCAAACATGTGCATCATAGTTGGAGTTTTTTATTGGTACATTTGGTGGTTATCATGGTGTCATGGATGTTCCTTGTGCTTTAGGGACTTTGGAATGACATGATAGTTTATGTATGTGCTTTGTTGATGGTGTTGAATCAATTCCTATTTGGTTTGTGGCAGTGTATCTTCTTCGCTTGAGGATCATGGTTATGGTTGATATTCATTGAGGAGGTTGTTATCACGATGTCATAGATAGCTTGATTACATTTTTCAATGGGAGCTTGTGATAGTGATGGTTTGGTGGTGTTGTATCTTCTTGGTTTGGAGATTGTGGTTTGTACTCTTCCCTTTGGGAGCTCAATGTTGAGTTCTTTGATCATGTTGGGGCCATAGATGATCTTAATTTAGAGGATGGTTGTCATGTTGACATGGAGAGATCAGTATCATGATTCAGTGGGAGCTCATGGTGATGATGTGGATTCATCACTTGGTGATGGATGATCTTCTACAGTGGTTGTTGGTGTCATGGATGAACTCTTGGACCATGTTTCTATGTAGTGAGGGTTTTTTGACATCTTTGGTTTTATTGACAAGATATGGTTATCTTCATGTGGTATGGAGATTTTGACAACTTGGTTAGCCATGGATGACTTTCTAGTCTTTGGTTGAGGTGTCATGATTTGTCTTTTGACATGTTATCCTTGTTTTGATAGGATGGTTTTGTATTATGTAATGTTGTACTCTTGATTACTAGTTTAGAGTGTTGGTATGATACAGGTACATGATATGTTCATTTGAGGATATGATCTTATTTTGAGGAGATATGAGATCATGATGTCATGATGTGTTCCTGATTCTTGAGTTTGGATATTTGACATTGATCTTGTTGGTTCTCTTGGTATTGGGTACTTTGATCATTTTCTTGGGAGCTTCATGATGGTGCTATGTTGCATTTGGAGTTTGGAATGGATTGATTAGTTATAGGTACTAATGGATACTTGGATACATAGGTGAGGCTAGGAGATCTCTTGGGATTAGAGACATTTATTGAGATGGTTGCTCATTGATAAGGTTTCAACTAGAAATTCGAGGAGCCTACACCTTGGTTGGACGTGATTTCAACATGGACATATGAGGAGATTTTTCTTAGATGAGTCATGATGACTTGGATATCTTGGAGAAGCATTCTCATTCCCCACTCTTGGTCTACTCGGTAGGTGAATGATCTGAGAGGTACTTCCCACCTAATTATTAGATGTATTCTTTATTTTGTATCTTGACTTCTCATATGAGTTAGTATTGAATATAAACATTCTAAAGACTTGTTAAGAAGATGCATGGTTTATGGATTTTAATTATTCTCCTTGTTTTGGTCTTGAGATATGAATCTAGTTCTGAGGACTTATTTGGAGAGGTATAGGAAATGGTATGTGGATTTGGGAATATTCCCTTTGTTTTGGGAATGATTGGATGGTTTAATCTACCTTTGATATGAGAGGTTTACATCTATTTCTTCCACACTTTCATTTGATATGAATGCTAGATGTTTATATCATTTCAGTTTTGGAATGGTGAAGGAGATCTTACATTACACAACTTGGTACATGTTAGTGTGTAACAAAGATATGGTTTCATTTGCAGGTTCTCTCTTTGGTCATGGTATTCTTCCTAGATGTTTGGTTTCACATGGTTGAGTTTGAAGAGCTTGGGAGCGCTATGGAGACTTGTGGTGAGATATTTATTGAAACATATTGGTTTATATGATTTGCATATCTTTGTGGAGGTTCCTTGGTACAACATTATGTTGGTTACACTTCTATGTGATTCTATTGGTGGACCTTGGGTGCCTTGATCATTTTCAGATTTGACATTACCTATACAATGGGAGTTCCTACTTGTGTATGTTCATTATACGATAGGTTTGGAACTTAGAGCTTATGATTGCATGTTATGGGTTGTATATGTTGACGTCACGAGGTTCACTTGTTATATTTTTTATACCTTTGAGGCATGGATAGTTTGATGTGTTAGCATTTTTTGTGGGTGCTATTTTCAGCTATGGTGATTATATCTTAACAACTATTGATACATATTGTTACCTTTGGATTGAGTGTTTGTATATTGGGATATTCGTTGGAGACACGACTTATGCTTCTTTGTGATAGATAGTGTGGCACATCATTGGATGGTTTCTTATCTTTGTGCATTGGAATGATGGAGGATGAGAGCATTCATTCTTGAGATGGTGGTCACCTTGATTCTTGTTGCAGGTATCTTGATGGAGCATATGGATCACTTTGATTCCTTGATGGTATATGTGGCTATGGGGATTGTTCCCTTGTTTATGTTCGAGTTCACTTATTTACCCCTTATGCAATGTATACAACAAGTGGGAGAATGTTAGGAAAAGGTGTTTTGTCTACCTTGCATAATTTTATAATGTAATATTTATTTATTTGTTATGTGGCACACTTAGGGGATATAGGGATACGTGCATCACATGGGTCTTGCATTTTTGGGGCCACTTTATGTGTTGCATGTAACATTGGATTAAATATTTAATGTGGTTTCACATGGGAAAAGTATTTGATATTGTGAAAACTTACTACCAATATTAAATGAGGGGCTAATGGTTTTTTAAGCTCATGGTATTAGTCACATGGTTTTACATAACCACTTGGTGGTTTTGTGTGAGCTTGTTTCTATAAAAAAAACTATGGGTAGTTGTATAAGGTTAGATAGTTGGCTATTTTGGCTAAGGGGTTGAGAGCATCTCTTGTTAGCATTTGTGAGGTTTGAAGCATGGCATTGGGATGTGTGGTTACATACTTGTTCACATGGAGTGCTTGTAGAGGACCTGATGTTTCAAAGGTATTCATGGAGGACTTTGAAGATGTAGTATAATATTTATTTCTGAATAATACATGAGTGTTGGATGCTTTTGGGGGCTAGGTTTTCCATCTTGAGGGTTTTCCAAAGTTATATCTTGTGTCATCTTTGATGGTATGTTTTATACTATTTTGCATATGGATTATGAATACTTTTTAACATAGATTTCTCTATTTGGGTTATGTAGAAATTATCTTGGGTGGATGCATATTTCCTTTCATACTATTCTTAGAAGATTCTCTTAATTTTGTATGTGGGAGTTTTTTCATTTTACCATGGTTTGATGGTACATTGTTTTGGGAAATCATTTGTGGTATTCCTATCCCATTTCTCTATAGATTTGAGGCATGAGATAGTAGTTTCCTTATGTTATTTCATAGGCACATAGGTGCAGTTAGAATGCTATATGATTGAAGGAAAATAGAGTGTTGCATATGTATTCTATTCTTGATGATTAATACATTATTGAGCCACTCTTTGATGGTATATTTTTTCAAAAGTATTTCTCCATGTACATCCAATTTTAAGTGTTGCAACTTTATATATATATATATAAAATTTTTGATTTTAAATAATCACAATATTTAATGGGCAATCCATTGTTGAAAGAATAAAAATTAGATTTACATATATAAAGTTTGTATTCTAATATTTCTTCTCTAGTTTAAATACACTCATTATACTAGTCACATATCTAGATGAAATCATTATTATAGGTAGTGAAACATATGCTATTAAAAAATAAAATCTAATATATGCATAGCTTTTGACATGACTAATCTCAGCCTCCTATATTATTGATTAGGTGTATAATTTTGAAAAATGGGTGGCAAATTTTTTTATCTCACAAAGCAAATATGCCAAGAGGGGTTTGATTGATAGATTCAAAATGAAAAATTATAAAATTTTGTCTACATAAATGGAGAAAGGGTCAAATCTTTTAGCTAGAATTGATTCTTAGATAGTTAGTACATACAACTAATGGGGAGCTTAATATATATATGACAACCACTAGAATTGATTTGAAATATGCCATGAGTTCATCTCTTGATTCATGGTATCACCAAAGATATAACATTGGAAAACAAAAATTAAGGTGTTGAGATATGTGAAAGGGGCACTTGAATTTGATTTTTGATAAAATAGAAGCAAAGATCCTAGGTTGTGTGGGTTTATAAATTTAGATTGGGTAGTTTTTGTAGATGATAGAAGTCCAATTCTAGATATATTTTCAATATTGAAATAGTTGTAGTCAATTGGACTAATAAAAATAAACATGCAAAAGCTCTTTCCCTGATTGAAGAAAAATAATGAGAAATGAAAGGAGAATGTGAGTTCTTTTCTTAGTGGACTATTTTAGACATGAAGATGTTGTAGAAAGGGCCTACATCCCTATTTTGTGACAACCAAGGGGTGATAAAACTTTCCAAGAATCCAATCTCTAATGTGCATGCCAAGAATGTTGAAGGATATTGTCACTTCATCAAATAACTTGTAGAAGGTGGATCTATGATAATAATATATTATCCAATGGAGGACTAAAAATGTAGATATTATTACATAGCCTTTGGGTCTTGAAAAAATTGTAAAATTCATTTCATTCAATGTTCTTAGGGTCATGCTATAGATCTTTTCCAATTTGAGCAATTTCTCTTGGAGGTCATTTTTTAATTTTTTACTATCCATGGCTCTCTTCTTTTTTTTCCTATTGTTTGATATTTAACTTTCCAAGCTTCAACATTGCTATTATATTTTTCAATAGTTTTTTTTTTCAACATCCATATATTTATCCCCCTAAGGGTGGGGATAACATCATTGTAGTCTTCATCTTTTAGTAAGGTGGTATTTATTATGGATTTTTTTCTTTTTTTCATCCTTTATGTTATTCTTTACCTATTTTTATCTTTACCATGATGGGATGGTGATCCAACAATGAGCATGGTACAAATTTCACTCTATTCCCACCTTCAATTTGGTTGAAACTAGAGAAATCCCTATTTTGCATAAAATCTGCCAAGCCTGCAATATATTCTTTTTCTTCCTAATTGTGAGTTACACCAAGTAAACTAGATGTTTTTATTTTCTTTATTTAATCCTTACAAAGTATTGAATGGATTGAGTTTATTCTTCAATATTAGCCAAAAGTAACTTTCATTTCATTTCCATTCCACTTCAAAATGAAAACGTCTAGTTTACTTGGTGTAATTTTATAATCACCAATCTCAATGATATTGAAATCCCCTCCCACTATCCATGGGATATCATATATATTAATCATCCATTTCCATAGCTCTGATATTTCTTTGTATTCATTGGGTGCATATATTGAACATATTTCCTACCCTCTTTTTCTAGAGTAACCAACACTGCCATGTTGCATGGAGATATTCCACTATCTGTCACATATTTTGTCCACTTGTTAGAAAACAAGATGGGTGTTACCCCTTTTCCTTTTTCATGTTTTATAAAAAAGTAGTCTTTCCAAATGAATCTGATATTAGTTTACAAATTAAAGTTCACAGATCTAACTTCTTGTAGTAATACATCTTTATCCTTGTCTGAGTTTAAGTATCTCCTAACATTGTACCTCCTCTCAAGGGATTCAAGACCCCTCACATTCCAACTAGTGCATTTAAAACTCATTTTCAATCATGAATTGTGAGTCTTCCTTAGGATTCCTAATCTATTAAAGAATTTAGGAAATCTATTTTCTATCTTTCATTTTTTAGTAAGGTTATACTTCCTGCTTACTCCTCTTTTTCCTTTTTATCCTTATTAGTAAGTGTGTTTCCTTCTCCTTTATTTGTTTTTTTACTTTGAAATTTTAACTTTCAAGTGCATTGGATGTGTAATCATTTATGTGTACTCCTCAACTATCAATTTCCCTATAACACCTATTGGATTCTTTTGGTTTTTCCATAAATTCTACTCCATCTTTCGAGATGAACTTGTTGGAATATGGATTCTAGTGTTGTCATTGATGGCAACCTAAGTCATCATTATAATCCATAGATCAGGATTTGTTCATACCAGCAGGCATAGTAAAGAATAGAGTATTACCAGAAGAGAGAATGAAGAACAGGGTATCCAATTAGTATGTCGATTTATATGCTTCACTGGATTATCATTTTGAATTGTGGATCTCGAGGAAGGTTGTTAAGTATCTATGTTATCTTATTGCTAAGTTTTGTGATGTCGCATTAATTGGTGTATAAGTTAGGAGATCCGACATGATGAATTTTCTATTTATTTGTTCATGAAGGTCGACTTGATGTATGTAGCGTGTCACAAATGTATAAGGAGTAATTATTTAAATGTTTATATGTTCAAGAATTTTGATTTGGGGCCACAACATAGCATTAGACAAATTTTATGGGTATGCATCAAATATTAAAAGTGGATTAAGCTGACAGTTAGAAGATATTTTCTATTTTATTAAAGCCAACATGTAGTGATTGAAATCTTGGTAGTAGATATATATATATATGAGATCGGTAAATTCATTTTGTAATGGTGTGTGTGGTGTTCGATATGTGTAGATGTGTGTGAATATAAGAAGAGTAGTTAAGTGATTCTCATTTGTGCAGAAGAGGATTCTTGTAAAGCAAATTAAGGTAGAGCAGAGTAAAGTGCAGAATCAGATAGAAGGTCCAGAATCTGATCCATGAGCTTAACCAAAACTGTAACTAGGCATTTGTAGATGCTATCTTCTCAGTTCAATCTTTTGTAAGGTAGTGAGCCTTCCTATTTTGAGCAGTGAGCTCTAGGAAGTGTGCTTGAATGCACACACATTCCCATTTTGTTATACACTATATTTTGAGTACTCAAATTATGGATTGAAATCCACCGTGGTTTTTCCCCTAACAGGGTTTCCACATAAAAATCCTTGTGTTATCATGTTGTGGCTTATTGTTTCATGTTCATGAATCATTATTTTGATTGAATGGTTTAAGCAATTGAAAGGATAGATTAATAAAAGTTAAAATTGCTCAACATTGATTCACCCCCCTCTCAGTGTTGCTTTAGTCCAACAAAACTTTGATTCAGCTTGTCTAAGAATAAAACTTGGGCAATTCCATTTTTTCCAAAATCAGAATTAGGCAATGGAGGAATTATTTTATTCCTTACCTTACATTGTTCTGTAAGGTCCTCTTTAATAAAAATCTCCTTTTTTTCATTTGAAATAACATCCCTATGCTCTCTCTTGTCTAATTATAATACTAGGGCACCATCCTTTTGTCTTGGGCTAGATTTATTCAAAGATAGCATATTGGGGTTGATTAATTTATTTTGATGCATATTGAAATCACAACTAATTAGCAGATCATTTGTATCTTTCGATTCTTTATTTTTTGAATTTTTTGTCTCATATCTTTGGACAATATTCAACACTTTTGAGTTTTCATTTATATTCAAAGTCTTAGGGTTTTAATCCCCTACCTTATTCGATTTAATCACCTTTTTTAAAATCACTCTTTTCTTGAGTTTCCAAACTAGTCTTTGGTTCAGATTCCTCTTCAAGATTAACAATTTTTTTAATCCTACTATTATTTTTATTATTTTATTAAATAATTCTTTTAAACTTTATCTAAGACAAGATCTTGTGCATTTTTCTGGTGTCTAGGATTGCTATTAATTTTTAATACCCTTTTAGCTTTATTGTCTTCTGGGAAGATATTCTCCATGGATAGTGTATTCACCAATCCCTCTTTTGGGGATATTTCCTTATCGGCTTGACATCCAATATTTTCATTTATATTTATTACATTTCTAGAGTATGTATTTAATGTTGAACATAGGTTGTCATTGATGCCAAAGGATTATCAAAGGCTACTTTCAGTTGTTATCAAAGTGTGTTAAGGCTATCAAATGTGAAGGTTGTCAAAGATGAAAGAGATTGTAGGAGTAATAGAATTTTCATTATATTCCCCTTGAATTAAAGTGCTATGTATTTGGAAGTAATAATCATGAAGAAGTTGTCTTATAAATTAGATTCTATATCAAGTAACATACATTAAGTTTTTTTGAGACCTGGACACCTTTAGTTAGTTGGTGTGTTTATTATACCATGCTGGGTATGTAGTTAGTATGATTTTGGTGGTCCGAAAGTTTGTGCAAGGATATCTTTTGGGTAGAGAGATTTCTAAATATGGTAGACATTTCATACAAAAATATAGTACTGATCTATGATTTCAAAGGAGAGTGTGCCTACACTTTTTCTACTATTTTCCTAAGTTTGTGGAGAATATGTTCAACGTGCAAGAAGTTTGAAGTGTCCAAAGGTTTTTCAAGCTATTCAAAGTTTAAGTCATGTCCTGTAACAACTAGTAGTGTGCAAAGCTCAAATATTATGTGGAGTGAGGATACAACCTGCTTAAGGTTCTTGTGGTCGTGCATGGCATCAAGTTCTTTTGGTGACAAGAAATTTGTGTTTGGACCATTGTATTAAATGTTTCATGTAAATTGAGTTTAGGTCCACCTTATGTCATCTTGGCTATTTGTGGATCCTTTGCCAACATGAAAGAGTGTTAATGTAATTGTCATGTATATATATTTCAAATGTTCAGATGCATTATGTATGTATGGGTTGTATGATTTAGCATATCTATTGGGTGTGATCAAGTTAGGTGATTTTGAGTACAAAATTGTGAAGAAAAGAGGGAGCACCAATATCAAAAGATCATTCTCAGTGTGGAAGAGTGTCAAGTATGACTCTATTACATACCAAATTTATATTTTAGATCTACCATCTTCATCTTTATATTTCGGTAGGAATGGTGTCCTACTTGTTGTATTATTCTAGTAGGGATTGGTGTCTCTTTCCAAAGGGTATTGTTGTCTCCAGTAGGTTGGTTCCTATAGATTCAACATGGGATTGGTGTCTCCTATAGCTTGGTACCTACTTCATGTTTTAATCTCACTTATTATATTTATGCATTGTGAGATTGGATTTGGGTAGTAGATCCAAGTAGCTATTCTCACCGTTGTTTTTCCCATCTTGGATTTCCATGTATATTTGATGTTATCTTGTATTGTGTTATGATTAATTTCTTAAGTGATTATGTGCTCTTCATGTTGAAAACTATATAACAATAGAAAAAAGTGAAGAATTCCAAAATTGTTTAGATCTATTGATTCATCCCCCCTCTTAGTAGATTGTGTGCCCTTCAATTGGTATCATATATAATTTTCTTGAAGAATCCTAACAGCTTAAGGTAGGTCTAGGATGACACATGAAATTTTTTCTAGAAATAAATCACCAATCTTTAATAGATCCAATTTTGCATTTTGGAAAGTTAGGATGGAGTCCTATTTGATGGCTATAGGAATGGACATCTGGATGTAAGTGGTTGAGGGATATGAGATTCTTGAAAACCATCCTAGGGATCAAGTCGGAAAGAGGGATTGTGAACTCAATGATAAGGCAAGGAATGCTATTTAATGTGGATTAACTAATTTTAAATTTGTGGAAGTGATGCAGTACTAAACAAAAAAAGACATATGGGATAAATTGGATACAATCTATGAAGGTGATGAAAAATTTAAAGAGGAAAAGTTGCAAAATTACAAAGCTTAGTTTAAAGGTTTGAAGATGAAAGAAGATGAGAACATTGCTACATTCATGCTCTGAGTCGATGAATTTTTCAATCATATATGAGGTCTTGGTGAGAATATCGAAGAGAACATTGTTGTGAAGAAGGTACTGAGATCTCTCCCTAGAAGGTTTGATCCTAAAATCTCTGCTATTGAAGAATCTAAGGATCTAAATACTTTAAAATTGATTGAATTGCATGGAACTTTAATTGCATTTGAGATGAGATCTGAAAGTGAAGATTCTATAAGGAAAGGGTCTACTTTTAGAGTGTCTATGAAGCAGGTTGATCAATATTTTGATTTTGGATTTGATTTGTTTTTTTTTCTTTTCAGGAAGCTATAAAGAGGTTCTAGTAAGTAAAAAGGAAAATTACCTTTCAAATGTTTCAATTGTGGTGAAGTAGAAATTTTATGGCTAAGTGTCCCCATAAGAATTCCAACAATGCTGAGCAAAATAATGGAAAGAAGTCATTTTAGAGAAAGTTCAGAGGTCAGAGGAAACATAAAATTTCTACACCAATGAGGAAGAAGACTACTCCACTAAAAAAGAAGATGAGGATGTATCCAAAGATGAAAAAGATAAGGCTATGTTTATGGATTTTGAGACTACTAAAGGTGATGCTAGAATGGGTTTTGGAAGCAATGAAGAAGAGGTAGATCTAATGGAAGAATTGATGTTTGTTGGAAAAGAAATCAAAAATTTGAAGAATAGAATTGTTGAATAAGTAAGAGCTAAAGAAAAAATATCAGGAGTTCAAGGCTATAGAAAAGATGATTGTTGATTTGAAGATCCAGACTGAAGAATCAAAAAGGTTTGAAGAGGTTTTGACAAAAAATTGTTATAAGAGATAAAGACTGAAAATTTGGAAGTAGAAACTGTGATAGTTAGAAAAGAGCTTGAGAAAGAAAACCATCAATTTTAGATGAATTTTGGTAGTACTGAAACCCTATATCAAATTTTGGGAAGTTAGAGAGCTCTGCATGTCAAAATAAGAATAGGTTTTGATGATCAAAAGAAGTTGATAAAATAGTCTAAGAAGACTACCAAGGAAAGTACGAAAGTGACAGGCTTCAAAAGTTCAAGATTTGAAAGAACCATGAAAAGTGATGAAAGAATGAGATGGAAATGCTGGCTTTATTCAAGTACAAAACAAAATAAGAAGATCCAGGAGATAGGGAAGCAATACCAAGTCAAACTTTCCTTTCTTTGGTTATTTTTTTAATTGCAATAATTTTGGTCATAAGGCTATTGACTATAGAAGAGCTTTGGTAAGAAGAAATAATTTTTTTAGCAATAATGCATTTACACCTCTATACAACTTTAATATCATTTGTTTAAAATGCAAAAATTTTGGACACATTGGAAGGAACTACATAAACAATTTTGTGAGTTATTCTTTGCTAAAAAGTGAGAGAAAAGATCTAGAAAGTAGAAGTCTTTCATCAAGAAAGGTCTGGAAGATGGTTCCTAAAGAGAAGTTTGAAAAATTAATGATTTCTAAAAAGGAGAACCTATGGATTATTGATAGTGGTTTCTCAAGCCATATGACTGGAGATAAGAGTAAGTTCTTGAATTTCAAGAAATTTGATGGTGGTTTAGTGACCTTTGGAAAAAATTCAATTTTCAAAATTTCTAGTAAGGGCACTTTAAGTCTTGATGGTGGTAAAACAAAGACACATGATGTTTTGTATGTTGAAGGTTTAAAGAAAAAATTGTTAAGTGTTAGTTAGATGTGTGAAAAATGACACAAGCTATATTTTAGTGTTGAAGGTTATGAAATCAGGGAATCAAGTATTAGTGAATTGATTGTGGAAGGAAGCAGGAAATATAGTGATATTTATCATCTCAATGATTTGAATGGAAAAAGTTGTCTCACTATGAAAAAAGATGAAATATGGCTTTGGAACAGAAGGTTAGGACATATGAATTTTGTGTTGCATAGATGGTTGCCATTGCACTAAAATATCAACCTATTCATGCATAATACAATGTCCAAAGTTAATGAATCCATGAGAGGTAGTTAAGCGATGTCACAAACCCAAGCATTGTGCTGCAAAACACAAGGAGACCAAGGGTACACACCTTGCAACAATCCCCCCTAGTATAAGCAAGGGGTTCAAACTTGTGACTCGGGCTTTGATACCAATTATTGCACAAATAGTTGCCATTGCACCAAAAGATTGACCTGTTAATGCTTGATTCAACCGCTAGAGTTAATGAATCCACGAGAGGCGGTTAATCCATGTCACGAACCCAAGTAGTACATTCAACAACACAAGGATACCAAGGGCACACACTTGCAACATTTTGATGATATTGTATAGATTAGTTCAAAAGGATTGGTCTGGTATATTTTGAATACCAAGGAGCCTTAATCAATCAGCTACAAGCCATGTCATGAAGGGAAGTAGATGAGAAGGAAATATCCTTCTAAGGAGTATTCCACATCAAAACCATTAGATCTGATTCATACAGATCTATGCAGACCAATGAGCACTAAGAGTCCTCAAGGAGATAGGTATTTCATGATACTCATTGATGATTACACTAGGATGACTTAGATAACATTCTTGAAAGAGAAGTCAAAAGAATTTGAGAAGTTTAAGGCATTCAAGGCATTAGTATAAAATGAAACTAGAAGGAAAATCAAGGTTTGAGATCAGATAAAGGTGGATAATTCACTATTGAGAAATATGACACATTTTATAAAGAGCATGGGATTTGGAGGCAGTTCTATGCTCCTAGAACTTTGTAGCAAAATGGAGTTGCATAAAGAAAGAACTAGACTATAAAGGAGATGGAAAAAACTATATTATGTCAAGAAAATATATTGGATATATACTAGAGAGAAGCTACATAGCCTGCTATATACATTCTAAACAGAGTTCACATTAGGTGCAATATTGAGAAGACACCATATGAGCTATCGAGAGGAAGAGCGATGTCAATAAGACACCTCAAAATATTTAGAAGCAAGTGCTACATTAAGAGAGATGAAGAAAATTTGGGTAAGTTTGATTCTAGATTAGATGAAGGTATTTTCCTTGGTTATTCTTTAATAAGTAAATCTTATAGATGTTATAACAAAATGTTGAAGAGGATAGTTGAAAGTGAAAATTCGAGAGTTGATGAGACTATTCAGTCTACTAGTATGCCAGAAGTAGAAGATGATGAAGAACCAATTGACAACAACACTGAATATTTAGAAGTTATTCCAAAAACTCTAGCAAAGTATGTTAAAAAAGATTACTCTATAGATCAGATCATAGGTGACAAAGACAATGGGGTTCAGACCTAGAAGAGACTTGATAAAACCAGTGAACAAATACACTTTGTTGGAATCAAGCAACACTGAGAGGGGGGTGAATCAATGTTGTGCAATTTTTAGCTTTATTAATCTGATCAACAAAGTATTGATAACATTCAACCAAAGGAAATATGCATAAACATAAAGTAAGCAACCACAACACCATAACACAAGGATTTTTACGTGGAAACCCTATTAGGGGAAAAACCATGGTGGATGGTGTTGATGGTGTTTTCTGCACAGCAACAACTTAGACAGAATGCAATATTCTATCTCTCTTGAAAGGTTATTTTCAATAATAAATCACTAAAAATCACCCCAAGGTCTCTCGGGTGTTAGGTCATAACAATGCATAAAACAACTCAGATAAAATTTGAAATGCTGGTAATCACAATCGGACCTTACTACAAGCAACTGTATCTTTCAACTTATCAAATCTGACAATATGATGATCTTAAATCCTAAATCTAACCGAATAATAAAGAAACAAAAAAAGATAGGGATGTAAGGAAGTGATAAAATCTAAACTACTGCTAGGACAAGCAATGTCAATGACATATCTGGAATGGACCTATCTCAAATAACCAGTTCTAGTTCGACCCACAATGCAATCTTACAAGAACGGTGCAACCTTCTGAGGAATACAGATTTTCAAATCATAGACATGCATCTACAATCGAACTTAAGCACATTGAATATACGGTCCAGGTTGACTTCACCAGCCTACTACAATCAGATAGTTACTGGGAGTATAGACCAGAGATAGCTACAAACATTCCAAATATGAAATCATAAACATCATTTATCCAACTAAAACTAATTTATTTCTTAATACTAAACCCTAAATCTTCAAGCAATTCGAAAGATAGAACGAAGGAACCATGCAAGATGAAATAACACAAGAGATTTCACCAGGAGAACCACAATGTCTTCAATTGTATTAATAACCAAAATGCTGCAACAATTCAACTGTTCTGATACAATATTTGCTTCAAGGAAATAAAAAATGATCTAACTCTTGCTCTCTAATTTCTAATGTCTTATTGCTAATGTCTAACCCTTACAATGAGGCAAGAATGCCTATTTATAGCAAATTCCCCCCAAGACATGTCGGCCCAGCCAAACATTTTACAAAATAATAAAAACTGCCAAAACAGGTCGGCCCAGGAAAAACAAACTAAGGCACACATTAAATGCCATCATCCAGGTCAGCTTTGTCACAGTCCCCAAGGAAGTCCGGTCCAATGCATGCCCTATGATAATAGGGAAGCACAAATCTCGAAATGAGCATTAACTGCTACTCCCTTTATCTTTCTTCTAAACTGACGACCCTTGGACCTTCAAGAATACTCCATCCAACTCAGCAACCAGTGGCAATGGCAAGACCTTGAGTCGGCATTTAATTGAGTCTATTTCTTCCTTGGACCGCTCAACAGTCTTGTTCCAATCTTCCCTACTGGCCATATATCTGTCCATCACTGCCATGTAGGTGGCTGCATCATCAAGTAGGTGGCCGGTGACAGCTCCATCAGAATCCGAGGCATAAATTTCATGCCACCACTCCTTTAATTGTTCCAAGCTCAGATACTTGGGAGCTATCTTCTTCCTCCCTGTCATTACCTCAAAGAAGGCAATGCATCCATCATAGACTACAGTAAGCTCACCGTCAATTGATTTCCTTTGTTTCTGTATCTTTTTTAGAGCCTTCTTCCTGATCTGCAGCGCCTCAAACCATTCCCACGGCTCATCCAACCTGGAGGAAGGAAGGATTCCATCCTTAACCAATTGTTCTTTTCCATGTCCCATGACAACCCTCGACTTCTGCAGCAGGAGGTCCATGTCATCCTTGTCCTGGGACAGGATATGCTCTAACAGCTCCTTCGCCCGGACCGCGTCCTTTCCTACAGATAAGATCTCCTTAATAGTGTCATCTCCTTTTGTTTGGACACCCATCAGCCAATCTGTGGTAGTTTGAGCTGAGGCTTTCATTTTCTCGATCCTAGAGATTGTTTCCTTAGGCAGAAAGCCCAGAGTAGCAGAAGAAGAAGGGTGAAGGGACTGCAAAGGTTTCATGACCTCTTCCAAACATTTCCTCAACCTTTCATTTTCCTTCTTCAGTTCATGTTTGGTTTGGGTCTCCTTCTTCAACCTGTCAAGAATTACTGCACTGGACCCTTCAAATTCCTCAATGTCCTGCTCCATGGATGCAGGCCCGAGGTTGATAGTCTGGACATTATAATCCTGACTTGTAACATCTTCTCTCATTTTGTCCGGGGCTAGAGTAGCAATGTGGATAACCCTGTTATGGGTTTCATCCCTTTCCACCCTTGAGATTACCTTGGCAGCTTTCTTTTTCTTTCCTTTGCCAATTTTTGACAACATCTCATCCCAGTCCAAGGGAGTATCTTCAACAATCACTTGCTTCTTCCTTGCAAGTTCCTTCTCCAGCCAGTCTGGGGCTACAGGGTCAGTCCAGATTTCTTCTACCCCGACATCTTCCGGCTCTTCTGTCACCTTTTCTTCTTCTGCAGTTGCTTTATCATCTTCTTTCTCTAGAACCTGCTTACCTTGGTCGGCCTCTTCAAATCCTAACTCTGGAAGCATCGGTGATGGAGTCCTAGCAGGGATATTTTCCTCCAGCTCAGGTGATCCGTGGCCTCTGTCACTTTCCGGGGAATCCTCATACTGCACCAATGGAGAAGTATGTATTTCCTCTGTCTCAACTTCAAGTTCTGCAGCTTCACTGAAAAGTGTCCCCTCCTTAAACGGTTCTGCTTCCCCACTAGTTTCATGTTCACCAGGATTTCCCGGTTCAGGTATGCTCAGTGGAGGAGAAACAGACTTGGATGGCTCCTCGACTGGTAGCTTTGGGGAAGAGTCCTTCTGTTGTGCAGTATCCTTGGGAGAGGGAGTTCTTGATTTCCTTGTGTAAACTTTTGTTTTCTCCCCTCCAGAACTCTCCACATCGACAATTGGAGGCTCATCACTCGAAGCAGCCTGATCTTTCTTCTTTACAGTCCTTGTTGTTCTGGTTTTCTTTGGTGGTGGAGGAGCATCTTCCTCTTCCGCTTTCCATCTCCTCCTCATCAGAGGACTTGCTGATTGTCAAAGTATTCCACCTTTGCTTCCCTTTTGGTTTCCTCTTCGTTTCTGGTTCAGCTCCCTCCTTAGGACCTCTGACTTTTATCTTGAATGGTGAGGTTTTCACTGTTTTCCCTTTGGGGTCATCTTCCCCGGATTCCTCAGAAGTTGACATGGGATTGAGATTTCCCATCAATTCAAAAGTACAAGTTACCTTTGCACTTTCCAATTCCCAAATTTTATGCTTTATCCAAGATGATGTGAACTTCATGACAGGAGCCATCAAATCCTCCAGCTCTGTAACTTCATTCTCATTCCAATCGATATCCCCGGCTGGCCTGTCCTTTACCGCATCATAAGCGTGGTCCTGAACCAGTTTTCCGTCATCATCTAGTTGATCCGGAATCAGCTTGACGTTGTATTGCCTAATTTCCTCCACAGGGAGCCTGGAGTATCTCTTCTTTCTCGCCTCTAGGTCATCTTTGATATTGACCCAATAATCCTCCAAGTCATCTTTATGCCTATACTCCCTAGTGGCTTTCTTCTGTGCTTCTCCTGTTATATCAAAATTCATCCTTTTAGAATGGAAGGAGAAACCATATGCCGCCAGTTCTTCTCCTGCGGTGTGAGCCGATTGAATAGAGGGGCACATCTCTGCCACACCAATCCCGAGAGGGAAGTCTCCTCCGAAGCCTGTCTTGTGCTTCTCCCTCTTCACCACAGCATCAAATTCACAGATGTGTCTCACAACTTCCAATAGCACAATGTGGTCTGTAGGGTACCAGGGTAACCTGTAAGGAGCAACTGGACATCCATCAATTCTGAGGTAAGTGAAGGTGGGGAACTGGATGAACCAGGCTCCGTAGTTCTTTATTAGCCCTTTGGCTCCATCGGACAATCTAAGGTGCTCAGCATTCTGGAGTGTCCGGGTGATATGCATCGTGAATGCATCATTGGCCCTTCTGTAATCTTTGTGCCCCAGATGCAACTCCGGATAAACCTCATAGATTATATCCTGTCCAATTGTTCCCCTCGGATTCAGACCTTTGTATGGGTAGGAGATGGCCAACACATACATTACATATGAGGACATAGTGAATTTCTTTGCCTCCAGGACATTCCTCAATTGTCTATCAATCTCAGCACTGATGAGTCCTGCCCAGTGATAGTTGGTCCCTTGCCCAATTTTGGTGATCACATGGACCATCCAACTCTCCAACACTCCTGCACTTTTCAATCCTGCCACCCTGCTCAGAAGTGTGATGGCATCATATACATCTGACCTAAACTTTACCCTGTGCAGCTGCTTGGGCAACTTTGAATGATGGGATTTTGGCTTCTCTAGCCATGAGTTGATTATCTATTGAGCCTTGATGG
Source organism: Sequoia sempervirens (assembly GCA_007258455.2). Classification (NCBI taxonomy): domain Eukaryota; kingdom Viridiplantae; phylum Streptophyta; class Pinopsida; order Cupressales; family Cupressaceae; genus Sequoia; species Sequoia sempervirens. Next base: position 17,721,474 of record VDFB02047144.1, on the reverse strand, counting down.
GCTCATTCTCATAATAGGTTCTGGCAGTGTCAATATTCAAGGCACACACTGAAGGAAGATCTGGCATGCTAAAAGCTTGTGCAATAGAGGCCGGACTGAAGTTGGCCAAGACTCTTCCCTCGGTGCTAACCACCTGCTGTGTATCAAAATCATATTGTCTAGCACATTCCAAGATTAAATCGTAACACTGGACCACCAAAGGGAAACCTGCCACATGCACCAATCCGGGGTTCATCATCCCTTGCCTTAGGGGTGACAAGTCCTTCTCTGCCGTTCTCTGCTTGAACTCCTCATATCGCCAGGCACCAACATTAGTGTCAGATACATCAGCCCACACAGAAGACACTTTGCTTTCGGGGAGCTAGTTCTTCATGTCTAGTCTCAATCGTTCAGTCTTAGAAATGGACGACGCCCCTGCGCCACCCTTAGACTTTCCAGTAGCTGCCTTGCTTGATTCGGCCTGCACATCCAAAAATCATCATTAGTATTCAATTGTTAAGCCTATTCCAATCCAAAAAGTTAGCACAAATCATATAAATCAATCAACATCCATTGCCAACTGCTAATCCTTTGAGATCCGGAGAAATCAGATAGTCCGAGAAAATCATGCAAATCGGGAAAATACCGTCGGGGCAGAATTTCAGAGAAATCCGACCCAAACGGATTCCTGCTGCCAAAGCATCATTAGTCAAATAAATCATTAGTACAGATGAAGAATCAAAAGATAATCATGGAATTCACTCCTTGGCAACAAGAAATAAGCATTAAACAATCGTTTCATTAATCCTATCATCGAAACATTTAAAAGGACACAGCCAGACAGGAAATCCAGAAAAATCTGGATGGAATAGATTTTCGCGGACAGCTTAGAATGTTTCGGCAAGAACCCCAGTCCGCGAAATATGCCCAAACCGGGAAAATCCGGAAGCAGCAAAATTCCGTGACAACCTCAGAAACCCGAAAAATGGCGAAACGCGACCCAAAATTCAAACGACCACGGGATCTTCCCCTCCTGAGTTCTAATGGTTTTGAAACTGACAATAATCAACAAAACTCAGGACGCAAAGGATTTCCGACCCTCAAAGCTCTCAAAGGATGAATCCCTATATCAAAATAATGATGCCCTAATCTGAATAACCCGACCTCTACCATTAAAACCAGAGCAAGCTTTAAGGTTATCAGCTAAAGATTTACCTAAAGCACTCGAATCCTCACAAGATGGGGAAGTCAATGTGATACAGGGACAAAATCGCTCAAGCAAAATGAAACCTTCATTCTGGGCCGAACACCGAGGAAAACCCTAACTTCACCCAATAGCAGATTTCGCACTAAGAAGGCACACAATCTAACCCAGAACCCCGCCTAAAGGATACATACGCAACCTAACGGATAGACAAACTCACAGGGCACAGATGATAGGGTTCTATAATAAAAATGGGTCAAACCCCGACTCTTTAAATATGAAATTAAAATCAAGCAAGGGCCGACTCAAAATCAACAATACCCAATGCAAAAACCCTCAATCACCATACAAGCAAACGAAAGGGCAATGATAACATACCATGGATCGATGCAGAAGAAATTCGGGCCTAGAAAAGATGACCACGCAGCAAACGAACACGTCCAAGCAACGAAAACCCAGACACTGGTGCTCAAGCAATCCTCACGCAAACGAATCAAGATCGATTCTCAAAGCTCAAATGGAAAACTTAATCGCCAAAGCAATCAGCAAGGGAGCAATGAAGTTAGAATGGCACTAAAAATGCCCTAAATCTGCCCTTATACCCGTCTGAACAAAGGTACGTCGACCATTAATGCGCGACAAGACATTTCTGACAAGTCCGGAAACCCGAGCCCAACATAGAATTTCGGAAAATCCCAGGATGCGCGGAAACATAGATTTCGCAGAAATGCAGAAACCGGGGAAATGAGGAAGGTTAGGATTTTAGAGCAAACCAGGAAAATCTGCCAAGACCAGAAAATCCCGAAGTCAGGTAGAAACCCGGATTCAGAGAATCTGGCCAGAAACGGACACAGGGCCAGGGCCCGGGAAAATCTGCCAGAGTTGGAAAATCCTGGATCCAGGTGAAAGCCCGGAGTTTGCCTAAGACTCAATTTCAATCAATTCCTTCCTCAAAGCAAGGTCCAAGCCAGCAAGACCAACATGCCAAGACCCTAAAATGATAAGTCCAATAAAACTAAAGGTCAAAGACACCCAAAAGAGAGGGTCCCTACGCTAAGTGGGGCGTGTGTGCAGAAACTACACAACAGATGGCCAATCCACAATATACTCTAAGTATACTCAAAAGGAATGATTAAAAAATGGGAAGGCACTTGCATTCAGGCACACTGCCTAGAGCTCAGTGCCTTACAAAAGTTTGGAATACTTCCAAGGATTTGAACTGAGAAAGTAGCATCTACAAATTCTTGGTTGCAGTTTCGGTTAAGCTCAACAATAGGATTCTGCTCCTTCAGACTGATTCTGCTCTTCGCTCTGCTCTGCTTTAATTTGCTTCACAAAAATCCTTAATGTGCAAGTGAAACTGTGCTTAATCACTTTCCTAATCTTTTGATATTCACAACAAACATCAACTCACATCGAACACACACCAAAATGATATAATCAATAACTTATATATATCCGCTACAAGAGATTTGAACGCTTTAGGTCAACTTCAACAAAATAAGAAATATTCATGAATTGTCAGCTTTAAATCATCAAAACATTCAATGTAAATCCACAAGAGTCGGCCACAGCATAGTGATGACCCAAATTAATATGCTCAAACAAAAAAAACATTTAAACAATAACTCCTCATATATCCGCGACACACCATATTCACCAAGTTGACCTTTAAACACTGATGAACACAACATTAGGCAACCAGACCTCCTAGCTTTCACCCAAATCGATACGAGGCACCAAGATTTTCAAATAACGTAGATTATGCATCGAGCAATACTCTCTTGAGATCCATGACACAAAATAACAACATAAAATCTGCATATGAATTGAAGAACACGAAGTTACCGAATGCTTTGTTCTAACTTAGATAAACACTAATCTTTAATTTGTTTGCCAGTATGAGAAAAATGTAATGTGCAAATCGACTAGATGACAAGGGTTGCCATCAATGACAACACCATAAAGCACGTGTAGTGTCTCTTGCCAACAATCTCCCCCTTTGGCATTGATGGCAACACTTAGTGAAAAAATGAGTAAGTGTTGAATCAGTACCAAAAAAAATACACTACCAACCAAAAATCCAAAAATATCTTCAAAACTACAGCTCCCCCTTAGATGAATATACAATTTTCACTGTTCTATTCTCCCCCTTTGACATCAATGGAAAAGATAGGGAATCCACATACAAAAACTTTAGGCTGCATGAGTACAACAATTTACACAAATTTGAAAATGTTTGCAAAATTTATTTTCAACAAGTGAAAGCTTGAGTCCCAACACTTCTTAAGACTCTCCAGAATATTTATATGAACACAAACCAAATAAGATTGCATCTCAATAGTTTCCATGTGTGCAGGGTCACTCACTGCCAAAGCGTCTTGTGCTTCCTTCAAAGCACTCAACATAGTTTCCATTTTTGGACCAATTAAACCTTTGAGTTCATAGGATCTTCCCATAATTCTATCATTTTCATGCTTTAGACTCTATTTTTTCAAGTAAAGAGATAACTTGACCTTCTTGTGTTCCAACAGAAATAGTTAAAGGATCAAAACTATCAGAAATAACAGCCAACTCTTTCTCATGATCCTTAATCTTCTCATTTTTCTCAGTAAGTTTTGAAAAATACAAGCATGACTTATAAAATTTTCCACCTTCAGATAGAGAATTATGAACATTCTTCACACAGGTAGCTAACAGAGATTTATATCAAGCTATCATACCTTTCAAACAACTAAACCTTTTTACATCAAACTCCTTTTGAACTTTGACCAAAGCTGACTTCTCAAATGACTCAAAATGAGTACTTACCAAATTTATAAGTCTCTTCAGCTCATCGAAGGAGGAACCAGATTGATCCTTGACATGAGTAGGCATGATCCTCTCCAGAATACCAGATGCAAGATTCAACAATTTGCTATCCTCAATGTGGGATTTCAGAATTTCTTCCCTAGCCTTAGCTTGTGCAAATGATGCAACTTTCATTTTCTAAATTGGGGACAAAGTAGATAAATGAATATGGGCATCTCCCAACTCAAGATCAAAATATTCTTTTTGCTCATCCAAAAATATCTTCAGTGCCTCTCCAGTGTCTCTTGCTTCCATTCGAATTTCCTTGACTTCAGCCTTCTTTTCTTCAAACTTTGGTTCTTCAGTAACTATTTCTTGATTTCCTTTAGGAGCTTCAACTTCTTCATTTTGCATCTCCTTTCCTTCAGCTAATACAACCTTAGGAACTTTAGTCTCCATAGGTACTTCTATATTGTCCACATCAAGAGGAATCTGAATATCCTCAGTATCTACATTCACCTCCTCATTTACCGGATTAGATACAATATCTTCAACATTCACTTCTTCAACATTGATCTTGTTCTTTGACATAAATGCTTTGAGGATTTTCTTGGTTTCATCAGCAACAACATCAGTTTCATTGATCATAAGTTTGTTCACCCTTATTTTTCTTTTAAATTCCTTCTTGGCTTTGTTCAAGAGTGACTTCATCTCCTCAATAGAAATTTTTGGACATAAGTCTACAAGAATTCTCTTTCTCATATGCTCTTCTTCTATTCTAGCACTTAATCTTCTCATCTCCAAAACCTCATACAAACTCTTAGGTAAATCGGACATAATTCAACAAGAAATTTATTGAAAATATTCAGATGTTTTATTGTTGCCTCCTCCAGAATTCTTTGTCTTGATTCATCAAAAATTTCATACCATTTCCAGAGGGGCTTGAGGTTTTCATCCTTGACAACAACATTCTCAACTTCTTCAACTGTCATACCTGGTTTGTCAAAATTTTCCTTCTTCTTTGCATTTTATTCTTCACCGGAAGATTTGCTTTTGGTTACCTTTGTAACCTGAGTGTTGATAGCCTTTATTTCTTTCACACCTTCATTTGACTTAGTCTCCTCATCTTCTGAGATGACTTCATAGGTTCTTGTGCTCTTGTTCTTCTTCCTGTTATCAGAAGCCTTGTCTTGAGATTTTGTAATGGCTGACTTCTTTGCATGATCAGATAGGGGTATAGAACTCCTTGTTGTTCTAGTTTGGGCAGAGGATGTTGTCGAACTAGCAGACTCATTTTTAGGTTCTTTCCCTTTTTCAACATATGCCTATTCTCTCTTCCTTTTGGCTTCTCTTACTGCTTCTGCAGATATTCCCATACTTTCTACAAAGACTTCCACTTCTTTCCTTACTCTTCTGACTATCTTTGGCTTCTTTAATTGCTCATGGACTTGCATGCTCTTTTCTACATAAGTTTGAAACCTTTCTTTAGACAAATCTAGAGGCTTACTCAACAAATGTTGCGCATATAGGTCCAAGATTCCTTCCTCGACTTCATATCCCATTAGCATAATCCAAACGGTTCTGGGATCAACTGCTTCCATTAAGCATTGATCAATATCCACCATAAAAAAAATTGTGTCCTTGTTCTTATCAACAATAGAAGTAGGAATCCCTTCCCTTGCTTGCATTTCATTCTGAAAGTTCTTGAGATATCCCTAGATTGCAATTTTCCTAGCTTGACTATCACCAAAATTGAATAACATGTCTCTATTTTGAACACCAACAAGCTTATCACCTTTTTTCCATACCACTTTCTTGACTCCCAGAACTTCATTCATGAAATAAAAGAATAAACATAGTAGTAGATAACCATATTTAAAAGAATTCTTCTTGTCTTTTTATATCTTTGCAAGATTCTCCATAAACTGACTTCGAAGCAATTTGCACAAGTCATACTCTGCATTCTCCCTAACCATCTGATAAGCTGCATATATGGTAGTACTAGATACAAAATTTTCTCTGTTGGAGTGACATACCTTATAACCAATGACCATCGAGGAAAATTTGACATCCACATCGGTGATGTTATCAATTATCGTTGCTGTTTTGTCAAATGTCAAACCAGTCACATCTGTGATTATTTGATTCTTTATCGACTTCAAAATAGGAAAACCCCTAGAAGAATTTAGACCTGTAACAAATCTTATAGCTTCTTTCGTTATCTTGAAAGGTTGATTCAACCACATAAATTCTACATGGACTCGACTCAAGATATACTAGACCCATTCGCTTTCATCAAAAATGGACAATTTCACAAACTATGTGAATTTCTTCTCCTCCAAGATTTTGAATTCAGGATTGACATAGAGATCTTCTCCAACAATGTGTTTGGAATATAGATTCAATAACTACTAGCTTCCTAACTCCTCAATATTAGCATGAACATATGCCCTAATATCTTCAATGTGTAAAACTTCATACGACATAGACGAAAATGCGCCTAAGGGCTCTATCTCAATGGACTTGAAAGGGAAACATTTAAATTTTGGATGGGGTCTATCCTTCACTTCAACCATCAATGGAGTATCCATTTCAACAAATTCACAGGTTTACAATATTTTTTTGATAAATACCTTTTTTCAAGAGTAGGGTTTGAGCTTCAAATTGCCTTCACACTTGAATTCTCCCAAATTTCACCAAAGTTCACTTCAGAGCTCAAAAACTTCTTTTTTCTCAAAGTGCAAAGTGACAAATGAAAGATAGAAATGACCTTTTCATCACTCGCATACCTAAATTTTTGAAGTAATAAATTATTTTTCCCTAACTCATCCGGATACCCCGTTTTCATACACTATGCAAGATAGCTCTTTTGCAGACCTTCAATTTTGCATAAATACTCCAATTTTTCAGCAACATCTGTGGATCACCAATGAAATCACTGAACTCATCCACATTTCGGTGTCAATCACTGACAGGGAGTTTGAAATATTTTCTTGACAAATCCCCCTAGGCTAAAAGCCTAAAAACTAATTCTTGGAGGAATTACCAGAAGTTGATTCTGGTGCTGCCTCATTTTCTGCAATAGAGGGACTCTTCTTTACCCAATTTTTCTGCATTTTCTCTTTGATCTGATCTATAGTAGCCTTCCCTTTTCCTTTTACATCATTCTACATGTTTCTTCTTTGATTTACTAAACCTCCTCTACAAAATCTAGCAATATGGCCAGTTTTGTTACAATTGTAGCACACTGCATTTCTTTGTCCAGACTATTTGTTCCACTAATTTTCTCTCACTCTACATTGATTAGCAATATGGCCAAATCTATTGCATGTATAACATCTGACATCTCTATGAAATTTGTTCACCACATTTTTGCATTCATTCGAATTATGACCATAGCTGTTACAGTTAAAGCATTGACTAGAGAATGATGGACCTTTTGAATTCATTCTACTTCTACATTGAGATGCCATATGGCCAAATCTATTGCAAGTAAAACAATAACCATTGAACCTCTAAGCATTAGGTTGTCTTACCGGATACCTTCCAATGTTGTTCATTTGATTTCCTTGTCTAAATCTCCTTTGTCTAGAACTGAAGCTTTCACCTTCCTCATATCCAAGACCTCACTTTTCACCATTAGTCCTCTAACCTTTAATCAATTCATCAAGTTGATCTATCCTTGAACTTCTCCTTGTACTCATTTGTAGTAGCAAGTTCATCTCTGAGATCAATAATGTGATTTTCAATTTCTTCCTCATTGTGTTTGGTTTGTTCTAACTCATGTTCCAACTAAATGAATCCATCAATAATTTAGTTGCATTCTTTAGATTTCTCTTTAAGGGATTGGGAAATATTTTCTTCATTATTCTTTATATCTTCAATCTCCTTATCATTCTCATCATAATAGATTCCATCTCATGCTTCAGAACTATATTCTCTCTAGCAAACTTTTCACATTCTTCTGTCTTTTCCTTCAGGGCTTGACTCAATTGTTCATCTTTAATACACTTACTTTCATCCTGTTTGATATGATCATAGAGTTCCCTTCTCTTCTCCTTGGACTTATTGATTTTATCTTTCAATGACTCAATGGATCTCTCAACATTCAGAAGATTTTATTTCAATTCCTGGACATCAGATTTTGACTGATCAAGATCATCTAGGGCCACCATAAGTTGTTGTTGAAGACTACTTGAATCCATTGAAACACTTTCCAAGATATTCCCCAAGCTATTAAACTTCTTTTGAGGACCAAAGATCTGATACCAATTGTTGGAATCAAGCAACACTAAGAGGGGGGGTGAATCAACATTGTGCAATTTTTAGCTTTATTAATCTGATCAACAAAGTACTGATAACATTCAACCAAAGGAAGTATGTATAAACATAAAGTAAGCAACCACAACACCATAACACAAGGATTTCTACATGGAAACCCTGTTAGGGGAAAAACCACAGTGGATGGCTAACCCACAATATAATCTGAGTATACTCAAAAGGAATGATTAAAAAATGGGAATGCACTTGCATTCAAGCACACTACCTAGAGCTCACTGCTCAAAATAAGAAAGGATCACTGCCTTACAAAAGTCTAGAATACTTCCAAGGATTTGAATTGAGAAAGTAGCATCTACAAATGCTTGGTTACAGTTCTGGTTAAGCTCAACAATCAGATTCTACTCCTTCAGACTGATTCTACTCTTTGCTCTGCTCTGCCTTAATTTGCTTCACAAAAATCCTTAATGCACAAGTGAAATTGCACTTAATCACTTTCCTGGTCTTTTGATATTTGCAACATACATCAAATTACATCAAACACACACCAAAATGATATAATCAATCACTTATATATATCCGCTACAAGAGATTTGAACACTTTAGGTCGACTTCAACAAAACAAGAAATATTCATGAACTGTCAGCTTTAAATCATCAAAACATTCAATGCGAATCCACAAGATTTGGCCACAACATAGTGAAAACCCAAATTAAAATGCTCGAACACAAAAACATTTAAACAATAACTCCTCATATATATGCGACACACCATATTCACCAGGTCAACCTTTAAACACCGACGAACAAAAAATTAGACAACCGAACCTCCTAGCTTTCACCCAAATCGATACGAGGCACCAAGATTTTTAGATAACATAGATTATGCATCGAGCAATACTCTCTTGAGATACACAATTTTTTTTTATTAATATGAATTGAAGAACACGAAGTTACCAGATGCTCTGTTCTAACTTAGATAAAAACTGATCTTCAATCTATCTATTGGTATGAGCAAAATGCAATGTGTGGATCGACTAGCTGACAAGGGTTTCCATCGATGACAACACCATAAAGCGTGTGTAGTGTCTCTTGCAAACATACTTTTCTTTACTATCAAAGATAGAGCCTAAGTCATACAAAGAATAAAGCAAAGAACAAGGATGGATAGAAACTATGGAGGAAAAACTGAATTAGATAATGAAGAATGAAACTTGGGAGCTTGTCCCAAGACCTAAAGACAAGAATGTGATTGGAACCAAGTGCATGTTAAAAAAATATATAGTGAAAGGTGAAGTGATTTGAAAAAAAGCTAGACTTGTGTGTAAAGGATATCCTCAAGTTGAAGGCATAGACTTTGAAGAAACATTTTATCTAGTGGAAAGATTGTGGGCAATCAAGAAGTTCTTAGCTTTTTCAACATTCAAGAATTTTAATGTGTACTATATGGATGTGAAATCAAAAATCTTGAATGGATAGCTTGAAGAAGAGGTGTATATTGAATAGCCAGAAGGATTTCAATGTTCTAACAATTCAGATTATGTTTGCATATTGAAGAAGGCTTTGTATGGAATCAATCAAGCTCCCAAAGCTTGGTATTCAAGGTTCGATGGATATTTGTAGTAGCAAGGATTTTAGAGAGGATGTGTAGATATCAATCTATACATAAAAATAGAAGGATAATAATGATAATAGTTATGATTTATGTAGATGACATCATTTTTGGAGGTAGCAGTGAAGAAATGTGCAAATAAATTTTAGAGGGTAATGTAGAATGAGTTTAAAATGTTAATGTTAGGAGAATTATCTTTCTTTCTTGGGTTGTAGATTGGATAATTAGATAAAGGCATTTTAATTTCACAACACATGTACATAAAGTAGATGCTGACCAAGTTCAGAATGGAAGATTGCAAACTGGTTGCAACACCTATGGTTACCGAGTGTAAGTTAAGTAAAGATGATGAATCTGCTTCAATAGATAAGACTTTGTATAGGTCCATGATTGGCAATTTGTTGTATGTGACAACATCTAGATTAGATATTATGCACATAGTTGGAATGGTTTCAATATTTCAGGAAACACCTAAAGATACTCATGTTAAAGTAGTGAAGAGGATATTCAAGTAGTTGAAAGCCACTAAAGATTTTGGACTGTGGTATCCAAAGAGTGAATTTAACTCTAACTATATACAAAAATGTAGATTGTGTAGGATGTGTTGATGATCGAAAGAGCACAAGTGGTGGTAAATTCTTCCTTGGTGATAGTTTGGTGTCCTAGTTTAGCAAGAAAAATGATTTAGTTTCTCTATCTACAACAAAAGCATAATACATTGTTGCAACATCATGTTGCACTTAGGTGCTTTGGATGAAGAAAAATTTGAACGAGATGAAGGTTGAGTTTGAAGACCCTATCACTATTCTTTGTGATACAACCAATGCAATAAATATTTCAAGGAATCTAGTGATGCACTCAAGAACAAAACACGTTGCAATCAAGTATCATTTCTTGAGGGAGAAGGTTGTAGAGAAGGAAGTAAGATTGGAATATGTGGATACAAAGGAGCAAGTTACAGATATACTCACGAAGCCACTTCCTAAGGATACATTTGAGTTTCTTTGACATAAGTTGGGAGTTGTTGCTCCCTCATCTTGAATCAAGAGGAAGAACAAGGTGAGGGGGAGCTTGGTCTCCTTGTTACAAGGACTAGTAGTCTTGTAGAATATTTTTTAAAAGCTATGAACCATGGACTCACAGGGAGTCTATTTCATGGAACAGGTTTCTGGATGGTGAAATGTACTAGAAAATGTGGAAATGGTTTAAAAAATGGTCCCTCCATAGGGGGAGTAAGTGGATTATAGTATAGGTATTATTGACCCTTTTCCATTAATGTCAAAGGGGGAGAAAGTGAGCTCAAAATTATGAATTGAGGAGTGAGTGAGTTGATAATTCTGAATTAGTCAGAAAGAATAATCTAAGAATGTCATATCTTCCATAAGGGGAGAAAATTCTATAACCAACAAATCATTTTGAAAACTAGTGTGGTGGTGTCCAACATTTTACTGTTTGCTATCAATGACAAAGGGGGAGATTGTTGAACATAGGTTGTCATTGACGCCAAAAGATTTCCAAAGGCTAGTGTCAGTTGTTGTCAAAGGGTTTCAAGGCTATCAAATGTGAAGGTTTCAAAAGATGAAAGAGATTGTAGGAGTACTAGAATTGTCATTGTATTCCCCTTGAATTAAAGTGCTATGTATCTGGAAGTAATAATCATGAAGAAGTTTTCTTATTAATCAAATCCTATATCAAGTAACATACATTAAGTTTTGTTTAGATGCAACTATATTTAGTTAGTTGGTGTGTTTATTATACCATGTTGGGTATGCAGTCAATATGAGCGTGGTAGTTTAGACATCTGTGCAAGGATATCTTTTGAAAATAAGGGAAAGGGGCCCATAGTGGGTAGAGGTCCAATGTTGGGTATAAAAGTAGGTCTGAGTGGGCCTCATAGTAGGTAGACTTAATATCCAATAAACTTACACTTAGTATCTAATTGCAAAACACTTTTATCTATAAAGTACACAAACTGACAAATCATGTGATGCCACATCAGCACACCAAGAATACATGACTTAGTGGTCCACTATTGGTCTCACCTTTTTTTTGGGTCTTTTTGGATACCTTGAAAAAAGGCATGCTAATGTGGCATCATATTTGATGATGTGGCTTTGAAACTAATTTTTATAAGCAGGGGAGTTTCCAAATAAGTTGTACAAATTTGGGAGTGATTTGAAATTTTCACATAAGACTTTGAGAAGTGTAAAGTTAAGGTGGCCCACTATAGGCCCCTCTCCCTTAGATATTTCCAAATATGGTAGACATTTCATGCAAAAATGCAACACTAATTTGTGGTTTGGAAGGAGAGTATGCCTACACTTGTTCTACTATGTTCTCGAGTTTCCAAAGAATATGTTTAGCATGCAAGTAAATTTGAAGTTTTGGAAGGTTTGTCAAGCTGTTCAAAGTTTAGGGCATATGCAGTAACAACTAGTAGCATGCATAACTCAAATATTACATGTGGAGTGAGGATATGACATGCTTAAGGTTCTTATGGTGGCACAGGACATCAAGTTCTTTTTGTGGCAAGAAATTTTTGTTTGGATCATTGTATTACATGTTTCATGTAAATTGAATTTAGATCCACGTTATGTCATCCTGGCTATTTATGGATCCTTGACCAACATGGAAGAGTGTTAATGTAATTTCATGTATATATTTCAAATAATCAGATGTATTATGTATGTATGTGTTGTATGATTTATCAAATTTATCAATTGTGATCAAGTTAGGTGATTTTGAGTACATAACTATGAAGAAAAGATGGAGTGCCAATATCAGAAGATCATTCTCAGTGTGGAAGTGTGTCAGCTGTGACTCTGGTACATATGAGAGTTATATTTTAGATCCACTAGCTTTATCTATGTATTTTGGTGGGACTGGTGTTCTACTTGTTGCATTGTTCTGATAGGGATTGGTGTCTCTTTTTGTTGGGGATTGTTGTCTCTAGTAAGTTGGTGACTATAAATTCAATAGAGGATTGTTGTCTCTGGTAGGTTAGTGCCTACTTCACGTTGTAATCTCACTTATTATATTTTTGCATTATGAGGCTGGATTTGGACTGTAGATCCAAGAAGCTATTCTCACCTTGGTTTTTCCCATCTCAGTTTCCACATATATTTGGTGTTATCTTGTGTTGTGTTATGATTAATTTCTTAAGTGATTATGTGCTCTTCATGTTGAAAAACTATATAATAGTAGCAAAAGTTAAGAATTTTAGAATTGTTTAGATCTATTGATTCACCCCCCTCTCAGTAGATTATGTTCCCTTCATTTAAGTCCCTCAAGCTAGGGTTACAAGGAGGGATTTTTGTAGATTTTTCCACTTGATTGGTGATTGTACCCTATAACCTAACAAATTGCACTAGATTTTTATTTGTGATTGATCCAGTTAACTCTACATTCTTCTTTCTTTTTGATACAACTCATTGATGAACTTGCAAGCCTTTAAGATACAATGATTAAGAATAAGAGCAAAGAAGAATTGGTTAAGTAATGAGGACAAAGGATATAATTTTTTTTTTTAGATTCATAAAAGAAAAATGTGCAAAAGAAAAATTAGGTGACATATGGGTAAAAAATAGGCTAATTAGTGACCTAGAAGAAGTTAAAAATCAATTCCTTTTTTCTATAAAGATCTATTCTCTTTAGAAGGTGATAAATTAGAGGGGCGTAGAGGCATAAATAGTTGCAAAAATTTAATACCTAGAAATTTTCTAAAGGGAGTACAAAAATACTGGAAAGAAAAGTGTCTAAAGAGGAGTAGTGAAAATAATTAAGGAATTAAATAATGACTACTCTCTAAGGGAAGATGGCTTATCAATAGAATTTTATAAAAAAACATTGATTGGGTGAGTAAGGATTTATTGCAACTATACATTGAAGCTCTTGATAGAGGATCCTTAGGAAGTAACATAAAAAAGGTATAATCAAACTATTTCCAAAAATGGGTGAGAAATCACTAATAAAAAATTGGAGACCAATTACCCTACTCAATGTTTCTTATAAAATCTTAGCAAAAATCTTGGCAATAAGATTAGTAGACATCCTTCCCTTGATAATAAGGAACACTCAAACTTTCTTTATTAAAGGAAGATATATTTTGGGAAACCTTATAACTAAATGGGAAGCCATGGAATGGGCAAGATGCTCCAATCAAAATACTAGAATTTTCTTACTAGACTTTGAAAAGGCCTATGATAGAGTTGAATGGACCTTTCTAATAATGACACTAGAAGCCTTTGGATTCCCCAAAGGATTTTTCTAGATGGTTGGAACTTTAATGAAGAATTTTGTTTTACAAGTAGAGATAAGTGACTCATTTTTAGAATAATTCTCCTTACAAAAATCCATAAGTCAGGGGTACCCACTAGCAATAATGCATCTGTTTGTAATAAGTCAGATGGTCCACTAGCACCTGCATTGCCCCAAGATGTATAATGAGAGAATCTTCCCATCCCCATAGATGAGTAAATTTTAAACATTAATTTTATAAATGACATGACCATATTTGTTAAGATAGAAGAAGATAACTTTAATAATCTATTATAGAAAATAAACCCATTTGTGTAGTGTTTGGAGTAAAACTATCGGTAGAAAATCCATACTCTTAACCTAGGAGAACTCCCCCCTAAGTGGTTTACAAAATATAAGGACCAAATAAACAAGTTAGATACCTAGGTATTCCCTTTGTTATGAACCCAAGTTTCAAAGACATGTGGGAGTGAATAAATGATAAAATTGAAAGAAAATTAAATAATTGAAATAAAAAATATTTATCCTTAACATGAAGAATTCAAATTTTTCTGAAAATTATTTCATCCTAAAATATATATTACTCTTATGTGTGGTTATTTAGTATTTATCAAATAAACAAAATTAAGAAATAATTTAGACATTTTCTATGGTCTAATGGTAAAGGAAAAAGAAGCATGCTATAAAATGAAAATGGTGTTGTCTAGATAAGTTTGAAGGAGGAATAGGACTAAAAGATTAAAAAAAAAATGAATTTCTCTTACCATCAGATGGATCCTTAAAGCATTAACAAGGAATGAGCCCTATAAAATACTAATAAGAAATAACATTTAGCTAGTTGTACCAAGACAAGCTAAAATATGAAAGTGTATTCCATTCTATGACTTATTGTTTGGAAAATTACCTATTTCCCCTATTGGGTCTAATGTATTCAAAAGTTTATGGAAATATTTGGAGAAAATTAGAAACTTGGTCATTAACAGGGATAATCTGGAAAACAACAGAATATGCCCATTCAATTCTATCTAGTGGAACTTATCTTATAAAGGTAAGTACCTTGCACTACTACAAGGTTGTTCAACAAAATATTGGTATAAGAAAGGAATAATATGTTTCAATGACATTGTATAATGATAAATTGAAATCTCGGGTCTCCCTTAATGTAGATTTTGATCTGCCTTTATCTCACTAGAGGACATACTCTATAATGAGAGAGGCATACAAATTGTACCAATTTACAACACTAAATGAATCACACAATGAGATTCTTGACAAATTCAAATGAGTAGATGGAACAAAAATAAAAAAAAGTGAATACCAAAATAATTTATAAGTCATTAAATGGAAACTTAGACATAACCAAGTACCTAAACAGAGAATGGAATCTAGAAACTTATGATAAACAATGGTCTAAGATTTTTAAATTTGTTTTTGGTCAAATATTTTAGAACCAAAAAAGCATGTTTCAAATGGTTTTTTGTTTTACAAAAAATAACTTATTTTAATTTCTCATCTAATATAAACTTGTACACTATCTACATAAAGCCAAAAAATATTTTTCACATGTTTTTTGACTGTTTTGTGCTAAGGAAATTTGGAACATATTATGTGGTGACTTGGGGGCTTGGGGAGATCGAGGAATAATTAAATGACAAGAGATTATTTTTGGTTTATAGAAGGATTAGGTAATTCATATATTATATTCTAGATTTTATTAATTACTGAAATCCTATAGTTTTTGTAAAAAGCAAGGAATGAGGAATGGTTCCAAGGAAAAAAGAGGGTGCTTAATGAGGTTGATAGAAGACTCATATTTGATAACATTTATGTGTAGGTAACAATCACGGTGGAAATATCAAAGAATAAGTTTGTTAACTTGATAAAGATGAAAGTTAATGAGGAAATCAACTATGCAAGACATTGACCCTTCAATAAATATGATAACATTCCTTACCTAAAGCGGTACCTAGAATTCCAGAAAACATAGAACTAGAAACACTGCAGAGGGACTTGGGCTAGAAGGGAGGTCCAAATTCCATGATATGATCCTAAATAAAATAATATTCTTTTTGTAACCATATGTGGTAAATTTATAACATGATATGATCTGAATAGATAAAAAATAATATTGTATTCCTAAATTTTGATAAACTATGTGTAATACAAAAAAGTTTGTAAAATTTTCCATGCATAAGTACAAAGTTTTCCCATGTGATGACTAGTTTCATTCATATTTTGCATTAGGGGATTGACATTATTTGACAATTTATTTGGTCATATTTAATGTGTGAGGATCATATTGTTTGTGTTAGTGAAATGGTTGATTAAGTAGAGGCTTGTGTCTAAGGATTTAAGACATTGATGTTTTCTTGAAACATAAGATTTATAAAGTTAACTTATATTTTAAAAGGGTTCGAATTTTGAAATAAATAGATAACAATGTTTTCTTATTGATAGACCTTGTTGAAGAATCAAAATATGAAATCACATGAAAATAGTAGTTCCTTTGAAGATTAAAATGCATTTCCTTTCCTAAGTATCTATTGTAGGTAAATTTGAAATGGATATGGATTTTAGATATTCTTTTTGGTACTAAGAAAATCTATGAGGATACATTCAACAACAAGAATCATTTTATTAATAATGATTCAAGATATGAGGTCTATGTAATGTCATAGAGGATAATAATCCTATTATGTCATAATAAATATGAGAAAGTACTTCAACTTAATTAATACCTATTATCTATTTATGTAATACGAAAGTATAGAATAATAATATCTTATATTCATTCAAAATAGGGAAATTATATTTATATGATACTACAAACATAGAAGAGTAGGGATCCTAATTGTTTTAACTTTTAAGTGCAACTGAACTATATGATTATAGGAAGATAAGTTACAATAAATTCAAATTGTAGCAATAGTTTTTGGTCTACATATTTTGAAACTTTAAATTCCTTTTACATTTTTTAATCAATCAATGTGTGTAGTGGTTTTACAAGTGTCAAAGATGAAGAGAGTATGATTTAATGCATAGTAAAAATACATGGAGTGAGTATGTTGGGTAGTTTTGATCATATAATTAATGGTAATTTAGAGAGGTATTTGTGGATATAACTACAAAATAGTTGGGAATATTTTGGCTTCCTTCACATTAAGCAATCCCTAGGAGGATCTCCTTGTGTAACAATTACTATTGGTGATAGTCAATAGTGCAATATAATTTATTACATAACATTAACACTATCATTCAAAACTATAAATGTTTTTTAAATTAAGTTTAAAATGAAAAAATAAACATAGGAAACTATAAAAAAATATAATGAATATGCTTATCTCTTTACTATTATGTCATGTTAGCTATCAAATTATCAATGTCACTCAACTAGAAAATAATAATATCTAGTGGAGATAGTTATTCCTCAATTGATTTGATAGATTGTTGGTCTATATGTGAAATCTAATTGCAATATTTGTAAATTTTTATTTGAAAATTTTGAGTATCAAAATTAGGTATAACTAGAAAAGCATTACATTATAAAATCAACTAGATAAGTGTTTGAAAAAATACATTTTAATTAGAAAATATGAAGGATTCTATTTTTTTAGAACTTAATAGGTTGACAGGGAAATATTATGATTCAACCATTGTTTGTGTGGTGGGTTAAAATAGTGTAGTATTTAGACTAGTTCATAATTAGTCACATGTCTTCCCATTTTTCCCTACTACTCTAAGAAGGAATACTACTCTAAGAAGGAAACATATGTTAGAAGAATCATGTTGAGTAAATAGAAGGATATCTTTCTCCCACTATGATAAATGATGATCAAGTAAAAAAAATCACCATCACCAAATGAACAAGAGTTCTATTTGAGCTATAAGGATTTTTTTTGTAATGAGTTTGTTAGTAAAAATGGATTTTTGATAGAGTAATTAATATTGTGAGAAAGTTGTTTTTTTTTTTTTTTTTAAATTATGTTAGAGGGGGATACATTATCACGGTTATTTCATAAAAATTGGATTTTTTCTCAAATCTCATGATTTGATGAAATAAACTAAAAATAGTTTTCACTAATTTCAAATATTGTTGCCCCTTTATTGCATGAAAGGACATTTTTAAAACTTGTATGCGAGACATATCCCAATTGTAAATACATGAATGTAAGTTAATTCATTTATTTTTTATTGAGAAATTTATGAGATTACATAGAATTAAGAGAATTATGAAAAAATAGTGATTGTTGTAAGCACACCAAAATTTTCTCTCTATAAGTTCTCAAGGTGAAGAGTAAGGGGAAATGAGATATTGATTCTTTCAAGGTGACTTTCTCCAAACTAAAGTTTCAAGGATAAAATCCCATGTCTTTGTTTACATCCAAAATATGTTATTTTTGTATATTTTGTATTTCTAACAACAACAACACACTTATCCTAAAAAAACACATCAAATCCCTTGGAATTTGAAGTTTAATTCAATAGTTTCAAAAAGTAGGAACTTGATAAATTAAATAAAATATTGATATTAGAGAATTCTAATATTTAGTTATTAATGAAGTGGTTTTTTTGGTTGTATGAAAGAAAAAGTTTCAATAAAGGAGAATTGTAACCTTATGAAGGAGTTATTTATACAAGGATGTGAGATAAAAAAGTGATTAAGATGCTAGAGAAGATAATTAATCAATTTTTTAATTAAACACTATTTTATTTTTTTGAGAGATCAATGCTACCATGAGTGGATTCCTAAGTAGATTAGATGAATGAGAGGTTAAGAAGGAGTTATGTCTTGAGATGACAATTTTGGCTAAGTATGGAACTATCTAAAGATTTTGACTACTAATGAATTCATCATTCTAGGAAAAAGACATAGAAAAATATTTTTGATGAGGGATTAGTTCATCTTATCTAGGAAAATATAGTGGAATTGGATACTCATTTACGAATTTGAATTGGTTCTCCACCCATCTCTTTGCATCGGGGGAATTTTAGTCACTCTTCTCAACTCATGTAGTCCTCTAGCATAAATACTCCTCTTATGGTTAAGATAATGGATATACATCTTAGAGTGATAAGATTTCCCTTAGATAATATGAGACTAAGAGTTCAATTGAAAAATTCATTCCAATCCTACTAGTCTTAATGTTATTAGAAAATAAAGGTATATGTCTATTTCTATGTTTTTTGAGATCAAGTGTGAGGATGCTTAATTACTGTTATTAATGATTATCACGAAGGTAAAAACTTCTATAACTAATATCTCTAGTGAATTTAGTCTACATTTTATCCTATAGAAATTTTATAAAGGGTAAATAAATTGCATTATTGTTATGTTTTTACTCTCACTTAACAACTTAAGCATGTTTATTTGCAACATTTCTAGAGAAAAAAATAGATGTGAATATTATATTTTGTAATGTATGTATGATGTTTGGAAACTAGTCATAAATCTATAGGAATGTCACAATTTATATCTTTTATGTTCAATTGAGCATATAATTAAAAAATGTTGAACACTTGAAATACTAAGGGGGGGTGAATCAGTATTCTATTAAACCATTCAAACATTATACATCCAATTACCAAAGCACATTCAAATAATGTAAGCAAAGAAGGCATGGAACATCTACAACATCACACAACACATGAACACTTGGATTTTGACATGGAAAACCCAAAATTGGAAGAACCGCGATGAGTGTTAGCTCACAATATATTATATCTGGGTATAGTATATCACATAAATTCTCACTATAAGTGGACTCACTGTCTAGTGAAATCAATGACCACAAAGAATAAGATAGAAGATAGAAGGGGTGGCTCACAACCTATTGAACTGTTACAATTACATCTACAACATGCTAGATTATAATTCCAATGAAGTACAAAATCAATCTTTGCACTAATGAGGATCAATGCTCTGCTCTACTCCGAGTTCATACAATTCACACAAATCTGATCACATTCTCATCACACACGTGTAGGTGGAACACCATACATGTCATCTATCACTCATTACTTTTGCACATCATCTCAAAAAACACCAAAAATAATCTCCTATATATATCCACATCAAGTGTAACTTCAATTAGGTCGGCCTAATTGGAAGTAACACACAAAAGTGAACTTCATCCTCAAAAAATTTCATCCAATATTATGCCTTAATTCAAAATTTAGTTCACCTCTAGATAGGTCAAGATGGACCTAATATGGGTCCTACATAAGATTGCAACACATATTAATCCTTTGCAAACACAAAACATGTTAGGTCGGCCCCAAATAAGACCTAAACACAAAAACCTTCATATGTTTACCCAATTCGCTACATGTGGAACTAAAAACATTATCCCATCTAGAATTCCCACTCAACTAAAATATGAAAGCTTATCTTCAACACCGCAACAAAAAATATTCATCCGTGAAGAAATGCAAATTCTCCCACATTGACACATTTTATAGAAATTAATTGCAATATATAGAACTAAAATTTTCCATTCATATCTTCCAGGATACTTCACTAAACAACAAAATAACTTGGATTTGGATGCATCTAATGTTAAAAAATTACTATTAGAATCACATAATGATATATCTATTTGTGGTGGAGTGCAGACCCAAAAATTGACACATTGAACCATTGTACTGGAAGGTTAGATACTTAGAAAAATTTGTGTAGTTGTACTTTCTAGACCAAATTATCCTATACAAATGTCTTCAACTACACTTTTAAATCATGCTAGGATGATCCACAACAATGTTGACATCAATGAAAACACTGGATCATGCAATATGTACATACCATGGTCATGTTGTCAGACAACATCATCTTCCAACAATCTCCCCCTTTGTCATTGATGGAAACATGCTCTCCAAAAACATTCTCCAAAAACTCTCTCCCAAAAAATTCCAAGTATTTCTCTAGATATCTCACAAAGTAACTCTCTTGCTTTGACATCAATGGAAAAGGATGCACTGGTACCAACACTTTGTATAATCCCCCTCAAACATATGCACAAATAGAAATAACTGAATGAATATACTAACTCCCATTGAGGAAGTTAACCCAAAACTTCTATATCATCTGCATATAAAACTTGAAATAATGCATAAGAATGGAAATGGTCAACTCAAAGATGTTGATGTTGAACAAGACAACTAGAGGGGGGTGAATCAGTTGTAGCAAATTTTAATCTTTAAAACATTCACTGGAACTCAAATCAATCAGAAATCCTTTACTCTGTTGAAATGATTAAATATTATGTGCAAAGGCAGAAATTGAAAAGCAACAAACATACACAATAACATCATATTTACGTGGAAAACCCAATAAGGGAAAAACCACGATGATGATTAGCTCACAATATAAAGAACATCAAAACCGATTACAAAGGCTCATTGCCAGAGAAGGCTCACTGCCAGAACAAGACTAACTATTCAGATAAGGACTCACTATCCAACAAGGGTTAACCACCCGAAGGGCTCACTACCACACATATACAAAGAAGATAGAAGATATATGTTATAGAGAGAAGATAATCTCAATGCAACAAATATTTCCACCAAAATTTTCTCAAACACTTGCAGACATGCATGAATGATAGAGTACACCTTCAACTCACTCCATTTGAAAACTTAGCAATTAGATTTTGCACTGATCTTCCAAACTCACATCACATACAAACAGATTCACATCTATCTCACATCTATCTTGCTCTGTTTCTTTGCACTTATCTCTTTGTACATCTTTCACCAATATATCATCCTGTACTTATACCAACTTCAACTTTGAAACATATCCAAAGTCGACCATCCATCATTTAAATTCAAATTAGGTCGATGCCAAAACATTCTAGGGTGGAATTAGAATGAGGGAAACCCAAACACATGCTTGATGAACTTTGAAAGTAGTGTTTAACACAAGGTCAGCCAAACCAGTGTAAAACATACAAAAAAATTAAGCACACACAACCCTTAACCCGATCCAATCTTTTGAGACAACAAAATTATCTTCAACATGATCAAAATAGCTTAACTCTAGAATTGCAATTCATAAGACTCAACCAAAAAGAAATCCAAACCAACTACATTTCTCCTGGACCTCAACCAAGTACCCTGAAAAAATATAGCTCACAACTGGTGAACATAACTCGCACTGTACAATGAATTAGAAGCCAAAAATTTGGATATAACAACTTTCAACAATCATGATCAACATATCTTAACCACACAAACATAGGAGAAAATCTTAGAGCAAAACCCGGAGCAACCACTAAACACTTGCAACCTTTCTTCATTACAATTTTCTTAATATCCTCGACATAAAAAACCAATAACTTGCATCCATGACATCAATGACAACATCAACCAATTGACAACCAATTGACCAGTTGAAATAAATGACAACACCTTCATTCTTGAAAAAATATCCCTCTTTGTCATCGATGGAAACACATGATATGAAAAACCATCAAAGACAACACAATAGTTCTGAACACACTTTTCATGATTTTTCTTTTTGTTTCTCCCCCTTAGTAGATAATATTCTTTTTTTTCACATCTTCCTCATTCCTTATCTCCCCCTTTGACATAAATGGAAAAGACAAAGGATATTTTACATTGATTTCCCCTTTGACATTAAGAACAAAATACTCTTTCAATGAAAACACATGACACTACCTACTCCCCCTAAGAGGTAGCCACCAAAACATCAGTCCAGAATAAAGATAGATCCATAGACCCACCAGACTAATGCATCTAGTTCAAAATAACCCCTAACTTCTCCCAGAGATACTCAAAAATATCTTTAGGAAGAGACTTCGTAAATATATCAACAATCTAATCCTTCATAGGTACATACTCAAGCTTTACTTCATTCTCCACAACCTTCTCTCTCAAGAAGTGATACTTGATAGATATATGCTTTATCCTCGAGTGCATCACTGGATTCTTTGAAATGTTAATTGCACTTGTATTATCACAAAAGATAGAAATAGGATCATCATACATTATTTTGATTTCAATGTTTGTTTCATCCATAAAACTTGTGTACAAAAAGATTTAGCAGCAATATACTCATCTTTAGCAGTAGATAAGGAAATTGAATCTTGCTTTTTACTCAAACATACCACCAATCTGCAACCAAAAAAGAATGCACCGCCACTTGTACTTTTTATGTCATCTACACATCTAGACTAATCTGCATTTGTATAAGCACTAGTGTGAAGTTAGTATCCCTAGGATACCATAAGCCATAATCCAAAGTGCCATTCAAATATCTGAATATTATTTTAATAACAACATGCGTTTCTTTAGGATCTTCTTGAAATCTAGCCATAAGACAAACTACATGCATAATATCTGGTCTAGTAGCAGTAAAATACAATAGTCCACCAATCATAGATCTATGTTTTCTTTGATCAACCTTAGGTGAATTATCATCTTTACTTAATTTTCAACCAGTCACCATAGGAGTGCATACCAGTTTGGAACCATCCATCCCAAACTTCTTCAACATCTCTCACATACTTTGAATGTGAAATAAAAATCCCTTTCTCTATTTGATTAATTTGTAGCCCATGAAAGAAATTCATCTACCCAAACACGTACATCTCAAATTCTTTTTGCATTTCTTCTCCAAACATTTTGCACATAGTTTCATTTCCTCCAAAGTTAATGTCATCAACATATACAACCACAATCAATATTTTATCATTTTCAATTTTAAAATACAAATTACTATCTGTTATACCTTTGTTGAAACCTTGTTGAATCAAATATATTTCTAACCTTGCATACCAAGCTCTAGGAGCTTGCTTCAATCCATATAAAGCTTTCTTCAATCTGCAAAACATATCCAGTTAATCTGACAACTGAAATCCTTTCGATTGTTCCATGTAGACCTCTTCCTCTAGCCCACCATTCAAAAATACAAACTTAATATCCATCTGATAGACCTTGAAATCTTTATGAGCAGCAAAAACTAAGAACATCCTGATAGCTTCCATTCTTGCCACTAGAGCAAAATTATCCTGAAAATCTATGCCTTCTACTTGTGAGTAACCCTTACACACAAGCCTTGCTTTATTTCTGACCATGTCTCTTTTCTCATTCAACTTGTTTCTAAATACCCACTTTGATCCAATAATGTTTTTATCTGTCAGTCTAGGAACCAAGTCCCAAGTTTGATTTTCTCAATTTGCATAAGTTATTTCATAGCTTCCATCCAATGCTCATCTTTACATGCTTCACTTACAGTCTTTGGTTCAATCTCATAAAGTAAACATAGATTTATCTCACCAGCAGTAGCTCTACTTCTTTTCAATACTCCTTTTGTCTTGTCTCCAATGATCTGACTTTCTAAATGATTTTTCTGCACATATTTAGATGTCTTAGGGGACACCATCAAAGCTCTTCTTCTTCTTCATTCTGATTCTCTTGCTTATTCTTCTCTTGTTCTTCCACAACTTCTTCAGTCCTTACTCAATCAGGTTGATTAGATACACATTTATCAACTTCAATAGAGTTCTTCATTGCTTCATCAACCTTGAAATTTGTGCTTTCTAAAATCTTTCTCGGTCTTTTATTGAAACATCTGTAAGCTTTTCTTCTAGTAGAATATCTAAGAAAAATACCTTCATCACTTCTAGCATCAAACTTCCCTAAATTTTCTTCATCCCATCTGATATAACATTTGCTTCCAAATACCTTGAAATACTTAACAGTAGGAATTCTTCCACACCATAGCTCATAGGGGGTCTTAGTACTATTTTCTCTTGCTTGAACTTGATTGAATACATAGATAGTAGTGTGAATAAATTCTCTCCAGTAAACTTCTAGTAGACCAACCTCAATAATCATTGATCTAGTAGCTTATTGAATTGCTATGTTCTTCCTTTCAACGACTCCATTCTGTTGAGGAGTTCTTGAAGCAGATAACTATCTTTTATTCTGTGAACTTCACAAAACATATTAAACTCATGGAAGGTGAAATCACCACCTCTATTAGACCTTAAGCATTTTATTCTCAAATTTATTTCATTCTCAACCATAGCTTTGAATGTCTTGAATCTATCTAATACGTTAGGTTTTCCTCTACGAAATGTAACCCATATATACCTAGATTAATCATCAATAAAAAATATAAAGTACCTTTCACCTTGTATACTTCTCACTCTTGTAGTACCATAGAGATTTGTATGAATTAAATCTAGTAGTCTAGTAGTAGATTGTTCCTTTGATACGAAGTTGTGTCTTGCTTGCTTTCCAAACTAGAAATTCCTGCAAATAGCATTAATAGGCTTTGTAATCCCTAGTAAATCTCTCACGATTGTACTACACTAATCCTTGATAGATTATCAAAATTCATATGACACATTCTTTGATGCCATAACCAACTGTCATTAATCTGAGTCATAAAGCATCGTCCATCAACACCCTTAAGCCGATATATATTTCCTTTAGACTTATTTCCTCCAGCAATCACTATTCCAGATCCTTTCCTGATTTCACATGTCTCATCCTTAAATACAAGATTATATCCTTTACTACACATTTGTCCAACACTTAAGAGATTATGTCTTAAACCTTTAATATAGTAGAAATCATTAGTATTATGCTTGCCATAAAAACTTACTGAACATATCCCACAAATCTAAGCACCGGTATCATCTCCAAACATAACTAAGCCTCCATCATATTTTTCAAGTTTAAAAAACTTACTCTTATCACCGGTTATGTGATGTGAACAACCACTATCAACAACCCAATAGTTCTTTTCTTGTTTAGAATGTAGGTCAAAGATTACAATACCTTCACTTTTCTCCTTCTCCAGAGGGCATTCCTTCACCCATTTTTTAGAATTAGCAGAAGTAGGTTCATCTTTTATAGCCAAGAACAAGCATTCATTGTCATTAGGATCTCCATAATCAGATTCCTCATTAGAAATACTAGCATCCTCATTCACATAATATGCTCTATTGATCTTCTTACCTTTGTTTTCTTTGTTAAATCTTTGTTTATTCCTCTTAGCTCTTTCTCGACATCTCAAAGCATAATGACCTATTCCTCCACAACTAAAGAATTTAAAGGGAAACTTACCTTCATACTTATCAGATCCTTTTATCATCCTTCTCACAAAGTTAGCTTCTACTTCATCAAGATTTTCTTCATCTGGATCTTCAGCTCTTGTAGCCTTAAAAGTAGTTTCTGATTTGGATCCATTTCTCAAATTTGACTTTCTCATCTCATAAGATCTCAAAGTTCCTAATAACTGATCTTTAGTGTAATTTTTGTAGTCTATATGTTCTTCAATAACACATACCTTTTCACTATATGCATCAGGGAGAGTTCTGAGAATCTTCTTTACAATCCTAGATTCATCTATTGTAGCACCAAGTCCTTGCATTCCAGCTACTACCTCATCCAATATCTCTACATAGAATTTAACATTCTCATCTTTAGACATATGCAGGAGCTCAAATGTGTCCAAATTTTGCAACATTGCTTCTTTGACCCTTTCATCTCCTTCATACGCCTTTTCTAAAGCATCCCAGACTTCTTTAGCAGTCTTCAGATTTTGAACTTTAATCAACTTGGAATGTGTAAGACTATTCTTCAAAATGAACTTTGCCTTATTGTTCGCTTCATGTGCCTTGATTTCAACAGCTATACTTAGACCATTAGTAGGAGTGTAAGTAGTTTTGTAATATTTCTCAACATCATATCCACAATACTCTAGATATTCTTCCATTAGTATTTTCCAAATAGCATAATGAGTTCCATCGAACTTCAACTACTCAAAAGTGATCTTGCCAACCATCCTAGACCTTCCTTAAGTGGTTAATCTCTTATCCAAGGAACCAAGCTTTGATACCAATTGTTGAACAAGATAACTAAGAGGGGGGTGAATCAGTTGTAGCAAAATTTAATCTTTAAAAAATTCACTGAACTCATATCAATCACAAATCCTTTACTTTACTGAAATGATTAAACATTAGGTGCAAAGGAAAAAAGTGAAAAGCAACACACATACACAATAACACCAGATTTACGTGGAAAACCCAATAAGGGAAAAACCATGGTGAGGATTATCTCACAATATAAAGAATATCAAAGCCGATTACAAAGGTTCACTTCCAAAATAGGACTAACTGCTCGAATCAAGACTCACTATCTAGTGAGGGTTAACGACCCGAAGGGCTCACTGCCACATAGATACAAAGAAGATAGAAGAGATATGTTATAGAGAGAAGACAATCTCAATGCAACAAAGATTTCCACCATAATTCACTCAAACACTTGTAGACATGCATGAATGATAGACTACACCTTTAGCTCAATGCATTCAAAAATTCAATGATTAGATTTCACATTGATCTTCCAAACTCCCATCACATACAAACTGATTCACATCTATTTCACATCTATCTTGCTCTGTTTCTTCACACTTATCTCTTTATACATCTTTCACCAATATCTCATCCTGTACTTATACCAACTTCAACTTTGAAATATATCCAAATTTGGTCATCCATCATTTAAATTCAAATTAGGTCAGTGCCAAAACATTCTAGGGTGGAGTTATAATGAGGGTGACCCAAACACACTCTTGATGAACTTTAAAATTAATGTTTAACAAAAGGTTGACCAAACCAATGTAAAACACATAGAACAATTAAGCACACACAACCCTTAGCCTGATCCAATCTTTCTAGACAACAAAATTATCTTCAACACGATCAAAATAGCTTAACTCTAGAACCACAAGTCATAAGACTCATCCAAAAAGAAGTTTGAACCAACTACATTTCTCTCAGACCTCGGCCAAATACCTTGAAAAAAACAATTCACAACTGGTGAACATTACTCGCATTGTACAGCGAATCAGAATCCCAAAATATGGATATAGTAGCTTTCAACAATCATGATCAACATATTTGAATCACACAAACATAGGAGCAAATCCCAGAGCAAAACCTAGAGCAACCACTGAACACTTGCAACCTTTCTTCATTACAATTTTCTTAATATACTTGACATATAAAACCAATAAATTGCATCCATGACATCAATGAAAACATCAACCATTTGATAACCAATTGATGAGTTGACATCAATGAAAACACCTTCATTCTTGAAAAAATCTCCCCCTTTGTCATTGATGGAAATACATGATGTGAAAAACCATCAAAGACAACACAATAGTTCTGAACACACTTAAAAACCATCAATGACAACACCTTCATTCTTGCAATAGTTGACCCCTAAAGCTTCTGTAAAATGACTTGCCACATAGATTTACCATCTTCCCAATCTTTCTTCATTGCTGCAAGCATTTTTTATTGCGACTCAAGCTCAACCAAGGTTTCCTCTCCTTCTTTTAGAGTGCTAGGAGTTAGATTTAGCTTTGAAATCTTATCTGTACTGGAGAGAGCACTTGAGATAGGTATATACTTCATCTTCACCAAGTCCCTTAGCTTCTCAAACTGTTTGATTATGTCTTCCTTCCGGCTCTACAGAGTAAAGAAATTGTTATGTAAGTCCACTATAGCAGTCTAGGTATGATCATCTCTATCTTGTACCAGATCATAAAATTTGATGCACTGCTTATTTTTGTCTCAGTTGCATCCATGGAATCCTTTATGCTTTGTGTGGCATCCAACCACTTCATATAATACAAAAACAAAGTATTTGCTTCTTCCTCACATGCTTCCACTTCCTTCAAGCATTCTTCAACTTTGTTGTGTGCAGATGCACACTTTTTTATAATATCCAAAAATTTCTTCTTTGCAAGCCTTGCCTTAATTTCTATTTCAACTTTTCCTTTTAGTCCAAAGGCATATTCCTTGAAAATCAATAACTTGAAGTTCTCCATTGTAGATAATGATGTATCAATGTTCAATGTTTGTACTAGGGGTTATCTCCTACAATTCCTTTATAGCTTCATCCATCAATTCGACACTCTTTTGATATGTTTCAATAATCTCTTTTCTTGTTGATGTGTGACACACATCACCTAGATGCGACTTGTGAATGGGAGAAATTTTATCTATGACTACACTTCCTTGTTGTATAGGCAACTACAATAATTGAGATGAGACAACTAGTTGGAATCTTACGTTTTTAGACAAAATATATTTTAAAGGATTATCAGAGGAAGATTCACCAGATGGCTTAGGTAACTCCAAGTTTTCTTCAGTTTCTTCATCCTTCCTGGACTCAGTGTTCTCCTCTTCCTTTGCCTTATCTTCTTCACCAGATGCCTTATCCTTGTATTCATCATCCCTTTTCTCTTCATCTCCTTCTTTATCTTTATCCTTCTTTCCTTGCTCATTCTCCTCATTCTTGTCTTCTTCTTCTTCTTCTTCTTCTTCTTTCCTCTCACCATCATTTTCTTTTCCTTTCTCTACTTCTTTATTCACATCATGTTTATCACCTTCACCAGTGGCCTATTTTGCATCTTTCAAAGGAATAGATTCCTTTGGGTTGCCTTGATCATTGCTTACCAGTGGGAGATTTGACCTGTCTTCTGTAGTATCATGAGTAACCATAGGAATAGAGGTATTGTCCTTAGAAGTTTCTTCTCTAATCACTATCTCTTCTATAACATTTTCAATTGGTTCTTTTGTGTCTAGAGGAGTATTGTCTAGATTTCCCTCTACATCAATAACTCCATCATTGATCTCATGCTCATGTTGAGCATCATCTATGTGCATATTTCCTTCCTCATTAAGTTTTGGTACACTGGAATCATCATTTAAACCTTCTTCAATTGTCAGGAGTAGACCTAACTTTACAAGTTCCTCAACATTGTCATTACACTCTTTCTGGATCATATCATGATCATTATGATCCATTCCCATACATATGTTTAACTTCTATTTAGTTCTAATCTCCTTGTTGTAGATGGTAGCCAATGTGTCTCGGTCTACTTCAGTCAAGGGAGCACCAACTCTTTCTAGGGCCTCATCTTTCATCTTTTCAAGTTCCATAATTGCATCCTCTCTTCTTTTTAGCAAAACAAACCAAACATCATCTGGTATATCCTTCCAGATATTATGTATATCTATTTCAAATACAACAATTTATTTTACTATAGCTTCAATTATTGTAGCTTTATCTACCTCATCAACTTCTTTATACATTTCTGTTGTTTCCTTAACATCTCATTTGCACTATACTATTGAATAATGCTTCAAGATTTATAGGGGAGTGAGGTCTCTCAGTTTGATTATGCTTCTTTTATTTTACTAGAGGCTTCTTTGTTTCTTTTAGCTTCTTCTCTAGAGAATCTTTCTTGGCTTCCTTCTTGTTTTCCCTCTTCTATATTTTTAAAGATACTTTTTATTTCTCAACTTCCTCCTCACTCTTTGTATCTACAATATCAATTTTCTTCCTTTTTCCTGACTAGAGGGGTCTCATCTGCTTGGAAAACTCTTCTTCATCAACAAAATTGATGCTAATATCCTTTTTCCTTGTGGCCTTTTGCTTGAATCTCCTTGTAGAAACAACAGGGGGTACGGTGGTAGCAATTTTCTTTGCTTCTTCCCTAGTGGCATGAACTGCAAGAGGGGTAGTTGTA
Source organism: Sequoia sempervirens (assembly GCA_007258455.2). Classification (NCBI taxonomy): domain Eukaryota; kingdom Viridiplantae; phylum Streptophyta; class Pinopsida; order Cupressales; family Cupressaceae; genus Sequoia; species Sequoia sempervirens. Next base: position 17,690,776 of record VDFB02047144.1, on the reverse strand, counting down.
GATTCCATTTTCTCACCAGTAGTAGGAAGAGATGTGACAAGGGATCTTCCTAATCTCCTTGAGCTACCTGCGGCTTCTGCTACATTCATATAAGCTCTAGCTCTATCTCTAACATAATTAACTCTTTCCTTTAAAATACCACTCTCTTGTGCATTTATGTCAAGCATTTTGTCAACATTCTTTCTCATCATTGGTTTCTTGAATTCTAGGTGAACTTCCATTGATTTTTCTTTATATGTTCCATACCTTGGCTTGTTAGGATCTTTAGGACTATTCAACAATACCTTTTCACAACCAACAAGTTCTACCTCTAACACATCATAACCTAGTTCTGAAACCCAAATGGTCCTAGGTTCTAGTACTTCCATCATACAAAATTTTGTGGAGACTAGAAAAGTGATGTCATTTTTGTATCTTTCCACTACACTTCTTTGAATTCTCTATATTTCATTCATTCTTCTTTGGAATATTGCAAAGAAGGCTACAAGTGCATCATCCTAGGCATTCATATCTCCAAGGATTCTCATCTAATATACTATTTGATGTGCAATGGGCCTTGTACTTGACCAATTGACCTTTCCAATCATAGGAACTTCCCTCAAGAAGTAAAGAGTAGAAAAATTACTAATGTGCCATATTTGAACACATACTTCTTAATTTCCTTCAAATTCTCCATCATTTTTTGTTGAAGCAACTCACAGAGGTCATAATCAACATTGTTCTCAACCATGTCTTGTGCCACATGAATTACCGTGGTAGAGATTGAATTGTCTCTATCGGTGTAATATATTTTATATCCAATGAGAATAGATGCATACCTAATCGTTGGACTTCTGGTAGGATTCATCATGAGGGCTCTTTGATCAAAGGTTTCACTTGTTCTCTCCATTACATCCTTGTTTTTTATAGATTTCAAGACTAGAACCGGTATGATTGACCATAAACCAATTATCTCTCTAATTACCTCCTTTGTAATCATATGAGGGCCATCAATCCACATAAATTGGTCATGAATTCTACTCAGTGCCATCCTAATCCATTTGTTTTCATAGAAAATTTTTGGAAACAACTACCATACATCTAATTTATTTTCAACTAGGGCTTTGTACGTTGGTATCAGGGTGAAGTCATCTCTAGTTAACTCATTTTCCCATTATTCCTCAAGCTTAGTGGTTGAATGTTCATCCATGTTATCATGAATTTATGCCCTAATGTCTTCAGTAGGTAAAACCTCATAAGGTATATGGGAGAATGCACCTAAAGGATCATCTTCTATGGATCTAGTGAGATATCTTTTGAACTTAGGTTGAGGTTTTTGTGAAACATCTACAACCCTTGGTGTTGCCATTATATTCAAACTACTTTTAAACAACAATTCCAAAAAAATAGGGTATGCAAGAATTGCTAAATACCTTTTTCTTTGCTTCACTGAACTAGGGTTTTAATGCTCTTGCAATGCTAAATCGACTTGAACTCTTCAAATTCACTTTCCATTGCTCTATTCTCCTTCAAATTCTTTTGATGAAATGAATTTTCCTTGTCAAATTTCTTATAATTCTTCGATTTTACATAATTATGTAATAAATGCTTCAAATCATAAAGCTGGCAACCATAAAAAACTGTATGCACAATCACCTTCTCAAGCTCCAAAAATCTTTGCATTAGCAAATTTCCTTTCACAATCTTCTCCAATAGATCAGGCATTCCATTCTTCATGACATATCCTCGCGATATTGCTTCAACACCTCTTTTCTAGTGGGGGACATAAGATATCCATTAAAGCTCCCCCTAAGCCATAACTCTAGTCTTAGTTATCAAAGGAAACATCTACACCAAAGGATGGTACATACTCTCCATTTTTCTCAGTCTCCTCTTTATTTCTCCAAATCTTCTCCATTTCCTTCTTCACTTCAACCATATCAATATTTTTGACTAGTTCATTCTTCTTTATCGAATTATCCTTTCTTGTATTTATGCTTTTGTAAAAATTAGCAATATTTCCGAGCCTACTACAATTGTTGCATATGAAATTTCTTTGAGCATTATTCCTTCCATTCATTCTATATTTGCATTGATTAGCTTTATATCTAAATCCATAGCATACATATAACAGTAACCATTGCAGGATTGAATCATTCTACCATTGTTATATCCATTCATCATTTGACTTCTACATTCATTTTCTCTATGTCCAAATATTTTTCATGTAAAGCATTGACAAGTAAAGGATGGAACATTCTGATTCATTTTGCTTCTACATTCCATTACTCTATGTACATATTTATTGCAAGAATAAAAAATACCATTGAAATATGGGTACCTTTGAGCATTTGGTTGTTTGACCAAAGGTCTTCTAGCATTATTTCTTTGATTCTGAATCTTTCCATTTTTCTTCTTTTCTTCAATCTTCTTTGGTTCATTGATCTTCTTTTCTGTATTAGGTGTTTGAGCTGCTTTTGAGCTTTCACCTTTTTCAAGTCCCAAACCACCTTTGTATTTAGATGCTTTCTGACTTGCAATCAATTGATCAATCATTATGGAACGTGTCTTGAATTTTTCTTTATGACGTCTTGCCTTCTCCTAATTCGATCTTAGATTTACCACTTCTTGTTGAAGCTTATGTATTCATCAATTTTTCTTTTTACCATTACATTCATACATTCCTCAATTCTTTTCAAATATTCCACTTGTACTTTTAGTCTGGTGATGTCCTCATTTGCTTGCTTCAATTGGTCATTGACTTCCTTATTCCTTTCTCTAAACTTCTTGATCTACTCTTTCAATTTTTTGATGCAATCATTTTCTTCCTTAAGATTTTCCTTCAGATCTCTATTTTCACCTTCAAATTTGTCAAGATCTTCAAGAGAAAATTTTAGTTCTCCATCTTTTTCAAGCATGCAATATCCTTCTATGTATTCAATAGTAGGAATCTCTTTCGGAGGAACTGGAAACTTTCTATCAACCATGTGTTCAATCTCTAAGATCTCCCCAAAGCGGTCAAGCTCCTTCTAGGTCTCCAAGCTCTGATACAAATTGTTGAACACTCAGAATAGTGAGAGGGGGGTGAATTAGTATTCTATTAAACCATTCAAACATTATCCATCCAATTAGAAAAGAACATTCAACTAATGTAAGAAAAGAAAGCATGAAACATCCACAACATAAAACAACACATGAACACCAAAATTTTTACGTGGAAAACCCAAAATGGAAAAAACTAGAGTGAGTGTTAGCTCACAATATATTATATCCAGCTATAGTATATCCAGCTATAGTATATTAGAGAAATGCTCAGTGTAGGTGGAATCACTATCCAATGGATTCACTTCCCACAGATAATAAGATAGAAGATAGATGGTGTGGTTCACACCTTATTGAATTGTTACAATTGCATCTACAATATGTTGGATTGTAGTTCTAATGAAGTACAAAATCAATCTTTGCATTGATTATGATCAATGCTCTGCTTTTCTTTGAGTTCATACAATTCACACAACTCTGATCATATTTTCATCACACACATGTAGGTGGAACACCATACAAATCATTTATCACTCATTACTTTCGTACATCATCTCAACGAACACCAAAAATAATCTCCTATATATATCCACATCAAGTGTATCTTCAATTAGGTCAACCTAATTGGAAGTAACACATAAAATTGAACTTCTTATCCTCAAAACATTTCATCCACATCTTGTGCCTTAATTAAAAATTCAATTCACCTCTAGATAGGTCAAGATGGACCTAATATAGGTCCTACATAAGATTTCAACACATATTAATCCTTTACAAAACACAAAACGTGTTAGGTTGGCCCCAAATAAGACCTAAACATAGAAACCTTCATTTGTTTACCCAATTCACCACATGTGGAACTCAAAACATGATTCCTTCTATAATTCCCACTCAACTAACATTTGAAATATTATCTTCAACACCGCAACACAAAATATTCATTTGCGAAGGAATGCACAATCTCCCACATAGACACACTATACAAGAAATAATTGTATATGCAAAACTAAACTGTCATTCATATCTTCTAGGATACTTCACCAAACAAAAAAATCTCTTGGATTTGGATGCATTTGATGTTCACCAAATTACTGTTAGAATTGTAGAGTGACATCTCTATTTGTGGTGCAGTGAAAACCCAAAAACTGACGCACTAAACCACTGTATTGACAGGTTAGATACTTAGACAACTTTCTATGTAGCTGTACTTTCTAAACCAAATTATTCTAAACAAATATCTTCAAATACAATTTTAAATCGTGCAAGGATGATCCAAAAAAATGTTGACATCAATGATAAAATTGGATCATGCAATATGTACATACCATGCTCATGTTGCCAGACACCATCATCTTCCAAAAACAATATGTTGAATATTGTACTTATATTAATATATTATGTAATGAAACATCCATTCCAATTATAGATCAAATTAGTAGTAAATTATTGTTTTCCATCGCTATAGTGTTTATCAACACTTTAGCATGTGTATTTTCTTCCATATTTTGTTAGGGGTGGGGGAAATAAAAAATTTATTCAAAAATAATAAAATACAAATAAACTAAAGAGATATCTAGATGACTATAACTATCATAACAATCAATAGAAGAAGAATCCATAAAGGATCTCTATAGTACCACCCTTAAAAATTATTTGAAATTCTAAAGATCCAAGCAAGTCTTGTCTTTCCTAACCCCAAAAAATTAAGTAAGTCCACTTAATCATCATGAATAATATGAAGAGTATATTGAGATTTCTCTTGATCCTAATCTCCCCAATCCCCAACATTCTAATTACACAACAATTTAGAAGCCCATTTATCTAGACAAGCAACAACCTTAATTCATTCTCTAGGAATATGAACAAAGGAGATTAATTCAAATTTTGTGACCAAAGACACCAATTTCATATTCTATAAGGAATCTTGTAAATTTATTTTATTTACAAAGGAAACAAAAATCATAGAGTTAATTTCACATATATAAATTTTTTGTATCCCAATGCACAAGCTCTTTTCAAAGTTGTAAGAATGCCCTGAACCTCCATTTTATTATTAAAATGTAGACCCATGTAATTAGAAAGAAGAAAGTGAATTAATCCTTCACTATCATGTCCAACACCATCAATCGTCCAATACCTATATTACCCTATGAGGAGCTATTTGTATTAATATTAAGAAAACCACAAGAAGGGAACCAATTACTTGACTGGTTCACCTTCTTAGAGATCTAAAATCTAGTACTGGGAATAACATTTGAGGTAGAGGGAAAGGAAAAATACAAGAGTCTAACAAGGTTCAAATATGAAGCATTCAGAGGATCATCAATATAGAATTTATCCTCAATGGTCTCTTTGAGTATGCACTTGATCTTATGCAAAACTTACATGACTCTAGTTTTCTATTCTTGGAATATATGATGATTTCACTCCAAAAAAGTATACCAAAGAATAAAAGAAGGACTAATATTCCATTTAGCCAAAAGGAAGGAAGCTAAAGTAGGGGGTTGTCCCAAAATATCCCAAAAATCAAATAAGAAAGTGGCATGAATATTAGGTCTATTCTAGAGCTTCCATTATAAACTCCAAATTTCTGTAGAAAATGGGCACTAAAAAAAGGTGATTATTAGACTCTTAATTAGTGTCACAAAGAACATAGATGGAAGGCCCACAAAATCCCCACTTTATGATATTAGCTTAGGTGAGGAACTTATTATAACATAGTATCCATATAAAAAAATACACTTTGACCAACCATATTTATTTCATATTATTCTCCACTAGGGGGACTCTACATATCTTTCTTTCTACTTTCTAGAGAATGATTACCAAGAGAAATTGAATAAACACCTTTAGGATTGTGACCCTAGGTAAGGATATTTGAGTCTTTAAAAGATCTATAAGGTCTAGCTACTAGAACTAAAGCAAGTATCATGATCCTTTGAAGAACCCGCTCTTTTCCAACTCTAGGGCTCTTTAAAACATCGAGCTGAAGACCTCCCTAGAGGAATAATACACTTAAAATCATCAACCTTGAACCATCCAATATCTAGAAAGGTATTACAAAGAGGCTAAATTTGAGGGAAAATGAGAGAATAGGAGAATGATTATCCTAGGAATCATCCCAAAATAAAGTGTTATTACCATGATTAGTTATCTATAATAGCCCTTCCTTTATAAGTAAAAATATCTTCTTAATAGTGTTTCAACTCATGGAATCTTTCCCACTCAAGGCCATTCACAAAATGTCTTCATCAACCACCCTTCCCAAATATTTAGAGTTGAGAATTCTATCCCATGATTAATTTGGACTTTTATGATATCTCCAATATGATTTGGCCAATGAGGCCTTATAATTGAGCTTATATTGATGAAGGCCAATGCCCCAATCCTCTTAGATCTACAAACCAATCCCCATCTTGGGAGACTCCAATTTTTGAATTATAGATTTATTTCCAATAATAAATTTTCTGATAGAACATAAAAATACTTGAGAAAACTCTTAGTAGAAACTAAAATTAAAAATATATAGATAGGAAAATATTACAATATTTCTTTTATAGAAGTGAATCTACCAACAAAGGATAACCATGTAAAGTTCCAATGACTCACCCTCATATTAAATGTATCCATAATTTTCTTCTAATGTTCTCTTTTAATATTTTTACTAGAAAAGGGGATTCCAAGATAATACATAAGTAGGATCCCAATGTGAAAGTAATGAATATAAAAAATTCTATGTTGAATAGGCTTGGGCATATTAAAGAAGAAAATGATAGATTTATCCTCATTAATTTGTTGATTAGAAGTAGATAAGTATATTTATAAAACTTTATTAAAGTTGATTGCCTCCAAAATTTATCAACCCCTATCAAGCCATTATAGTCCACAACTAAAGATGGGATTGAGAGTCAAAATGTAGATCCCAAGACCAACCTTGAATATTGATACCTTTCTCTCTATGCTACTTCAAAAAATGACCTAATACTTCAACCATTAAGATAAATATACAAGAAGATAAATGATCTCCTTGTCTAAGGCCTCTGATTGATAAAAATGAGTTGGAGTGTCATTTATTAACACAAAAAAGGAAGTTGAGGTCACACAAATCACAACCCAATATGAGGAAAACCTAAAATCCAATAAGATATTACAAAGGAATGAGCAACTTAACTTGTCATAGGCCTTAAACATATCAATCTTAATGAGCATGATTTTTTCTTTAGAGGTAGATATAGAATGAATGGATTCAAATTCCACAATAATACCATCCCAAATCTAACACCCTTTCACAAATCCCCTTGCTTAAGAGAAATTAGAGAAACCAAAAAATTATTTAAATTCTCTACAATAATCTTGGTCATTATCTTATATGTTACATCACAAAGAGCAATAGGATGAAAAAATAAAAAGAGGATGCTCCTTATTTTCTAGGAATTAGAGCCAAAAAGTTAGAGTTTATGGATTTGAACATCTTATTATTTTGTGATTCATAAACAATCTATATTAAGCTAAATTTTAAAATTTATCATAATTTATAGAAAATTCTATATGAAAACCATAAGGCCTAGAATTTTTATCTTTCTTTATCTAGAACACAATTGTCTCAAGCTTCTCCATAGAGACAGGGTCTAAGATTAATTTGTTCATATCCTCTGAAACTAAAAGGAGGGATTCAATCAAGAATAAGTATATCTTCCTTTTGTATCTTGATGGCTATGCTTAGTAAATAAAGAGGAAAAGTGCCTAAAAATTTCCTTGGAAATATATTGAAAGGAGGTCAATTGTTCTACCTTATCTAAAATGAGGGAATCTATAAATTTACCACCTCTCTGCTCTTTCATATAATTATAAAAAAAATGTTTTCATCACCTTCCTGAAGCCAATCAATCTAGGATTTATATTTCTAAAAAATTTCCTCATTAAGTTACCATTCTAAAAGTTCTTTAGAACATATAGACTTACCTTAATAGCTCCTTAGTCATCCCATCATATTTAATCTAAAATGTGATTCTCTCCAACCTATTTTGAAGATAATTTTTAATTTAAAAAATTCCAAATAAAAATCTACTCCACTTCTTATGTTTATACTTAACAAATTGAAGTCTCTTGGAAAAGGAATACACAGTTGTTCCAAAATTAGGATTCCCTTATATCCACCAACCCTCCACTAGTTTGGTAGATCTGAGTGCTGAATTCACACAAGTTGGAAATTAAAAGGATTTTTTTGGATTAAGAGCACCACGGAAGAAATTTTGATAAGATATTGATTAGACCCTTTCTACCCCAAAATATTTGAAAATGAAGTCCAATTATTACCAACACAATAATCTGAGATAACAAACCTATTAGATCTTTCTAAGAGTCATTTTTTCACCTTCTATTATTTTAGAAGATTACATTTCTTGGCATCACATATACCAAATTAATAAAATATATATTATCTCTCAATAAAGAAGAAGATGGGCCAAGATGACCTATTACCCCTCTCTTCTCATATAGAATAACTATAGCATTAAAATCACCTACTAAAATCTAAGGGAAAGTAGGGAATACAAAAAGTGTTGGCAATTTGTGATGTAGGGGCATCGTTGTCCATCCAAATTTTGGTTTGAATTTCATTTCAGTTTGTTCAGTTTTGAGTTTCTATAGTGTTTTGGTGGTTTGGGCGTTTGGATGTGTTATGATGTAGCCTCCTGTCGCAATGCATTTTATCTTCTTTTCGCATATAGGTCAGGAGCATTATGTGAGTCAAATTCAGTTATGTTGTGTAACTGGTGGGGGTTGATAGATGTTGAGTCATATTGTGGTGTCGATGTGAACGATTACCTTCCTTAGATCGAATGTTTTGGAGGAGCATTTTTGGATATATTATTGAACAGTTATGCTTGGAAAGTGTTTTCTCCTGGAAAGGCTGAGTTGAGTCTAGGCAACATGGTAGCCATATGACGAGAGGGAGCAGATCGTTGTTGGAAGGTGAACAAACGTAATAGAGGGAGGATAGTTAAGAGGCTGTTATAGAAAGTGGAGGTCAAATGGGATGAAAAGTAGGCCAATAAAGGAAACGTAGCCGATAAAGAATGATGGGTCGGTTAAAAAAGAAAGGTCATTAAGGAGGAATAAGAGTCTGAAGACATAATAGGAGAGGAAGGCTGATATGATGATGAAGGGCTGGGAAGATTAAAAGCAACCATGGTAGGATGTGGAAGAGAGCCGATAATGAGAAGAGGCCGAGAAGAATTAAGGGAGGCCAATAATGTGAAGATAAGAGGAGCCGTGGAAAAGATCGAGCACAATCGAATGGAGGAAGAGAGAGGGCGGTAAATAATGGAGAGTGATACAGATTAAAAGAGGGTCGAAAGATTTGAGAGACCAAAGACATAGACATTTAAATCGAGAAGACAAAAATGGTTGTGGAAGATAGGATGAGGAGTCATGGATAAAGAAGAGACAAGGGAAGAATAAGAAGGGTTCTAGAAATCCAGAGGATAAGAGCATCGATCCTTGAAGGATCTTGTTCATCTGTAATCTGAATTGGATTCTCTTGTATGAATAAAGATGTTGTTTCCTTGTGAGTAATTTTTTTATCGTTATCAAATGTGATCTGTCAGGTTCGGTTATAGATTAATGATGGAGTCTCTATTTCATATTTGAATGTTGTCATGATATTATAAGCTCCTTTAGTTTTCATATTGATTATTGTGTTGTGAGGAAAGAACCACCGAGTTTGGTTCTTTTTATGAGTGTCTAGACTCTATCTCCATCAATTGGTATTAGAGCCCAAAAGATTTGGGTTGTAAATGTTTATTGATTGTTGGTAGATTGATGAAAGCATAAATTATTGTGCGGCTATGTGTGTTGCAAATTAAGAGATTGAGTTCAAAAGACTAGCAGAACGAAGGAAAGAGAAGCCACAGGTGATGAATCAATGAGACAAAAGATTGAAGATGCAGAAGCATTCAGGCAGAGAGAGTCTCGAGAAGAGAGACAAAAGGCAGGAAAATAAAAGTAGGCAAAATGAAGAATTCGAAAGAGAAATGGCAGAATTAAGCAAAGATTTGGAAATGGTGAAACAATGGTATGAGGAACAAAACCAAGGTTATTATTGGCTGTGGCCTATGAAGAAGAAACTGAAATGTCCTGTAGAGAAGATTGCAGAGAAAAGGAGGCAGAGCATGAATTCCTTGAGAAGTGAAAGGAGTACCCACAAAAGATGGGACAGGGTATGTGCATGATCATCATGAAAAAAATAGGCCTTTAAGTGGCAAAAAATTCAAAAAATATCAGAGTTAGGCAACTTGACGTAAAAATTTGAATAAGTTATCTATATTATTTAAAAAATATGTGAGAACAGAATTTGTAGCAAATTGAATGTAGTTTCTAGACTACTAGGTTTATTTAAAAATAAATAAATCTATTTGGTGAAAATTTAAAATTTCAATATAGTAGTACTTAAATTTCAGGGAAAAAATAAGAAGTAGGTGTCTGTCTAACCACCCTAACTGCAATAAAATGATAATATTTTAGATATAAGTAGAGGACTCATGTCCGGATGTGATGCATATTTTTTTGTATTTTTTTCCTAAGTAAATAATTAATTATGATTTTTTTATTACAACTTTTAAAAAATATAAAAAACTCGTATGTCTGACCACCTTAACTCGGTCAAAACTTCATGAAATTCATTTTTATTTATTTTTAATCCTATAATATGCAAAGCATAGAATGTGACACATATTTTGGATTCAAAAAATGTGATAGCGTTTGAAAGCTATAGATGTTTTTCAATCAACCTATCAATCAGGACTTTAGTCATAATTCAAATAGAAAATGAATAATAATTATTTATTAAATTCAAAGTAAAGCATAATTTATATTGGTGGAAAGCTGAGAATATCCTTTAGAAACCCTTTTTGTTTCATCAATTTTGGGTATAAAAAAAGTCGTCAGCCACATACCCTACACATACTCATCATATCGCCACTTTTTGGCCCATCATGATCCTGCACATACCCGACAATAGGAAGTTTCCATGTGAGAAACATACACCGAAAAAGGTGAAGGAAGTTCTTGTTGAAGGTAACATGAGAAGAGGAAGGAAAAAGGAAGAAGTGCCAAGAGTATCACTTGAGAAGGAAGGAAGTGTGGAGAAGAGAGTGACCATGAAGGAGGCACTTATGGAGACATTGTGGTCTCTTATTTTATTGTCTAATGATGTCTTTAAGCATGTGTATGTAGGTATGAAGAGCTTCACAGGTGAGGTCCATCATAAGACCTTGAAGTGGATAAGAGAAGGGTTTAGTAGAGCACCCTTGGATAGAGATGAAGATGAAAGAAGAGGAAAACAAATTACAGCAGTACAACAGGAAGAGGTACAATACAGGGAATATAAATATGAAGAAGAGCATATCATTATAGTGATTTCAAATGATAATATAGATGTTGAAGATGATTTTGAATGTCAAGATGTTTAGAATATATGGTAGATGAAGATAAATAAACTTGTGAAGGGAGAGAGTTGGCAAGCAAAGAGGTCAAGGATGAAAGAAATTTTGGATATCAGGTAAATGAAGGTTTAAATGTTGATTTTGGTTGTGTATGTGAAGATGAAACTATTGGTCCTTTTTAAATAAGTAAAATTAGGAAGGAGAATATGAAAGTTAATAAGGAAAGAAGGGTATTGGAGTGTTTAAATGTTGTAAGGGATCATAGATATAGAGTGCCAATTTGGAAAAGGAAATCGGTTGTTGAAGGGAAGCATTAAATGACAATGAAGAAGTTGTTTGCAAAGATTATTGTACCAAGGAGAAAGAACAAAGAGAGAGGAGCATATTGAGGAACAAATGGGCACCAAAAAGAAGGTTTTGGGAAGATGATTTGAGGATGAAGATAGAGCAAAGAGTGAGAAGTACAAGTGCAAAAATGAAAGGACAAAAATCCAATAATAAAGTATGTGTAGTGAAACAATTAGCAGCCACTAATTGTGGTGATGAGAAGACAAAGGTTGAGAGTTGGAGTCATGAAGAAAAGGACCACTCACAAAAAAAAGTAGTAATGAAAGATGAAATAGAGAATGAAGATCAAGGGCTTGCAACAACATTTGCAAAGAAGAAGCATAGTTCAATCCAGGTAAAAGGTCAGGTATTTGATTTTGATGATGATGATTTTGAGGCTTTGAATGAAATTTATGATTATGATGTGGATATGTGGAGGATGATAGATGAGAAAGGTGGGAGAAGTAAACATAAAAAGAGAAAAGAAAGCAAATACAAGCAAATTGCGAAGGATGAAAAGAGCAAAAACAAATTTAGGATGTTTATGGATGATGGATTAAAGATCAACCTCCAAAGGCAAAAGTGTGGAAAAGATATGAAGATACGCAAGGGGGATATAGATGTAAAACTGGAGAGATGAATTGAGAAAACCATAGAAGACCAAAAGCTTCCTGAGGAAGAAGGCATGCAGAGAAGATTGATTGAGAATGCAACAAGGAATATGACTGTTTACAATGAGACAACAATGGTCCTAAGTGGAGAAGATAAACAAGAGAATGGAGAAGATGAATTCTAGGAAAGGTATGCAACCATCAAACACAAATGGAATGTCCAGCTGGGAGGCATACAAATAGGTGGAGCAGTGACAAACGTGCCAATGGAGGTTGTGGCTGAAAATGAAAATACTGTTACAAATATTGAGGTAGATTTGGTAAAGGATTTTGTGAGAAGGGGTGTAAATAATGAAGTTGAGAATGACATAGTGTTGCAACAGTTGGCCTTGGATGATGTTTGGCTGGAAAAGGTGATAGGTGAGGTGGTAGGAAGTGAAAATGTGATGATGTGTGCAGCTGAAATAGGGTTTGATATGTAGAAGTGTGGAATGAGTAGATTAGAAGACAAAATTATTTATTTTCATTGTTGACAATTGGATGTAGGAAAATAGGAGGATGAATGGAAGAATTATTTTTATGAGTGAAGAGGTGAATAATGAACAACAATATTGGAGGGATGTGGCAGCAGTATCGTTAAGATGTTAGAAAAAGCGAAAGAAATGCAAAGTTGATTGTGGATTTATGATCTCATGTGTTGGAGCACATGCAACTTTTGTCCCCTGGGGAGTTTGATACAAGGGCATCACTCTCCATCCAAATTTTGGTTTGAATTTCATTTCATTTTTTTTAGTTTTGAGTTTTTGTAGTGTTTTGGTGATTTGGGCGTTTGGATGTGTTATGATATGGCCTCCTGTTGCAATACATTTTATCTTCCTGTCGCATATGAGTTAGGAGAATTATGTGAGCCAAATTTAGTTATATTGTGTAACTGGTGGGGGTTGACAAATGTTGAGTCATCTTGTGGTGTCAATGTGAATAATTTCCTTCCTTAGATTGAAATTTTTGGGGGAGAATTTTTGGATATATTATCGAATGGTTATGCTTGGAAACTGTTTTCTCCTAGAAAGGTCGAGTTGAGTCTAGGCAACATGGTAGCCGTATGATAGGAGGGATGAGGTCATTGTTGGAAGGTGAATAGATGTAATAGAGGGAGGTCGGCTAAGAGGCCATTATAGAAAGTGGAGGTTGGATGGGATGAAAACTAGGTTGATAAAGGAAATGTAGTGGATAATAGAATGATGGATCGGTTAAAAAAGAAAGGTCATTAAGGAGGAATAGGAGGCCAAAGACATAATAGGAGAGGAAGTCCGATATGAGGATGAAGGGATGGGAAAATTAAAAGAATCCATAGCAGGATGTGGAAGAGGGTCAATAATTAGAAGAGGTCAAGAAGAATTAAGGGAGGTCGATAATGTGAAGATAAGAGGAGTCGTGGAAAAGATTGAGCACAATCGAATGGAGGAAGAGAGAGGACAGTAAATAATGGAGAGTGATACAGATTAAAGGAGGGTCAAAATATTTGAGAGACCAAAGACATAGAAATTTAAAGTGAGAAGGCAGAAATGGGTGTGGAAGACATGATGAGGAGTCGTGGATAAAGATGTAAAAGTTTTGTTAAGGCATTCACAATGCATACTCTAGACAAAATCATGGTTTTTTGGTTTACATCCTTTCGTAGAGAAATATTTTTCTTGTATTTTAGAAGATAATATGGTTGAGATGTGAAGGTGTTATATCCAATAATTCAATCCATTACACCTTATGTAGTGAAAGATATAAGTAACAGTGTTCTGGTATATGTTTTGGTAAAGTGTTGATGAAGGCCTGTTGAAATGCTTTGTGTTCCTCCAGTATGATATATGTGATTGTGTAGACTTGGGGATATGTTTAGAGAGGAATATGAGATCTTCCATGAAATTCTTAGGTGTTTTGGTGTACATCAATGCAATATTTTAAGTATTGAAGTGTTACAGTCTACCCTATTTTCATCAATTCAATATGTTTCTCTTCTTGTACCAACATATGATGATAAATTTCTTTAGGAGAAGGTTGAAGAGATATTGTGCATAGACTAAATTACTCATGTGGATCTTGGTCCACATGAAGTTTTTGGTCTGCCTGATGATGTAAAGTTGAATAGTTGGTAGTTTTGGTGGTGTTATCATTGTTTGGGACAATGGTCTTGTTTCCTTCATTTACGATTGATCCTGATTAATTAATTTTTCTTTAGAGGATGTGTTGTGATTATTTTTGGTTTTTTTATGTCGTGTGTTGATCCACAACTCATTTTCTCTTCATAATGTATACGTTTGGAGCCGAACTATGTTGTATCATGCATTTCATCTAAAGGTCATCTTGGTGTCGACCTAATTGATGTTTTGAGTTGTTGCAAAGGGTATTTATAGAAGAAAAAATTCATTTATGAAGGGAACTGAGGATAGTGAATTAGAATTAAGGATTATGTTGAATATGAAGTGTTTAAAGTCACTATTATGGAGTGATTATGCAAAATGGGACTGAAACATCAACATATAATGGATGCTTCTTTATAACAGTTCATGTTCTTGTTTTTCATTAAAAAATTCATGTATCCCTCTCTAAGATATGAGTCTTAGTAGGTCCTCATATCTTTCCCTAAGGTTGTATGCCTTAGTCTACAAGTCCTTAGGTAGTGAGCCTTAACAACATTGTAATTTTTGTAAGTAGTGAGCTTCATATATTGTGAGTTAACTCTCACTATGGTTTTTCTATCATTGGGGTTTCCACATAAAAAACGTGTTTTCCTTGTGTGGTGCATGTTTTCATTTTTTCTCTTCCTTCAGTTAATGTGTTTTAATGTTTAATATGAAAATAAAAATGTTTAAGTTTTAGTATATGTTGATTCAACCCCCCCCCTCAACACTTTGGTGTGTTCAAAAATTGGTATCAAATCCAAGTTCCTTTGAGAAGCCTAACAACTGAGGTAGATCCTACAATTGAACACATGGGGTCTGTAGAAAAGATCAATGATATGTTTATTCCAAAACCAAGTCTAGAGTTAATGGAACTTGAAGTTTGGGACATCAATCCAGATGATTGTGAGGTAGACTTTGAAGGATAACTCCAGTCATATCTTCAAGATTTGGATGAAGCAAGAACACTAAATATGAAATATGAGGTCATGCTTGAAAAATAAAAGGATACAATTTACAAATTAAGGGCACAAGCTAAAGAATCAAAAGCAAAATTTGGAAAACTGAAAACTCAAATGGAAGGAGGTAAAGAAGGCAAGGCTAAACTCATGGAGGTAGAAGTTGTGATCTCTAATTTGAAAGTCAAAGTTGAAGAAGGCAAGAGGATTGAGGAATTCTTGAATATCAAGCTCAATGATAAAACTGTTGAATGTTCAAAGCTTGAGGAAGAGATTGTTACTCTAAGAAAAGAAGTAGAAAAAGAAAAAGAACAAATTGACAAGGGCTTGAAACTGAAAGGAGGTTTTGAAATTCTTGATGAGTTGATCAACTCTCAAAAACCATCAAAAGAGAAATATAATATTGGTTTTGAAAAGGGAAAAAATCCTATAACCAGTGTATTTGCTAACTTGTATGATAACTTCAAAGCTAATGGAAATTCTAGTATAGAGGAAGAGAAAGCTTGTACTGAAGATTCTCAGAAGAATGCCTTCAAAGATGCAAAGATGAAATGTGGATGGAATTCTATGTTTAATTATGGTAGTTAACTTTGTGTATATTTTTTGTAGATTAACCTCTTGCATCTCACAAAGAATTGTAGCATGTAGCAACTGGAAGTTGAACCCACAACAAAAGGAAGACTAGGACAACAAAATAGGGGAAGTTCTAGATTAAGTTAAATGTAATAACTACTGTATGAAGAAACTTGATGGAGTTGAATATGCATCATTATGACAAGTTAATAAAGCACTGGAAAAGAATAACTCTTTTGTTGATAGGATTCTGAATAATTGATTGTTTGTTTTACATGCAATTCTATTTTACAGAGTTTTAGTTCTATTAGGATTCTTCTTTCTTTTCAGTTATAGTTTTAACAAATCAATCTTAACTATATGCTCTGATATCTAAGAGTGGAAGTTAATGATTGTGGTTAGTTGTTACTTGGAATAAACTCCCACGTGCTTGTATATAGTTGGTGGTTGAGTCCTTAGATAGATTAGTTGATTTCAATATTTCGTTATCAACTATTTTTCAATTTTAGTTATTATCTACAAGACATGATGGTTATTTAGAATGATTTCATTAAATACAATCTATGAAGAAGATTTTGTGTAATCTTTTGTGATGTGTAATGAATGAAGTTCAATTTTACATGGATGCGTAGAATCTGATATTTAGATCTAGTTTAGTTAAGTGAGGACAACCACTTGAGTAGGCCACTCAAGGTAACTATTCTTCACTTCATTTATAGTCATTTATTTATGTTTAAGTAGTTATTTATATTCATCATTGTCTCATAAATTGCATGCAAGTTAGAATAGATCCTTGTATTTTGATTATCAATAATGAATTTTCATAAGCATGCATGTATTTGGTTAATCTATAATACTCCAAAGGTTAGAGTAAGTTTAATTGCTAGTTTGAGTACTTCTAAGTTAGTTTTGTAATTATTTATTAATAGTAGTTCAGTTACAAGATAAGTTGTAGGCACCTGTAGCCATTAGCTCTAGTTTGTTTCTTTCACTATTATACAGTTCTGTAAATTTTAGAAAGTAGAACATCTTGAATAGGATAACCTAGGTAGCCTTAAGTCTTTGAAGGCACATATAGTGCAACAACATCATGAGTTTACAAACCTTGGGTTGAAATTTTAATGTAGTATTTACAATGTTGAGTGGACTATCCAACCAACCATACCTCTAAATTGTGTAGGTTCTACCAAGTTTACAATACATTAGTTTAGACTCTACATTTTTGGTGTCATTGTTGGGGATGGTGCTATCTTCATAGACTTGTTTTCTAAGCTTTCATAGTTTACATTTTTCTTTTAGCATTAGGACTATTAGACTTAATATTTTTCACAACACCTAAAGATACACTAACATTCTGCATGACCACTACTATATAAAGCCATATTTCATGTATGTGGAGGCAAAGAGACTCTTTGGGAAGATTCATTCCCTCTACATGCCAAGAAGCCATAGCAAAAATTGGTGAATCCAGTACTCAGAGTGAGGGTAATACTAAAGAAGAAATTTTCCTATCACCAATATCTAGCACATAGACCCAGGGGACATACCAAACCATGGGTGATGTAGTGGATGATCATGAATAACCAACCCTTGAGTTCCCAATCAACAATCAAGAAAGAGATACTATGCTAAATAATATCCCTCCTTCAACATTATTAGTCTTTTATGGGTTGGTGACTGAAGAACCAAATACATTTATGTTTTAATTTGATGTCCTATGCAGAAATTATGACTATACTTTTGATGCTCATAGGCTCAAAACTATTCCCTACTACTCTAAAAGATGCAACCTTAAGATGGTTTAAGGGATTAGGCAAGGATGTTGTTCCTGATTGGGATACTATGAAAACAGTGTTCTTGGAGAAATACCAAGACTATTGTAGAGGACTTGATAGGAGAAGAGATGACATTTTCAGAATGTCACAAAAGGATGATGAGCCATTAGAAAATTACATGGAGAGATTTAAGTTTTCCTTGAAGAAAAACCCACAAAACAAGTTGTCTGAAGAATCCCTCAAGTTAGCATTTTTTAGGGAAGTCAATGAGGACTGTATAGATTCCCTCAACCTCATTGGATAAGGGGATGTCTCTCAAATACCATTTATATACATTTGCAAATTTTGCAGGAATTAGTCCAAGACTTCCACTAAAAGACCAAGAGAAGATAGGACATCCACTATTGGGAAATCATCCATAAGGGTTTCAAAGATAGAATTAAACAATTTGCTATCTAACATGAAGTAGGAAATTATTAGCCATTTATCCACTCAGTTGGACACTCTCCACAACAAGAAGACATAAGAGGAATGCTCATTGAATATTTCCCCAACTATAGGAAAAGGAAAGAAAACTGTAAATGCAAGAGGGTGGCTAGTATTTAGCAAGACAAGACCTGATTTTCATCCACTTGAAGGAGAGGATGGATAACTCTTTTACATAGTGCAAAGAAGGCTATGGAAAAAAAGACAAGGTATTCCACAAGACCCTCTTAACTTCAATTCATCCTTTCCCATTGGAAATCAAAATTTTGGTACTTGGAATTCTCTTCCTTGGGCCAACTAATCAAAATCAATAGAAAAACCCTCAACAATGGCAACCCCATGAAAATTGGAACCACCAGTAGCCAAATCATTAGTCACACCAAAATTTCTAGGGTTCCAATTACAATCCCCAATGGCCAACACAACAGAACCAATGGAAGCCTCAATGGCAAAAACTTCAGCAATGGAAATAGTAAAACATGAACTATCAATAGCCTATGCTTCCTCCTCAACCCCAACAGAAAGCCATTATGCCTCCATCAAATCCTACATCCCAACCACCCAAGCTACCACAAATACCTTCCTAACCTACGCCTAACCCTAACAACAATCCTGTCCAACAGGGTTATACTAATGAAGCTATGCAATACCCCACTTATGGGGTAGAGGTGAGTGATGTCCACCTCAGATCAGGAAAACAACTTGTTGGACCTTCATCACCTCAAATCACTGAGATGGAGGATGAGGAACCTATAGTTGAAGCTTTAAAAAAACACCTTTGGAACTTGAGTCAAATTAGGTACACCAAACTACCACAAGTCCAAAGCCTCCTTTTCATGAATGCTTATCCATTCAAAAGCATCACACACAAGCTAAGAAAGACCTACTAGGTCAACTTAGGGATATCAATATCAAGATCCCTCTCATCCAAGCTAGTAAGGACATTCCAATCCATACTAAAGCAGTCAAGGACCTATGCCTTAAGAAATTAGTGAGGAAAAGGAAGGATCCTCAAGTAGTACATGTCTTAGGAAACCTTGTAGATATCATGTTAGGGAACATAATTGTCCCTAAAGACACAGACCCTGGTAGTCCAGTAGTGGAAATTAAGATTAATGGGACCCTTATCAAGAACACCTTAATATACTTAGGGGAAACAATCAATGTTGTGACTAAATAAACAATGCAATTACTTCAATTAGACAACCTTAGACCTACACAAATTGTTCTACAATTGGTTGATAGGTCAACAATTAAGCCTGGAGGAATCATTGAAGATTTGGTTATTACCTTAGGTTCTTGGGAATATCCTACTGATTTCATAGTTTTATAGCCAAAGGTTAATCTTGAAAGATACCCACTCATCCTAGGTAGACCATGGTTAGCTACAACTAATGTATTCATAGGCTTTAGATCTAGCAATATGATAATATCTAATGGGACTATGACCAATAAATTGGTACTCTATCCTCTAGCCCAACCTTATGTTGATCTTGAGCAAACTATTTGGACCACTTTGAATGAGGAAGACAATTATTCCCTGCAGACATTGATGACTATAGAAAAAAAAACCTCTATTGGATGATTAGGATGAAGATGAGCTCATTTCTCACATAATACAAAATGATTGTGGTAGGACCTCACAACAATAGGACTATCTCACATGCCTATGATACTCCTTGCAAAGTATTATACCTACCAATTCCTTAGAAGAAATATCTTAGATCTTTCATTCCTTACTTCCACAACAATGTGTAGCAATTATTCCAAGCCTTGACCTCTCATCTATGCAAGAATCCTCCAAAGAATTTGAAGTAATGCTAGAAAAAAATTTGAACATAAACAATGTATTAATTGAAGAAAAAAAAAATTCCCTACACACAATGTTATAGGCACACACAACAATATAGGCATGGGATTACCATGATATGAAAGACATATATCTTGACTTATGTATGCATAGGATCTATATCAATGATGGTTATAGACCCATTAGACAACCTCAATGATGAATGAACCTTGCCTTGAGAGAAATAGTGAAAGTTGAACTTCAAAAACTCCTTGATGCAGGCTTTATTTATCCTATATCTGATAGTGAATGGGTCTCACCTTTGGTCATTGTTCCCAAGAAAGGTGGAAAATGGAGAGTTTTTGTAGATTACAGGGAATTGAATACAACCACTAGGAAGGAACACTTTCCATTTCCTTTCATAGATCAAGTGCTTGACTCTTTAGCTAGAAAGAAGTAATTTTCATTCCTAGATGTTTTCAATGGTTACAATCAGATAAAAATTTCTCTAGAAGATCAGGAAAAAACTACATTCACCTGCCCTTCAGGTACTTATGGTACTCTATTTTTCCCTTTGGTTTATGCAATTCTCTAGCTACCTTTTAGAGGGTAGTGCTCAACATATTTTTTGATTATGCTCATGGCTGTATGGAGATATATATGGATGATTTCACCACATATAGGGAGACTTATGAGGAAGCCCTCAACAATCTAGAAAAGGTATTAAAAAGATGTAAAGAACACAACTTGTCACTCAACAATGAAAAGTGCTTTATGATGACTCAGGGAATTGTTTTAGGGTACTTTATATCTAGTGTAGGGATTCAAGTTGATCCACATAAGATAGAAATTATTTCTACATTACCCATTCCACAAAATCAAAGAGATATTAGGAGTTTCCTTGGCCATCAGGCTACTACAGGAGTTTTATTAAAGACTTCAATAATATTGTTGCACCATTGTTTGTTTTTTTGAGTAAAGACATTGAATTTGAGTGGACATCAAAGTGCCAACACTTTGTTGAAGAGTTGAAGAAAGCCTTGAATCAAGCACTTGTTTTGAGGGGGCCAAATTGGACGTTACCCTTTCATATAAATATAGATGCTTCAAATTTTTCTATTGGAGTAGTTTTGGGTAAGAAAGAAGGTAACAAAGAGTATGCAATTTACTACATTAGCAAGAATCTTTACAAAGAAGAGCTAGATTATACTGTTACAAAAAAGGAGATGCTGGCAGTAGTGTATGTCATCAATAAATTTGAGCATTACATTATTGGTTATTTAGTTTTTGTCCATACAAACCATACAACTATCAAATATTTGATGAAAAAACCTATAGTTGGGGGTAGATTAGTAAGATGGATGCTACTTATACAAGATTTTGACATTACAATAGTGGAAAAACCTAGTAAGGCCAAAGTAGTGGCAGATTTTCTATCAAGATTGCCAACACAATCAGCTGAAGGAGTAATGGATGATTCATTTCCAAATGAACACTTATTTTCTATAAATATACATATACCCTGGTATGCTGACATTGCAAATTATTTAGTAATAGGGTAGATTCCACCACACTTTTCTCCAAGGGAAAAGAGATAGTTGGTACATAAGTGTTTTCCATACTCTTGGATACCAGGTTATCTATTTTACATTGGCCTTGAAAACATCATGAGAAGGTGCACAAGGGAAGATGAAATATTTGATATCATGAAGGCTTGAAATGATGAGCGATATGGAGGTAATTTTGCAACAAAAAGAACAACACTTAAAATCCTCACAACTGGTTATTATTGGCCAACTTTGCACAAGGATTCTGCTAAATACACAAGGAGCTATGATAGGTGTCAAAGAATGGGTAAGTCCACCAAGAGTGGTGAAATTTTATGAAGAGAGGATGGGTACAGCCCAAAACCCTCTTCAAAACCCCCCAACAAAAACCACAAATCACTCCTTAAAATTATGTAAGAAATTGTAAGCAACTCAGAAAAATTAATTGAAACTTTAACACAATTTTCTTCATTGCTTTGGAAATATGATTACAGTAGATTTTCAGTCTCAATGGACTGATGGAAAGCAACACATTTCCATACAAAAATGATCACTATGTGCTTTGGAAATCTGATTACACTATGTGCTTAAAAGCTATGCAAATCTACAAAATGATCCTATAAATTCATAGTGAAACTCTACCACTGTGTCTTGGAAGATATCCAATCTTCATTGCTGCTCCAAAACTTCATTGACCTGCAACAAACATGTCTTCTCAGACTTCAAATACCCATTCCAATCCTCCTCTTGGTTTTTTTCCTCCCCCCTCAAAAATCTACTTCAAAATTCTTATTGTTTCATAATTTCCCGATTCTGCACCTCCCTGTCAAGGAATTTATTTCATATACTTAATTTTACCTTCCTCAACTAGGTACGCCATTTTCTGTAGCTACATATTTATAACCTAAAAAAAAAATTAAAACAAAATAAATGTCCATTCCCAGTAGCCCACCAAAGATAGGAGACAGTTTTAAATTTTTTATTTTTTTGACTCCTAAAAAAGAAGATGAATAAAAGCAAGTCTGGGTGCCCACTTCCAAAAACCATATTATTTAGGAATCATGCATAGAGTGTTTTAAAAATCCACATCTCAATCCCAATTTACCCATAATGTTTTTCAAATATTTAATAATTAAATGTTTTAAAATTGCTTTATTTTTCTTTTTCACCAACAAGGCAATTTGTCAAAATTGCACAAGAAATTAATTGACAAATTAATTTTTTTGAAGATAAATATTTAGCCACCCTCAAATGTAATCCAAGAAAAAAATATGAAATACCATCACTCCAAAATTACCACTCAAAAATTAAGCAAAATAGATTGAAGCAAGATTACCACTAGGCCATGGATGCTCCTGCGTCATACACCCAAGGTAATTTGAAATGTTTCATGAGTTAAGCTCATAAACATTTGTGAAGTCTATGCTCATCCTGAATCCATTTCTCTACCTTATCTTCCTTATCATTCCTTCTCTTTTTTCCCTGTAATTTGATATCTCTTCCATCTTTTATTCTTCCCCTCCTATTTCTTTTTACATAGTTCATCTCCCACCAATATACACTACTATGTTATGAAAAATCATAAAATTTACTTTCCTCTTCTTCAGTAAAATAATCAAATTAATTTATTACCTCCTCCTCTATTATTGTTGCAACAATTTTTTCATCATCAACCTTGATTCAGTCTTTGTGTTCTTTTTTCCCATGTTCCCCAAAAGATAGTTTTCAGTTGCAAACTCTTTCTCTTTTGTATTCACATCAATGTTAGTAACATAATCAAAAGATTCATCTTTTTTCATCTTGCAACAAAATATTAGTCATACTAATATTTGTATCAAATAAGAGGTCATCAATTGATGTAAAGGGAAGTTTACTCGTCAACTCAACATTAACTTTTTCATCTTCTTCCTTAATTTCATATGTAATTTCTTCATTTTCCAATGCATTCTTTGCTACACTTTCATCTTCTACATCAATCTTATAATTTTTGATTAAATCAGTTTCAACATAATTTTCACAAAAATTAAAATTTACCTTTTCTTTCTTCTTAGCTACAACCATCTCCTCCATCCCCTTATCACATTCATCAATCACTTTCCCTTCAAAGAAGATATCAATCTTTCTCATCTCCTCTTTGAGTAGGAGGTCTTCTTCATCTTCACCAAATTCTTTATCAAATATAGGACCCTCAAGTCCATCATATTAGCTTCTACTTCCTCATTGACCTCATTTTCTGCAGCTTCTTTCATCTCATCTTTCATGCCTTCCAAAAGACATGTGTCCTTAGCTTCAGATTCAGAAACTTCTTCCCACTCATTTTCTTCTTCCGCAGTGTCACATGTATGACACTCTGCTTCATCTTCTTTCTTCCCTGAATTCAAAATATTATTAGAATGATAAATAAAGTTACCATTACCTCTTATCCTTGTCCAATCTACTTTGAAATCTTCCACTACTTGCTTTAGCTCCTCAAATTTGCTCACCTTGTCCATCCTTAGTATTTCCTTGAGTTTCTCAAGTCTAGGAACTGTCAAAATCCATCTAATAACAAAATGCCTTTTTCCTTTCTTCTTTGTCATTTTTTCAAACACTTACCACACACTCTCAAACTTCAACCTCTCAGGTATAGTCTTCCTCACATTCGGCAATCGGTCTACACACCACACACATTCCACCCTTAGGTCCTGGTGCAAACTACCTCCAATCGGCGCTTCTTCCTACACACTCGAGAACAATAGCTCTGATACCAATGATGAAGAGAGGATGGGTACATCCAAAAACCCTCTTCAAAAACCCCCAACAAAAACCACAAATCACTCCTTAAAACTATGCAAGAAATTGTAAACAACTCAGAAAAATCAATTGAAACTTTAAGACAATTTTCTTCATTGCTTTGGAAATCTGATTACAATATATTTTCAATCTCAATGGACTAATGGACAGCAACACATGTCCATAAAAACATCTAAAAATACATTCCCAACATGCTCAAACAATATCCAAGAACTATGTGCTTAAAATCTATGCAAATCTACAAAATGATCCTGTAAATTCATAGTGAAACTCTACCACTATGTCTTGGAAGCTATCCAATATTCATTGCTGCTCCAAAAACTTCATTGAATTGCAACAAAAATTACTTCTCAGACTTCAAATACCCATTCCAAGCCTCCTCTTGGTTTCTTTTCCTTCCCCCTCAAAAATCTACTTCAAAACTCTTTTATTATTTCATAATTTCCTAATTCTCCACCTCCCTGTCAAGGAATTTATTTCATATGCTTAATTTTATCTTCCTCAACTAGGTACACCATTTTCTATAGCTGCATATTTAGAACCTCAAAAAAAAATTAAAACAAAATAAATTTCCATTCCCAGCAGCCAACCAAAGATATGGAAAGTAGTTTTAAATTCTTCCTTTTTTTTTACTCCTAAAAAAGCAAATCTAGGTGCCCACTTCCACAACCCCTATTATTTAGGAATCATGCATAGAGTGTTTTAAAACTCCACATCTCAATCTAAATTCCCCCATAATGTTTTTCAAGTATTTAATAATTAAATATTTTAAAATTTCTTTATTTTTCTTTTTCACCCACAAGGCAATTTGTCAAAGTTGCACAAGAAGTTAATTGACAAATTAATTTATTTGAAGATAAATATTTAGCCATCCTCAACATGTAATCTAAGCCAAAAATATGAAATACCATCACTCCAAAATTAAGAAAAATAGATTGAAATAGGATTATCACTAGGCCATAGATGTTCCTGCATCAAAATGCCATTACAGCCTTAGTTAACACTAGCTCTCCCTTTGACAAATGGGTTCTAGACTTTATTGGACCAATCTCACCTACTTCCAACAACAAGGAATACATTCTAGTTTGCACTAACTATTTGACTAAGTGGGTAGAAGTGAAGGCCTTACAGTTTGCCAAAGATGGCAATGTGGCTAAATTCATGTATGAGGACATTTTTACTAGGTATGGAGTACCTAGGGAAATACTCACTAATTAGGGTCCACAATTTATGTCAAACCTCATCACCAAACTAGTTGAAGAATACCAAATTAAGCACAAAAATTCTACACCTTAACACCCTCAGACCAATGGTCAGGTGGAGGCTACTAATAGAGAAATTGAAAGTATTCAAACCAAAATAGTGCAGTTACATAGGAAATATTGGGTTGCAAGGTTAATAGAAGTAATATGGAGATATACAACAACCTAGAAAACAACAATTGGTTTTACACCCTATGAGCTAGTGTATGGTAAAATAGTAGTCCTTCCAATTGAGTTTGAATATACGACATTAATGATAGTAGTGGAGTTGGAAATGGATTTAACATCAGCTCAAAAGGAGAGGTTACATAATTTAAATGGACTAGATGAAATCAGGATAGAGGTAATACATCACACTTAGATAGTACAATAGAAAAGGATGAAGTGGTATGATCAATATATCAAACAAAGGAGTTTAATGTAGGGGATTGTGCATTATTATATGATTCAAGGTGCAAATATTTCAAAGGGAAACTCCAATCCAGGTGGTTGGGTCCTTATGAAATCAATCAAGTATATCCTAAGGGAATAGTAAAGTTGCACACCATAGATGTAGTCATATTTTCTATTTTGGTTAATGGACATAGATTGAAGCTATACAAGTTCAAAAAACCAAAGTGATATCTCAACAACACATGACATATCGAGTACTTCAGGTGACCCAATGATTGAGCTACACAGCTCAATCTCTAATATCACTTAGGATTAATTTTTTATTTTACCTCACAAACACACAAAACAATTATAATGGTTTCTATACTTTCTCTAGAGGGACCTATTTTCTAATTTAAGTATTACATATTCAGAAAGGGTCCTATTATAGTAGGGACTTGTAGCATAATAGTTGTCAACATTTAGAGTGGGTCTTGTTGCCTAAGGTACCTATAGCGTCATATATAAGAGAATTTTTTAAAATCACTTGGCACCACATTTACTGTATTTCACATGCATTCACCTCAAAATTCTCACTTGCACTATCCATCTTTTCATAATAAGTACACGTAGCACGATTCTTTGATTTTGTGCTACCAATTCAAATTTTAAATGTTTGAGCTATCACATCACCAACTATTATTTGTCTAATTTGTTTCATTACCTTGCATTTGGCACCTCACAATTCATTCACCTGCAATTATTTCCAGTCACATCAATTCATATTTTGGATACATGCTATTCAGATTACACACACAATGATCAATTAGTCTCTTTCAGAAGGTACGCAAGGTACACTATCATAATTACCATAGATTTATTTTTTCTTTCATTATGTATTTCATATTAAATTATGCATGCAAAATATAAATACCATTAATTTCTATACTTTCTAACCATACCCTTCCCAATCATGAATTGAAGTGAAATCACTTCAAACCATAAGTTGGGGGGAGGGTACAACTCAGCCAGTTTTTTTGAATTCTACCACCTAAACCAAATGCAATAGATAGATATAACATGCAAAACCCTCCTAAAATTACACCTACTTTTTGTCGATACTTTCAATTGCCAATTCCCAATAATGTGAACTTGAGCTAAGTCCAACCCAGAGTTGAACCTAGAACCTATTTTTAAGCTCAATTAAGCTAATACTAAGAAGGGGAGTTGCAGTTATGGTATGGTAGTGAAATTGCATTAGGAAACAACATAAATGAGAAGGGTTTTGAAGGCGATAGAGTGGAATTGAGCTTAATTTTAAAGGTTAAACACATTGATTAGAGTAAAGAGAGTCATAATGGGAGGTGATATTATTAGGAGGGAGTTGTCGGCTCACAAGAAAATACTAGAAGATGCAATGGTCTTACCTATTTTCACAAGAGTGGGTTGGCTCAATTATTTCCTAAAACTAATAGAATTTGACAATGAGATAGAAAGAAGCTTTGCAGCCACACTAGAGCATGATGAAGCAATTGTGAAAGGACTATTAGTGGATGCATCTGAAGTCACCATAGCACAAGTTTCTAGGTTACCTAGAATTGGAGTAGAGTTTCTAGTATGTGTAGATGCAATTGTAGCTAGAGAGGAATTATGTGAGTGAGGAGAGAATTTGGACTCATATTCACAAGGTACAAAGAGGCTCTTTCTTCCATGGTTTTGGGCTAATTGTGCTTCCTATATTGTTAGATATCTTACTTGTGATGGCAGGCAAAATATTTTGTATATGATACGTTTTAAATTGCTTAGTCACCTTTGGTACAATAGGCTGGTAAATGTGCCAATTTTTCTTTATAATATGTTGAAAAGAATGGCATCAGAGTATCAAAGGAAATAAAGTGACATTTCCTTATCACACCACTATTTGATTTCCCTACTAGTGAAAAGAAACTTGAGAATTCAATACCCACAGGTAGAATAGGAGGATTTTAAGAAATGTGAAGATATTAACTGTTTACTAGAGGCACCAGTAGTACCTGAGACTTAAGAGCCACAAGATGAACCCATAGGAGGAATTCATTATGTCTCACCTATGGCTTCACCTACTCGTAGACAAGGTGAGCAGGAGGAGCACAATGTGCTAGATTCTAGATCACCAGCAGTGGAGGAAATTCCATATTCTTCAAAACCACAAAAACCCAAGAGTAGAAGAGGCAATACATTCACATCATCCACACTTTCCAAAATAGAAAAGAAAAAGAAGGATGTTAAAAAGGAGACACCTACACCTAGGTGCTTAAGAAGATTAAATAAATAGGGTGTCCTGAGGGGAAATGTGGAGAAACCTAAGGAAGAGGAAAAGGGAAAAGAATAGTAGGAGGAAGATTTCATGTTAGTAGAGAAAGACTTTGAAGGGAAAGTAAATATCCCTGGAAATGTAAATATTCCTATGAAGAGGAAGAGATATGTGCCTACCACTTTTAATTTATAATTAGAAGATGTGTTTGTTGCTAAGAAAACACAAAAGAAAACCCTAGATAGTCCTACCTATGAAGATTATGAAGGGGAGGGGGGGTAATGAGTAGTTCATGGAAACAATGGAAATGTAATAGAAGAAATAATTGTTAGGAAGGAGCTCCAAGAATCCTTGGACAAAACCAAAAATTTGAAAGAGTCAGTGTAGAGCTATGAAAAGAAAGACAAGGAAAGGTGAACAAAAATACAAGAAATGGAGGAAAAGTTGCAAACATATGGCCATGGTACTAAACTTGATTTGTTGGCACAATTGGACATTACTAAGACTGGGGATGGAGAACAAGCAGTGCCAAATCAGAGACCTCCTCCCATAGGAACTTTGATTCACCATACAACCTTGTCACTTGGTTATTAGCTATGGAGAGTGACTGATGATTTTGCACAAGAAAAGGAAAAGTGGAAGAAAGAAAAAGAAATTTTCATTGAAGAAAATGCTAAGGAGCTGGAAAAGAAAGAGATTGAGTTAAGAAGATTAGAAGTTAGGTTGGAAGAAGTGGAAAACAGATATGCAGACCTCCAACAAGGACATATGCACTATTTCTACATGAAAGATTTCTGAGTTTTCAGTTTAGTAGGCTAATTAGTAATCAATCAGTTGGGATGGGAAGAGTTTTTGAGTTTCTTAATTTTTTTGTTGATTCTACACTTGAGGAGTAAGATCAATTGTGTGAATACTATTTACATAATATGTGGTGCTAGATGAAACATAGTGGAATCCTCTCATGTTTTTAGGGGATCTCTAGGTAAGGGCACTAGCATCTTATTACAAAAATAAACAATTCAGGGGAGAAATAATGGAAAAATATGAGGACGGGGAGAAATCAATTGCTCTCCCCATAAGGAAAGAATCTAAAGACCCTGATGTAGTTATAGATGAATAGTTGAAACTCTTAGATCATAAAGTTGTAGGAAAAAAATATGAAACTAAGGACAATAGACTACAAAATAATGCAAAGATTAGTTGTGGGTTTGGGTCAGCAATGCTACAATTATATGTAGAGCAAATGGAACAACTTGACCCCAGAGTTGTAGAGAAAGGAACCTCATCCCATGTAAAATTTTACCACCATCCTTGAAAGGGTACACAAATACATGAGAATTGGTGTTGATATAGGGATTCACTGGGTACCACTCACATTTCACCCACCTATGCTACTCTATCTAGTTCCACATTAGACCAAGGAGAAAGGTGAGGAATGTGAGAGAGCTTGGAATATCAGAATGAGACAACTTGCAGCTTAGAAAGGTTTTTACTTAAAACATATCAAGGGAGTTGATGTTGGCAAGGACCTTTGGGATATCACCCTGCGATATAATCTATACCCCTAGTGTTTTGCTTGAGGACAAGAGAAATTATAGTTGAGGGGAATGATGGGTTCAATTATTAGCCTATTTTCTATTTCTTTTATGCATACTTTTAAAAAAAATTAGATATACCTTTCAAACAATATTCCTATGCTATGCTATCTTTTCCTGTTTACTATACAACCTTGGACCTAAATCATAGTAATGGAAACATGGTTATAATATAGTAGCATTGCATAGTTTATATGTGAGTATGCATGAAATGTGGATAGAATTTTGTGTTTAATTATGGTAGTTAGCTTTGTGTATATGTTTTGTGGATTAACCTCTTACAGCTCACAAAGAATTGTAGCACATAGCAACTGGAAGCTGAACCCGCAACAAAAGGAAGACTGGGACAAAAAAATAGGGGAAGTTCTAGATTAAGCTGAATGCAATAACTATTGTATGAAGACACCTAATGGAGTTGAACGCGCATCCTTATGACAAGTTAATAAAGCATTGGAAAAGAAGAAATCTTTTGTTGATAGGATTTTGAATAACTATTTGTGTGTTTTACATGCAATTATGGTTTACAAAGTTTTAGTTCTATTAGGATTATTCTTTCTTTTTAGTTATGGTTTGAAAAATTCAATATTAACTATATATGCTCTAATATCTAGGAGTGGAAGTTATTGATTGCAGTTAGTTGTTACTAGAAATAAAATCCCTCATGCTTGCATATAGTCAGTGGTTGAGTCTTTAGATAAGTTAGTTGATTTAAGTATTTTGTTATCAATTATTTATTAGTTTTAGTTATTATCTACAAGACATGATGGTTATTCAGAATGATTTCATTAAATATAATCTGTGAAGAATATTTTGTGTAATCTTTTGTTATGTGTAATGAATGAAGTTCAATTTTACATGGATGTGTAGAATCTGATATTTAGATCTGGTTCTAGTTAAGTGAGGACAACCACTTGAGTAGGTCACTCAAGGTAACTATTCTTCACTTCATTTATAGCTATTTATTTTTGTTTAAGTAGTTATTTCTATTCATAATTGTCTCATAAATTGCATGCAAGTTAGAACAGATCCTTGTATTTTGATTATCAGTAATGAATGTTCATGACCATGCATGTATTTATTTAATTTGTAGTACTCTAGAGGTTAGAATAAGTTTAATTGCTAGTTTGAGTTTTTCAAAAATTCTTTGTTAACAATAATTCATTTACAAGTTAAGTTGTAGGCACCCGTAGCCATTATCTCTAGTTTGTTTCTTTCACTATTATGCAATTCTATAAATTTCCAGCAAGTAGAACATCTTGAATAGGATAACCTAGGTAGCCTTAAGTCTGTGAAGGCACATACAATGCAACACCATCACAAGTTCACAAACCTTGGGTTGACATTTTAATGTAGTCTTTATAACATTGAGTGGATTGTTCAGCCAGACATACCTCTGAATTGTGTAGGTTCTACCAAGTTTACAATACATTAGTTTAGACTCTACAAGAGTAGAGGAGACCCCTCCAATTTTAGGCTATTATAGACGGGCTCTTTGTTCACGATAGACCCCCACTAAAAACCTTGTTAATTAGAATCCTAAGACCCATCCAACTATTGCTTGATGATAGTATAGGGTACAATATCATGCCTAAAGCTACTCACTATATACCCCCTTAAGTGGAGATAGAAATATTTGGGTTGGCTATGTATAGTCTCCTAGAGAGAGAAATAAGATGAGTGTGTTTCCATATTGGGTCTATGCCAGTAGATGTATAGCTATCTACTTTCACAAGAAATGTGTTTCTATTCAATAGTATAAGTATTAGCACTTAATTGTGCAGTGGGACTACATCAAGTATACACATCTAAGTAATCCCACAAAGCTAGTATACAATTTCTGGGAGATTCTATTTTTTGCTAAAATCACATATTTTTAGAAAATATAATGATTTAAGCCTTAAAAATTTCCATTTAAATCATTACCATTGAAGAGGGTTTGATCAAACTACCTTAGATCAAACCCCCTGGATAGAACCCCGCTAGTTTTAAACCATACCTATAACAGAGTCTCCTTTACACCTATAAAAATGTTGATTAAAAATCACTTTTGATTTACCTTTTGGGGGATCAAATGAATTCATTTAAAATTTATTTTTTGTAAGTATGTAGTGCTTATTATAAGCTTCCCAAAAAGTATAATTTTAAATAAATTTAATTTTATTATAATTTTAAATAAATTTATTTTTATTATTATATTTATTTTTTATTTCTTGTGAATGTAGGTTTTTCACTAAAAATCAAGCTCTCTATTCTGCACATGTGGAAAAATAGAAAATTATCAAAAAAAATTGAAAAATATGAGTGCACTAGATATTGAAGTCCTTGATCCAACAAAAAAAAATGAATTTTGATACATACAAAAAAAGTTGTGTTATATAGTCCGCCTATGTCTAAATTGTAATTGGTTTGACTTTGAAACTTGATTAAGGAAAAAATATTCAATAAAACACTATGAAACCAATTTGAAGAACTAGATATCATAGTTACAAATCTAAATTCAAAAAAAATAGAATTTTATCCTTCATGGAAAAAAAGTTATGTGTTATACGATGAGCGTCACTCCTTAAAAATGGTGTTTACTGAAAAAAAACTAGTTTTCAAAGGAGATGGAAAAATAAGTGCAATCTGATTCCAAAAATTTTGAAAAAAATATAGTTAGAATTTATAGAAAAAATCTCACAAATCACTAGTTTGCATCATCTTCAAATTCCTCAAGGTTTAGCTGCTATAGGTGCTCGAAAGTGAAGATTTGGTTAGAAAAAATTAGTTCAGTGTCCACTTTGGCCAAAAATTGTAAACTAGTATTGTGGGATCACCCACCCTTCTGATTAATTAAGTTGTGCTTGTATTCAAACTATCTTCAATTTTTTCTCTACTAGCGACACCATTGGCCTTTGGGCCTTAAGCCTTGTTTACCAAGAGTCAAGAGTCAAACAATAATTTCTATCTTTTGAGTGTATTTTGTCTAAAACTAAAAATTCCAACATGAAAAAATCACTTAGAACGCTTGATTTTAGGAAAAGAACTAGAGTTATGCATTTGAGCCTTTTTGTAATGCGATCATTCAGAAAAGAAAACTAGAGTCACACATCTATTAACTCATGCACCACATCTATAGTCTGTAATGCATTTGTCGAGTTAGCATCACACATCTATTAACTTTTGTGTCACATCTATTTTGTGTACCACATTTGTGTTTCTGCACCATAATTGTAACTTTTTGTAACACAATTATTCAGAAAAACCAATAAAAAAACCAAACTACTACAACTATATAGATATGTATCACACCTATCACTATCACACAATTATCCAATTATGTCACACATCTGTTATTGTTTTGTGACCCAAATGCTACTTTGTGTACCACATCTGAGACTTTTAATACCACATATGTAGATTTCCTTGATGCATTTTTCTGCACTAATAAATTAGGGTTTATTCCTGAGGATCCAGATTTTAAACTTGATTTATACAGTGACCTGACAACATAGACCTAAGACTTTCCAGATTAGTATTGTCTTTTCAATATTTTCCCACTTTTCCTAGCTTAATTGTACCTTTAGACTAAATTTTATCATTCAAACATCATAGACATACACCTTTTCATTTTAAAAACAAGAAACCCATCAAATTTTGATCAAACCATAATTATCTTATGAATATATTGACCTCATATTTTCTCATTATCCCATCAATAGTAGGACCTATAACTCATAATTCTAGTTAAGGTTCAAATTTTATCAAACATCATCACATATTTGTCCTTTTAAGGTTTAGATAGTTCCTTCGATCACCTTGGTCTATCTTAATTTTTCAATTACCATTTCAAAATAAAAATTAAAAAAAAACATAACATAAAATTCATAGTTTTGCATCCTTTAAAATCAAAAAATCCAAAAAAACCATAGCATAAAATTCATTTTACATCCTTTAAAATCCAAAAATCCAAAAAAAATGAAAGTCACAAAATAAAAAAATAAAAAAAATCCCAAACAATTCTTTTATTGTTGAAACCAAATCGTAGAGAATTTTTTTTAAAATGGATCATTCAAGTGACCCTACTTTCAATCCCACTAGTGTAATGCACTTTGGGTCATCCTCTAATGAACAACCAATAGTGCAACCTAAAACTACTCCATCTTTTAATGATCAATTTACCTTGCATTATGTGGAACAAAATCTAACCCAAGAGGAAATTGATGATGCTTCACAAGATCCCCAAATATCGTGAATATTTGAGGAACTCATATCTACTAATCCCAATAGATAATTTTTGTCAATTGCACAAAACGAAGCTAGACTTCTTGCGGATTGTGACATTTTGACCATAATAGAACAAACATCAAATGTGGTATCTCAAGAACAAGGCGTCATTAACATGACACCTCTATTTCATAATATCAGGTCACAACAATTGAATACCAACATGCCCTTTGGAAGGACTTCCCATAATACAACAACTACAAACATACCTTCCACCCTTACATTTGGCACACAATTAACAAACCCACAACCAAGAAATACAATATCTACGACTCATAACATCATAAATCAAAATCCACTCAACAAAACTCAAAGGACAAAACCTATGTTTCCAATGTCATAGGTAAGCAAAACCCACACTTCATAGAACACAAACATGCCTCCAACATGGACTTGATCATTTTTTGGATTAAACCAAAACCAACCTCCACCACAACAACCACCAAAACCAAATCCAACATTCACATCTCACTTTCACCCAACCACCCAACTTATACTACAACATCATTTCAACACACTTAACTAAAACATTAAAGCTTCCACTTCAACTGTGAGCTATCATAACACAAACCTGTTCATAATCCCTCCACAAATCTAAAAAAATCTCCTACATCACCATCACCCATGGAGATATTAGCTCAACAACTATAAATCTTGCAAGAATAGATTACAAACATGCAGGTTACTGGAACTAAAGAGATGTACTCGATCGAGAACTTATGTCCTTATCCTTTTGATCAAAGTATATAAATGCCACCTTTCCCTACAAACTTTAACGTACAAAAATATTAAAAATACAAGGGGAAAGGAGATCCTGTAGAGCATGTGAGAGAGTTTCACATAGCCTCCTTAGATATTGTAGTCACATGTACCTAATGCAGGCTTTTCCCATGTAGTGTTGGGGGATAAGCACTAGAATGGTTTTCTCATTTTCCTCTTGACATCAAGACATGGAGTGAATTGGTTGATAAGTTTTTTGTGCGTTTCTCCTACAACATTGAGAATGAAATAAGCATTATTAACTTATACAAATGGAGAAGCCTTGGGAGAAAATGTTCTTGTCATATACTAGAAAAATAACTAGTACAAATCTTCGTAGATAACCTCCATTCAGAAGTGATGTTTCATCTCTAAATTCATTGTTCCAATACATTGGAGGATGTTATTGAGAAGGGTTTCTCTATTGAGAAATCCCTCATCAAAAAAGTGTTAGTGAATTTTTTAAAGAGAATAATAGTAACCTAAGAACTTCAAATGATAAAAAGAAATTATGGTCACGAAACAAGAATGTGATGAATGGTGGTGTGGTATATGCATAAGTGGTGAACAAGGCTCACCCTATCATTAGTCTTAAAAGAACATTTACACCTAGTAGTAACCAACCAAAAAATCATGAGAAATCAACAAATGTGGATCAAAAGAATGCATAATGAGGTCCTCAAAGGACTAATAAAAATTTGTGACAAAATTATACACCTTTAGGGGAATCCATTGAATCGATTTTAAAGAAGTTGTTACAATCCAACATTATCCAACTCCCTAAAATAAGACACTACGAGACATGACCTTCAAATTGTCTTAGTGGAATGACAATGACTTATGTGAGCATCATAGGACCAAAGGGCATAAAACCTCTTCATGTTTTAAACTCAAGAATTTTATCCAAGACCTCATAGAGCATGGAGACATAGTGATTGATAATCCATAAGGATCCTCTAATACTGATCATACCATCTTCAAATATCCTCTATGAAATCATAGACCAAGAAAATCCTCCAATTTAGGGACACCTACCAAAGATCAAGCCTACTAAATCTATGTTTCCCATGAATATATGGTTAATCATATCCAACAAACCAATAATAATATTTCTACCATAACTATTAAGAACAAGAATCTTGAGTGTGTGGTTACCAGCCATCGATCCAAAGTGACTCTACAAGGGGCCACTTCTAAATCTCAACTAACAAATCAATATAACCTTTTGAATCATCTAGGGAAGACACTTGCTTAGATTTCCATTCTTGAGCTACTATGTATGTTCCCTGAGCACAAAGCTATCTTAGACAAATATTTATAAGATTCCTTAATTCCCACTAACCTAAATGTTTACCAATTTCATGCCATGGTAGGGTACCTATCTACCACACACCATGTCACATTCACATAACATGATATCTCTTCACAAAAGCCCCACCATAATGATCCCCTACATCTTGAGCTATTTATCAATAAACATAAAATTAGATGAGTTCTAATAGATGGTGGAGTAGGCCTAAACATTTGTACTTTAAAATTGATTACCACAATGGGTTTCTTTGAAGCATGTATTGATATATCAAAAAGGATCATCATAAGAGCATATGATGATGCAGAGTGCTCTTCTAAGGGCATTATCATCCTTCCCATCAGAGTTGGTCCGGCTATTCTAAATATAGTGTTCCAAGTTCTAGATGTAGACCTTCCTTATAACCTTCTCCTCAGTCATCCATGGATTCACACCACGAAGGCCACTCCATCCACCTACCATCAGTGCTTGAAATTCCCTTATAACAAAACTAAAATCACCATATCAGGTGATCCTGATTAGTTTCAATATTGCAATAATTTGAAAGGTAATCCTGAACACCAAGTACCCATTAATGGGGAAGCCTCACCATCCATCTCATCCCACTACATTAATCCCACATCATTATCCACATCTTCATGTCTACCCATGTCATTTCCTTAAAACAAGGTCCAAGTCCAAGATGATGGATGTGGTGAATACAACATTGCTAACTTATTCTACATTGGTAAGTTGCGAAGCTTTCTGAAACCTTATGGTAAGTTGTGCCCTATTCAAAAGGATCCTATGGTCATCATTCAATATCAAATTCCCACTACTTTCACTAAGTGGGGTGAACTAGACAAGGAATGTATAGACGAAGACCTCTCTACTTGGATCTACAAAGATGAAGAAGACAAAAAATATGCTAAGTTTCCTGTTGAATAATATGGGAAAGATTTTTCTATCATGCAACAGAAAGGTTATGATGGTCATAGTGGTTACTTTTGAGTAAAGATGCCAATGTTTCTAATGATGTATAAACCATTCAAATTGAATGCTCCTTGTACTAAGTTACTTTTGAGTAAAGATTCCAATGTTTCTAATGATGTCAAGACATCTAAGGATAGTAATGAGACCAATCCCCCTATGAACCAACATACCAATGGTCGATCTTGGATTGAAAATTTTTGGGACCTTGATGATTTCTCGATATGCACCATATCTACCTCATCCTTGATCTTTTCTAATATTGATGATAAATTACCCCTGGTCGACCCACAACTAATAGATTAGGATCAACAAGGACCACCGAGCTTGGATATTTTCAAAAATGATGAAGTTATAGTTGAGTTTATGGGACTTTGAGAGGGTATACCTTGGGGTGATTATAAAGCTATATTTACCATAGACCTTGGCACTACTACATACTTCAATGAGTCTACTCCACCTTCTAGTCAAAAAAATTAAAAAGCTAAAAAGAATAGGTCTCTAGGTGAAAACCAAAAGACATCTCTAGACCAAGAAAAAGAAAAAATAAAGGACATATCTGAGGGTGAAAACCTCTCTGAGGTGCCCAAGGATGGAAGGTTGGACATACTTCCTATCAATCAAGATATATTTCCACTTATGGTAGAGAAATCAGAGGATGTCAATATCAGTACAATGGATAATCCCAAGATTATACACTTTGTAGCTTCTTTAATAGAGAGAAAAACCAAGTTTCATCAGCTTCTCCAAATGAAAAATCAATTTTTCCTAGTCTTATGTTGACATGCCTGGACTAGACCCTAAATTATTCCTTCATCATTTTCCTCTTCTTCCAAATGTGAAGCCTTTCAAGCAAAAAATAAGAAAGATGCACCCATAGATTTCCTTATTGGTCAAGGTTGAACTAAAAAAGTTGTTAGATGTTGGCTTTATCAGACCTATAAACTACACTAAATGGATCTCAAATCTAGTACCAGTCACTAAGACCATTGGGGCATCCACATATGCATAGAATTTAGAGACTTAAATAAAGCATACCCCAAAGATGGTTTCCCCTCACCTATCATTGACATCATAGTAGATATCATTGATATCATAGTAGATATAACAACTAGATACGATATGTTATCACTCATGGGTGGATTCTATGGATATAATCAAATTAAAATTTCTCTCAAAGATCAGAAAAAATAGTGTTTACTTGTCCTTGGGGTACTTATTATAGGAACATAATGCCCTTTGGCCTTAAGAATGTCAGAGCAACTTATTAGATGGATATGACTACAATCTTTCATGATATTATGAAAACCCTTATGGAATACTATGTTGATGACTTATTAGAAAAATATCTCACAAGATAAATTCATCTGGATGTGTTCGACAAGATTTTCACTAGGTTGGAATAATACAAAGTCAGGTTGAATCTGAAAAAGTATCTTTGTAGTAACTTTTGGAAAACTCCTTGGACATATTGTTTCTCATAGAGGTATCGAGGTTGATCCTACAAAGGTGAAAGCCATCATCGATATTCCACCACCATCTAATTTGACATAGTTGCATAGTCTGCAAGGTAAACTACAATCCATTCGTAGAATCATTACCTAGTTAGTCGATAAATGCCATCCTTTTTTAGCACTTACTTCACAAAGATATTCCATTCAAATGGATTGATACTATTAGCAATATTTTCAACATCTTAAGGACTACTTGCTATTGACTAGCTCTAATGCCACCCATTGATCAAAAATTACTATTTCTATACATTTTAGCTAGACCATCAACATTGAGAGCTCTCTTAGCATAGAATGACAAAGAAGGAAAAGAGAGAGATATATACTACATAAGATGTACACTTGTGGGGTATGAACTTAACTACACTCATATTGAGTGTGCATGTCTTGTTGTCATTTTTTCCACACAAAAGATCTAAGATTACATGTTAAATCCTCATACTAACCTCATATAAAAGATAGATCCTTTAAAATATTTGATCAGTAAAGAAAATATCACAAGTAGATTGGAAAAATGGGTCATGATTTTGAGTGAGTTCAAAATTGAATATGTTGAGAGAAAAGCAATAAAAGGATAGGTAATAGATGATCAACTGGTAGATGCTCTACCCAACATATCATCCTCTGGCATCAAACTTTCTTGATGAAGCAATCTTTACATTAACACAATCTACAAAACGGAAAATATACTTTGATGGATCTTATACCCACCTCAGTTTTGGAGCTATAGTTCTTTTTATTACACCATAAGGAGACACAATCCCTAAGTCCCACAGATTAGCATTCCCATGTAATGACAACATTTCAAAATATGAAGCTTTTCTTACAAGACTTAGGACAACCATTAAATGGAAGATCAAACACCTTCATGTCTACATAAATTATCAGTTGGTTGTCTGATAGGTTAATGATGATTATGAGACAAAAGATGAAAAACTTGTGCCATACAAAAAAGATGGTCGACACTTTTAAACATAATTTTATGTCATCATATTTGAGTAGATTCCAAGGGTACAAAATAGAGCAAAAAATGTTATGGCTACCATAGGCTCTCTCCTTGAAATACCTAATAATGTGCATTAGTGTGAATTCTTGGTCAAAAAAAATTTGATCCCCGCTTTTGATGTCCCAAAATCCGAGCTTGTGTTTGAAACTGTTGGTCCTGATTCACCTTGGTACAAAGACATTTGTAACTACATTCATGACCAATTCCTTTCCCCTGAATTTTCAAATAACCAACACAAAACCTTTACATGATAAGCCTCTAAATATGTTATCATTGTTGACACCTTATACCAATGTAGTCTAGATAGTACTCTTCTTATATGTCTCAATGTAGAAGAAGCATAAATGGCTTTACACAAAGTACACTATAGTATATGTGGAGCTCATTCTAGTGGTCCTACCTTAGCTAAAAAGCTCATGAGAACTAGATACTATTGGCCCACTATGGAATGTGATACATACTACTCTTTTAAGAAATATAATCAATTTCATATTCATGGAAATCTTATTCATGCACCAACATAGGAGCTTCACTTGGTTACATCGTCGTGGCCTTTCTCTCAATGGGGACTTGACCTTGTAGGAAAGATTCACCCTACTTCCGCTAATGGCCATAATTTTATCATTATTTCCATCGAATATTTTATGAAATTGATTGAAGCCATTCCCATGACCTACATCACCAAAAAAAAAATTACAAAGTTTATCCTTAACTACATCATATACCGATATGGTGTTTTCCTTTCCATTGTCACAGATAATGGTCATCCTTTCAAGAACCAATATGTCTAATAACCAAGATGTCTAGGAACTATGTGAGAAATATCATATTCAAAATCACTTCACCACTCCTTATTATCATTAGGGTAATAGTCAAGTGGAGGCGTCTAATAAAACCATAATCAAGATCCTAAAGAAGACTGTCAATGACGCTAGCCATAACTGACATCTACAACTAAACCCAACCTTATGGGCTTACCATACTAGCATCCATACTCCTCCTGGTGCCATGTCATATTCCCTCATCTTTGGTTTTGAATCCATCCTTCCTATCAAGGTTGAGTTACCATATGTGAGAGTTTCCAAGCAACAATTTATTGATGACGAAGACTACAAAATATCCAGACTACATGAGCTAGAGTTATTGGATGAGTGAAAAAATATTGCATTAGTTCATCTATAGGCCAATCAAAACTATCTCCATCATAGTTACAACAAAAGAGTCTAATTTTTACACTTTGATATCAATGATAGTCCTAAAAGAGAATCCAAAGAATCAACTAGATAGAGAAAAACTAGGAAAGTTTGAACCTAACTAGTTGGGTCCTTATATTATCACCTTTGCATATGGATCCAGTGAATATCAACTAGATACTCATGAAGGTGAACCGCTTCCTAATCCTATCAATAGCATGCATCTTCGCAAGTACTATACATGACTTTCAAAGATCCCTAAACATCAAAAAATAATAATAATAAAAAAAATAAAAAAATAGAAAAATAGAAAAGAAAGAAAAAATAAAGAGAAATAACCCATCCAATAGTGAAAACCACTTTGATGGTGCTTTAGATAAGTACCATGGTGAAAACCTAACAAACAAGTGCCATGTGTAGTAGGTCATTTCTCTACCATCTATCACCATTCTATCTAATTTTTCATTGCATCCCCAATAAACCAAGCACAAGCTCCATCATAATAAAGCTTTTTCACACCTCTCATGGCATGAGATTGGTTGATGTTTTGCATCACCCACTTTTCATATCCATCCCTTCCGTAATAATTGGTCCTATACCTAACTCGGGGGAATTCTCAGCCTAGATTTTCACGTGGGATATTTGACATGATATCAAAGGATATTATCACAATCACTCACCACAATTCACTTTCCATAATAAATTTTACATCCATCACAATCCACCTTGCATAATAAATTATCCTTTTGTCGGGATTGACATCTTGGTCAGACACAAACAAATCTTCCTACAAAAAACTAAACTCAACAAATCACAAAAATAATAGACAAACTATAAAAATTATCTCCAATCCTAACCAATCAATTTCCTAATCACGGTTATCTATCAACATCAGTTATCCTTATCAGCTATCATTTTTCTTACATAGGTTGTTGCATCATCAAAATCAAACTAGATGTCTTATACAAGATGCTTCATCCCTGAAATCATACATGATCATTTGAATCCTATCAAGAAATCACTCATCATTGGCAAGAAGATCTAAATGGATGTTGACTCATTTGGTCCATTTAGTCTTATCTTTTTTATCTAATTTATCTCATGTCATGTTCCTATGCTACTCGAGGATATCCACAAGTGATTAGAGGAGCAAGGATGGATCATGATAGATTTTGTTTGTGGTTTTTCTTGACAATATGACTGGGGAAACTATATTCCTTGTATGTGAGTAGGATTCCATTTAGCATAATCAAAAGTGTTGGAAAAACAAGGACAGACAACTGAGAGGGGGGAGGTGAATCAGTTGTCAGAATATTTAAACTTTTCAAACTTTACTTAATCTCAGATTTGATGAATTAACAATTAACCACAGACAAACAACACATCAAAAACATAGAGAACACTAGGATTTTTTACATGGAAACCCTGTTAGGGGAAAAACCATGGTGGATGTTAGTCCACAATATTATACCTTGTTAAAAGTATAATGAAGAATAATGGGAATGCACATGCATTCAAGCACACTACCTAGAGCTCACTACTCAAATACAAGAGGGTTCACTACCCAAAGAAGACACACTGTCCTACAACAATTCAGATTAGATCCATAGGGTATGAACTGAGAAAATAGATTCTACAAAAGCCTGATTACAGTTTCGGTTAAGCACATAAACACTCCTTCACACTTTGCTCAAACTTCTTCACACTCTGCTCTGCAATTGAATGATTAGATCATGATTCACACACTTGCTCTTCCTTTGGCACTTCTTGTCTTCTATGCACACTTTACTTCACTCAAAAAATCACTCTTATATATCTACAACATGGAATTACATCAACTTTGTTGACCAAAATAAAATATGAAATATAAAACATATACACAATGTCGGCCCAAATTTACACATAAATTTTCAATGTGAATCAAACACCGTCGTCCACAATATAATGAAGACTTAAATCAATATCCTTGAGTGCACCAAAAATTAAAATGTTAATCTCCAAGGATCCACAACACGTTACAACCACCATGTTGGCCAAGAACATAAAAACCCAAACACACAAGAGAAAAATCATCGACCATAAGCACACGATCAATGTAGACGTGTAACAAAGATAGAGCACGATCTAGAAAAATCCA
This sequence comes from Sequoia sempervirens, assembly GCA_007258455.2. Classification (NCBI taxonomy): domain Eukaryota; kingdom Viridiplantae; phylum Streptophyta; class Pinopsida; order Cupressales; family Cupressaceae; genus Sequoia; species Sequoia sempervirens. The sequence continues at coordinate 17,647,605 of VDFB02047144.1, read as the reverse complement.
CAAGAACCAAGAATCATCAGAGAAGCATCTACAACAACTGAAATTACTATAATCACATCAACTTCAATCAGGAACACTAACTAAAGCCATAGAAAAACTATCAGACCAGAACTGTTCATAATAGGATTAAATCTTCACGCGGACCTCTAAAAATTTCAGTGGATAAACTAGATACACTCAACAATAAACCCTTTATCCCACAATGTTTGATCATCAACGTACTTAGCAAGACACCTTCATGACCTTCATTGTTCCATTGTCAATTTGCAACTCTTTCTTTAACAATTTTCTCAATATCCTCGACATATACAGCCTACAATACATCAATGCTAATAGTGTTGACATCAATGACAACCACATATTAGCAACACAACCACAACATCCAACAATCTCCCCCTTTGGCATTGATGGCAACACATATTGTGAAAAACACCATCAACGCAACTCTCAATCAACACTTACTCCCCCTTAGATTCTAACTCTTCTCCTCAACTTCTTCTACATGATCTTCTCCCCAGAAGGCTCTTCTCACCAGATAATCACATTTTTTCACATGACTCTTCTCCCCCTTTGACATCAATGACAAAGATAAGCATTATCTTTCCACATACAAGATCTGAACCACATATCTGTACATCTGACTACTCCCCCTGAGTAGTAGCCATGGAAACATCAATCCAGATTAGAATATAGCTATCAAACACATAGATTGATGCAAGTAAATGCATCTTTAGTTCATATCAGTAGGGGTAATCACCCCTAGCATCCCTCTAAGATACTCAAAAGTATCCTTTGGCAAAAACTTGGTGAAAATGTTTGCAATCTATTCTTTGGTAGGCACATACTCCAATCTGACTTCTTTCTCCCTCACTTTCTCCCTCAAGAAGTGAAACTTGATTGATATATGCTTGGTCTTACAGTGTAGCACTAGATTCTTCGATATGTTTATTGCACTTGAGTTGTCATAGTATATAGCAATAGGCTCATCATATGCTACTCTAATATCTTTCAGTATTTGTTTCATCCACAACACTTGAGTACAATTATTTGTAGCAGCAATATACTTTGCCTCAGCAGTAGATAGGGAAATGGAATTCTGCTTTTTACTCAACCAAGATACCAGCTTCTTCCCTAGGAAGAAGGCACCACCACTTGTGCTTTTTCTATCATCTACATCTCCTGCCCAATCCACATCAATATAGGAACTCAAGGTAAGATCAGCATCTTTAGGATACCAAAGCCCAAAATCAACTGTTCCTTTTAGGTATCTACAAATTCTCTTTACAATAGTCACATGAGATTCTTTCAGATCAGCTTGATATCTAGCAACCATACACACAACATTCATGATGTATAGTCTGGTATGAGTTAAGTAGAGAAAGCCACCAATCATTGACCTTTATCTTGTTTGATTTTCCTTAGGAGAGTCATCATTCTGTGTTAACTTGCACCTGGTTACCATGGATGTACCAATAGGCTTTGAGTCTTCCATGCCAAACTTCTTCAGCAACTCTCTCACATATTTGGATTGAGATATCAAAATCCCATTGTCTAATTGAGTGACTTGCAATCCTAGAAAGAACTTCATCTCTCCAATCATACTCATTTCAAATTCACTTTTCATTTCATCAGCAAACTTCATACATAGATCATCATCTCCTCCAAAAATAATGTCATCAACAAAGAATTCAATAATTAACTCTTTATCATGATCCAACTTAAAATACAAGTTGTTAGTAGTACCTTTATTGAATCCAAGCTTTAGTAAGTATTTATCCAGTCTAGCATACCAGGCTCTGGGGACTTGCTTGATTCCATACAAAGCTTTCTTCAATCGGTAAACCATGTCTTCCTTATCAATCAGTTGAAATCCATCTGGTTTTTCAACATATACGTCTTCTTCTAACTCACCATTTAGAAAGGTTGACTTTACATCCATTTGATAAAATTTGTAGTTCTTATATGCAGCATAAGCAAGAAATAATCTTACAGCTTCAATTCTAGCAACAGGGGCAAAGGTTTCTTCAAAATCAATACCTTCCATTTGTGAATACCCTTTACATACCAGTCTTGCTTTATTCTGAACCACTTCACCTTGTTCATTCAACTTATTCTGAAAGACCCATTTAGTACCAATCACATTTTTATCTTTAGGTATGGGAACAAGAATCCATGTATCATTCTTTTCAATCTTCATCAGTTCTTCCTTCATAGCTTTCATCCAGTGTTCATCATTACAAGCTTCATTGACATTGTTAGGCTCAATCTTCGAAATTAGACAATATTCTTCCACAATCCTTCTTCTAGTCTGCACACCTTTATTCTTATCTCCTATAATTTGATTTTCAAAATGATTAAGCTTTACATACCTTGGAATCTTAGGATTCTCTTGCACTTTTGGTTCTTTTGTTCTTTCTTCTGCACTTCCACTTGTCTCTCTTTCTTGACTTTCTTGATTTACCAGAACAATAAGAACTTGATTTTGTGTCTGAGCATTCTTCCCTTTGTCTATACTATCTTTATATTCATCTGAATCATATCCATAGTATCTGGATGACCTAGCATAGTCTCATCAACTCTGACATTTGCACTTTCAACCATTTTTCTCAATCTTCAATTATAGCACTGGTAAGCCTTGCTTTTAGTAGAGTAACCTGGAAATATTCCTTCATCGCTCCTTGCATCAAACTTGCATATGTCCCCATATCTCTTAATATAACACTTGCTTCCAAAGATCTTGAAATATTTAACAATAGGCTTATAACCAAACCATAGCTCAAAAGGAGTCTCACCAAAAATACCATTGACATTTACCCAGTTTAGAGTGTACACAACAATGTTTACAGCTTCTCTCCAATATATGTGAGGCACATTTCCTTCTATCACCATTGTTCTAGCAGCATCCAGAATTGTTCTATTCTTTCTCTCTACAACTCCATTCTGTTGAGGGGTTTGGGGAGCAGATAATTGTATGTTGATTCCATGCTCTTCATAGAAAGAATTGAACTCCCTGGAAGTGAACTCACCACCTCTATCTGACCTTAGGAATTTTATTTTCAGACCTGTCTCATTCTCTGCCATATCTTTGAAATTTTTGAACTTCTCTAATGCTTCACATTTTTCTCTTAAGAAAGCAGCCCATATCATCCTAGAGTAATCATCAATAAGCAACATAAAGTACCTTTCTCCTTGTAGACTTTTGATTCTGGAGGGACCACATAGATTAGTATGTACTAGCTCCAATACTCTATTAGAATGATGTTTTCTTCGAAAAGAAACTCTAGTCTATTTTCCCATCTAGCATTCCTTGCATATTGTGTTAGTAGGCTTCACTAGCTTAGGTAGATCTCTTATTGCTTGAGTGGAGCTTACCTTGATAATGTTATCAAAATTCATATGAAACATCCTCCTATGCCATAACCAACTTTGATCTACTTGAGCAATTAAACAACTTACATTAGCAACACTAAGGTGAAAAATATTACCTTTTGTCTTTGTACCTGAAGCAATCATATTTCCAAAGCTTCCAAGCATCCTGCATCTTCCATCTTTGAACTAAATATCATAACCCTTGTCCACCATCTGTCCAACACTCAACAGGTTATGCTTCAAGCCTTCAACATAAAGGAAATCATCAATGTTATGTTTACCATCAAGACAAATAGATCCTCTGCCATGAACCACACCAACATTGTCATCTTTGAATCTTACAACCCCACCGTCATATTTCTCTAGACTTACAAATTTTCTTTTGTCACCATCATATGATGTGAGCATCCATTGTCAATAACCCACTCATCCTTTTCTTCAATTCAAGTTGCAAGAGTTTTCTCAACTTTAATAGATTCAATAGCCACCGAACCATTTTCCTTGATAGCAATGAAAACCCATTCATCTTCATTTCCATTTTCTTTATCAAATTCTTCATCAATCACACTTCTTCAACATAATAGCATTTATTTTGAAATCTAGGTTTGTTAGGCTTAGACCTAGGAACTCTTTTAGGACACCTTAAATAAAAATGACCTATTCTACTGCAAGAGAAACATTTAATAGGAAACTTTCCTTTATACTTACATTATCCTCTACCTTCTTTCTTTACAATTAGTGCTTCTAGCCCTTCTACCTATCTTTCTTCATCTTCAAGTTGTTTCATCTCTTCATCATACTTGAATGTCTTTCTAGAACTCTCTCCCAGATCATATCTTTGCTTGTTTCTTCCAGATAAAGAGGCCTTAAATGCATATTCATTCTTGGGGGAAAAATCACCAAATTCACTCAACTCAAAGGCAACAAGTTTACCAATCAACATATCTCTTGTCACATTTGTCACTGTTTTGAGCTCTTCAATAGCATGATCCTTTGATTTGTAAGAGGGAGGCAATGATCTAAACACTTTAGCTACAATTTCTTGTTCATCCAAGGTACCATCAGCACATCTAATACCCATCACAATTTCATTTACTCTTTGCATAAAAGAAGAAATATTTTTATCTTCACCCATCTTCAAAGTTTCATACTTGCCTTTCAAACTTTGTAGCTTAGTGACCTTCACAAGTACATCTCCTTCATACAAAGTCTCCAACTTCTTCCAAATCTCATGAGTTGTCTTCAGATCCATCACATTTATCATTTCTGAATCCATTAGAGAACTCAGTAAAGCTTCAATAGCCCTGATGTTAATCTCGACCTCTTTAATCTCATCAAGAGTGGAAGGACCATTCTAAGGAATAACATATTTGTTCTTTGTAATCTTCTAGAAGGGTTCACCAATACACCTCAAATGACATTCCATTTTGGATTTCCACAGAGAGTAGTTTGTTCCATCGAATCTAGGGTTGTTCTTCTTGTATAATGCCATCTCGGATCAGCTCAAGCTTTTAAACTTCTTCAGAGGAACTGGATCTAATACCAATTGTTAGAAAAACAAGGACATGCAACTAAGAGGGGGGCTGAATCAGTTGTCACAAAATATTTAAACTTTTCAAACTTAACTTTACTTAATCTCAGATCTAATGAATTAACAATTAACCACAGAAAATCAGCACATCAGAAACACAAAGAACACCAGGATTTTTTATGTGGAAACCCTGTTAGGGGAAAAACCACAATGGATGTCAGTCCACAATATTATACCTTGTTAAAAGTATGATGAAGAATAATGGGAATGCACATGCATTCAGGCACACTGCATAGAGTTCACTGCTCAAATACAAGAGTGCTCACTGCCCAAAGAAGACACATTGTCTTACAACAATTCAGATTAGATCCGCAAGGTATGCACTGAGAAAATATCTTCTACAAAATCCTGATTATAGTTCTGGTTAAGCACAAAAACACTCCTTCACACTTCGCTCAAACTTCTTCACACTCTGCTCTGCAATTGAATGATTAGATCAGTATTTGCACACTTTATCTTCCTCTGGCACTTCTTGCCTTCTATGCACACTTTACTTCACTCAAAAAATTGTTCTTATATATCCGCAACATGGAATTACATCAATAACTTCATCAACCAAAATAAAATATGAAATATAAAACATATACACAATGCCAGCCCAAGTTTACAAGTAAATTTTCAATGCAAATCAAACACCATTGGCCACAATATAATGAAGACTTAAATCAATATCCTCGAGTGAGCAAAACATTCAATTTTTAATCTCGAAGGATCCACAACACGTTACAACCACCATGTTGACCAAGAACATAAAAACCCGAACACACAAGAGAAAAATCATTGACCACGAGCACACAATCAATGTGGATGTGCAACAAAGATAGAGCATGATCTAGAAACATCCACAAGCACCAAGAATCATCAGAGAAGCATCCACAACAACTGAAATTACTAGAATTGCATCAACTTCAATCAGAAACACTAACTGATCTCTGACACGGACCTCTGACACTTTTGATGGATAAACTAGATACACTCAAAAATAAACCATTTAGCCCACAATGATTGATCATCAACGTACTAAGCAAGACACCTTCATGACCTTCATTGTTCCACTATCAACATGTAATTCTTTCTTTAACAATTTTCTCAATATCCTCAACATATACAGCCTACAATACATCAATGCTAATAGTGTTGACATCAATGACAACCACATATCAGCAACACAACCACAACATCCAACAAAAACATCCTATGCAAGTTAAATTTAGCTAACGCTTTCTTGCATTAGGATTAACATGCTTTGTGGCTATTTCCTCAGATAGTCCAATAAGGTTCTATTGCCACTAGTATGCATCATGACACTCCTTATTTGTTGTGTCTTAATCTTGACAACATATACTGAATTCATCAAGGTTTGTCTCAACTTGGTGTACGTATATCCAATTGTATTTTATCAAAATTTAGGCAAACAAAAAAAAATGTTGCTATCACAATTCATGCCTTGGTGTGCATACATCCTCTTGCCACATAATAAAATGATCTATGATGATAATTGTACTCTAATTAAAGCTCAAAATCTATCCTAATAATCATACATCAATCTTGATCCATTTCATTCCTTTCATTTCACTTGTCTGATATATCTAACCATTCTTCACTTCTTATTAAATTTTCCCTCTCGCTAACATTTATTTCATCAATCCTCGTAGTCATTCCAATGGAGTGATATAAAACACAAGAAATGCATCAATTTCATAATCTTGCAACCATACTCATGTTAGCACATCATATACCCCTCATCACATGTATATTAGGTCATTCATATTGCATAAAAATACAAAAAAAAAATTATAGCATTGCATTACATTCTACAAAATCATCATCAACATAGCAACATAAAAATTATTCCATAACATTTCATAAGAATATAGTGTAATCTTGTATATAGGTGATATAAACATGATTGGCCCCATCATAAATCATAAACATTAGATATCCATACATATCATACATATTATAAGCATAAATCAACATCATAGAACCATACATAATAAATCAATACACACATCATATAGGAACCATTACATAAACATAGAATGCATCACATAGGATCACATCATCATGGAAACATGCATATAAAACATGGAGACATCATATAGTCACTGCCAAAAATAATGCATCTCATACACACACACATATATACATATGTATATCTATATGTATATAGATATGTATATATATGTACATATATATATTATATATACATGTATATGTATATGTATATACATATGTATATCTATATGTATATAGATATGTGTGTATATGTACATATATATACATATATATATATATACATGTATATATGTATTCATATATGTATATATATATACATACATGCATGCATACATATACATACATACATGCATACATACACACACACACATATATATATCAAAAATCTTGTCATAGTACAAAACTGAAATGACTGTAAAAATGGAGCTCGTAAGCTCGATCAAAATATACATGAGTGTCTATATAGAATATACAAATCAGGATATCCAGTCCTATCCATATCCTCTAATGGCCCAGGAGATAGCCTATCCTAACTATGTCATGATGGCCCCGGTTACTCCTACTTGTTTGTGGTCGTGGTGGTGGATATGGTGACTGTTGTGCCCTCAACACACACGCCCCATTTGGAAACGGGGACCCTCTTTTCTTTCACCTTGTCGATTCATTTTTGTTGCTGCCTCATTTTGTGTGCCCTATTTTGATGTCCCAGGTGGTCAGCGTACATTCAAAGTCTCATCATAAGTTGACAATACTACTCCTTTTTAATTGTGTCAAGTTTTGGCACCTTATGGGGTCTCTTTGGCAATTTACCTCTACCAGTGGCCCAAGACCCGGCCGGACCTGCCCCTTCAGGTTTCCTTGGTCGGGTTTCACTATTGCATCCACCATTCCCGACGGCGAATAGGTTGCATCTTCATAGGTCTCGGGTTCTGGCCCCCTGATCTCCGTCCATTGGAAATTTCAAAAGTTGTGGCAGCCTTCGAGCATGTCAGGCCCGTACCTCCGGACTTCTGCTTGTGGAACTCTGTGAGGGTTTCATCATTCCTGACAGCGAACCTCTGGTGGAACTCCGCCTCCCATGCCCTGACCTTCCCATTGCCTCCAGAAATTTCAAAGTCAAATTTTCTAAAATAGCCACCGTCCTACGTCCTCCTGGCCATCGAACTTCGAACCTCCCGCCGCTGTCTGAGAATTTGAATCCACCAACCCAATTGCTCGTTGTACACACATTTAATGAATCCATTAATGGTGGTTGGGGTATAAATAGCTTGCCCAAACCTGTCATTCTCATTTGTCAGTGTTGCAGGTGATCAAATAACTTGCAAGTGGAGTCCACTACATCCGTCGATCATCGCCATCGCACCTGCTGTCGTCACCTTGGCAACCGTTAGTGGATCCCACACTTTACTGCATCGAATTTTTGAGGTAGGTTTACCATTTTCCCTCCCCGAGCCTTTTTTCATGATTTTAAACCTAAAGTGACAAGGAACCCAAATCCAAAATACATTTGAAAGGTTAAATATGATACAACGCACAAAACCCATGTCTTAAAAACTTGAGAAAACCCTTGAAAGTACCCCCATGATCAATCCAGAGCTTCACTTCAGCGTGAATGTTCTTTGCGTAGGGGAGTTCATGCCCTCTGGGCTCGGGTTCTCTCTTCACGGTCGAAAACTAAAAAATTAAAACATAAATCTGGTCGACGTTTTGGATCTTCAGGCCCGAGCCACCGGACTTCCGTGTCTGGAAGTCCATGAAGATGCCGCTATATCAAACGGTGAAGTTGCCCCATTCACCCGAGACCCGAGACCCGCCCTTCCCTTCACTGTTTGCATTTGATATTGACCAAGTGCCCTCTGGGTTACCGGGTCCCGCCCATCGGAACTTCGTTCAGATTTTGCCACCCTAACTTCAAACTTCTGGTGGAACTCTGCCCTCTAGGCCTTGACCTCTCCTTAGCCGTCTGAATACAAGTAAGTTTTCAAAATGAAAAATCTTCAATAGCCTTCCGCCTCCTAGGCCCCGAGCTTCTGTACGCCACTGGGAATCTGGTGTTAACTCCAAACGTCCCCAACCACATTAGGTTCTGCCATCTAGTACTTTGTCCCATCTCCGCCGTGGAAGGATGGAAAATCTTGCCTGACCTTCCAAGCTCTGAGCTCCCCCTTCCCGATTTCCATAAAACTTGCAGTGAAAATCTAGCGTCCAACTGAGGAGAGAGGTCCGGTCCGCTGAGCCACCCCTTCTAAATTTCCATTCGACGATCACCGTCTCAGATGGTGAAAGCCCCACAGCATCCCGATCCCTTGGGCCTGATCACTTGAAAATTGTACAACTACTAGCCGCCCTTGGACCTCCCAGGCCCCGGACCCCGGGGTTCCCGAAACTCCGTTTCTACTCTGGCGTTCCAAATAGCAATCTCTAGATGGATTTTTGACCTTGTACCTCCAGATGCTCCTAAGTCAATCTAAATGACCTCAAAATTAAAATTTGACCTTCACCCACTTGCTTAATTTTGGTCGTCTTCACTACGAACCCTTAAAATTATCGAACTTCGGTCGGGAAGGATCTCCCAGATCGCTTCGCCCTATTTTCCTTTCCAAAATGGAATTCCTGCTAGGGAAGTCCGGCCCTCTGGGCTCGGACTGTCCCAAAGCCCTCAATCAAAAGACTAATATCATTGGGAGATAGAAGTATCATTTTATTAACGATAATTTACTTTAAGCTGATTTCATGGGATTTCGACTAGCATGAACACTTTCATGATCAATTGCACTAACTACGCCTTTGCTTGTAGAATATATGGAATCGGGTGCAGGACCTTCGGGAGTAGTTGTGGAAAAGGACAAAGGAAAGAAGTCGGGAAAGACTCCTCGAGGAAAAGAGGATAAGGACCAAATAAAATACCAGTTCCAAGGTGAGCCTCTGCACTCGAAGATTACCACAGACTGGAAGGAAATCACAGTCACCAATATCAATCATGTCGATATTGACGAGTTCACACAAAGGGTCAAGGTCAATCCAATAACCAAGAATGCAAGGCTAATAAGACAAAGTGGAATTGCAAACACTGTAGGATTCCCTCCATCCCTTGTGGCCCCTGAATTGGTCATGGCTTATCGACAAGTATATCAACTCGACACAAGGACAATTGTTGATAGGAATGGTAACATTCTTGCCGACATGTCGGCTGAAGGAATCACAAAAACCTTCCATATTCCCACGTTTCAAGAAATGGAAATGCCTACCATAGAGGAATGCCAAGTAGCATGGGATGACAACCTGGCAGGATGCAAAAGGTTAATCAATCAGCATTGGCTTAAAGAAAAGCAGGGCAACGCTGTGAAGGTTCCTCACGAACTCTTCCACAATGATTTCCATAAAGATTACCACGACCTGGTCATGATGCTAAGCAGGGTTATGGGTCTTCCTATGGCTGCCTTCTTTCAGGAATGGATGGTGTACTTTATCAAGCAGATCCTTCATGGGAATGAAGATGTTACCACAAAGACCTCATTTTACTAGGGAGGTATAATAAGCGATTGTTTCCATGAGCAGTTTGTCAATGTGAAGAAAAGTTCAAAGTTTCAAATGACTTCATACCTCGTATACTCCTTGGCAGACCGAAGATAGTACAACGGGTTGTTTGTGGCACCCGATGAGGAGCAAGGTCAAAGACTCAAGGCCTATGACAGATACCTCCAGCTCCAGTACCGAAACTTCAAGAGGGAATACTGTAGAGTAAATAACGCCTTCATCGGCCATATTATCAAAATGATTTTTGGGGATTTCGAAAGGAGGGTTTCCCACAGTGCTCGGGCATTCTTGAAGCAATATGCTTTCCTCTTCATTCAATACCTGAAGTTCACATACATTTGTGCCCAAGGCTTCACTGAAAGGCCTAACAAGTTGCCTTGATACTCCAATGACCGGATCATCCTACTAGAGCTTTCTCGACAGCTCCAATGCATACAGGTTATCTTCAGTGGCAAGCACGTAGCAGGGATCTCTTATCCCATGACTCTTGGCCAGGGCATATGTAAACTACAAACTTCCTAGTGCATCGGTAACTCTAAGAAAGAACTAAAAGATTACCATTTTCACCTGCACACTGCTCAACCTCGAATGGACCCATGTGGTCATGTAAGAAAGGCATTGGGACCGGGATTCGCCCATCTACACCACGTTGAGGACTTTTGGGGTGATTGTCAAGATGATAAAGAGGTACGTGCAAAGCACTATATGCGGATGACTACATATTTTATATGAAAGGTGCAGCCATTTCCCATACCAAACCAAGTTGAAGAGGACGAGAGCACCATAATGGACCCCAAGTATCCCCACAGTCACCAATTTTCCAATACCAACAATTGACTGGGATGAGCAGGAGGTCGATGACCTAGATATTATAACCAAGCCAATCTTGGCTCATACCAAGGAGTGGGTTGATGGGCAAGTAGCCTGATTAAAATAGCGAGGGGTGATCCTGACATACGAGGGACTCAAGAGTGAACCAAGTGCCACAGAGGATGCAGCTGCCACCACTTCAATAGGCAGGACATTTAAGTCTCCTCCAGTTTCCAGATCCAAGAAGAGGAAAGAGACAGAAATGGAGCAGTCTCCTGACCCCAAGGTTTATACAAGGAAGGATCCAGGGGGCTCACCCTTTAAAAGACTTAAGAAAATAGGGGTCACGACGAAGCAGCTCTTAACCCAAGAAGAAGAAGCAAAAGGTATTGATCAAATCAAACCTATTTTGGCTCTCCCTGCTTTGGCTACCCTATCATCTACTTCTCTAGCTATGGTTGTCACATCCCCGCTGGTAGTGGACATCTTTGTCCATCTTGCCCCTTCGCCCCTGACCGATCCTATGATTGTAATTGACTCCTCCTCTGCCATGACTACTCCTCCTTCCTCCGCTCCATGTCGCCCACCACGTCACTCCTGTTACCTACAGTGGTAGAAATAATATCCACTCCCACTATTCCTGAGGCTCTCTCAAGGCATATGCAGAATCTTCCCCCCGAACTCTCCCAAATCCTTATGGATCCCACTCTCCAAGCAGCCCTTGCACAAGTCCTCGCTACTGCTTAGCCTTCGCAACCTCCGACAGAGCCACTGGCTATGGAAGCCACCATGTTAATCTCCAAGGAATGAGAGAGGCGAGAACAAGAGGCCTCAAAGCCCTTTGAAGAGGAGGCCGATGAATACCACGAGCACCCGAAGTATGAACACTGCACTATCTATAGGGTGGCCTACGAAGAAGAAGGAATTGGTCCTCGAAAAGCGGAGATGAGGAAGATGACATCAGTGGTAGGGTCATTATGCAGACCTTCAATGATGAACTTGATGAAGAAATGGCCCAGTAGCTGAAAGAAACTAAGGAGAAGGCAGAAAGGTCGCTCCTTGAAGAAGAAGGATAGCGAGAAGATAAAACTGAGGGAGAGGCTCAAGTTGCCAAGAGCCTCGAAATTGAGTAGTTCAAGGAACATGTGCACAAGGTTGATCAAACTAAGGGAAAGAAAGAGAGGGAAATGGAAGACAAAGAAAATACCATGCATCAATTATCTACCAAGCCTCCTATTAAACGCCTTGTGTTCATCCAAGATTTCGATGAGGAAGAAGGAGATGCTACCAAGGAGGAAGAGAGGGTCTCGGAGGATAAGAGAATGGAAGCCTTGGCCGAGAAGGGCAAGGGTGATCGTGAGTCACCTAAGGAAAAGTCTATCGTGCCTGAATAGTTACAAAAATAGCTCAAAAGAAAAACTCTTGTACTAAAGGACCTGAGGGCGAGACTAGAGGCTATCTTAGCCCGAGCTCAAATCACAATGAAGAAGGAGAAGAAGCCTAGGATCCTATCCAGGGTAACCATGAATGCCTCTGGATCTCAAGCTGTGCAAGTGGTAACACCTTTGGTGGGCTAGGCTGGTGTGAGTTACAATATCTCCACCATTGACTTAGGGGCCGCCACAAGAGAACAGAAGGTAGGGAACCTTGAAGAATCAGTGGCTACAGTGGTACATTTGATAAAGCAGGACAATATTTCAAAAGATGAGCTCAAGGAACAGGTACCTGCCTTGATGGATTACATCCAGCAGTGGTCCTCAATTGATGACCTGCTTACCATGTCCACAGCTCCACCCCAACTGCTATCCAAAGAATAGATTGATAAGATGGAGAGAAGGAAGAACTTGGAAAGGACTACGGAGAGCTGGTTCCAATAGGTCTTGTATGTAGGGAACATGGGAATTAGCTGGGTTGTTTAGACAGCCAACAAGTTCTTGGATCTATAGCAATATTTGGAAGGCACGTTGCACTGACTTCCCTACAACATATGACTCCATCTTTCTAAAGATCGAGGCTATCCTTTAGTTTCCAAAAGCCACATGGGAAAAGGAGCTTGCATTCAACAAGGACAATCACTGGTTGATGGATGTATGGTGGCGAGACTTTGACAACAGGAAGGAAAGGTTGGAACAAATAATGAGTAAAGTGGATCTGGACATCGACTGGATCAAAGAAATTAGAATGGAATGCACTCGATACCTCAAACTAATGACAAAGTATGACATGTCTGCAGTGTAGATGGATCCGGAAAAGGTAAAACCTTACTTCCAAAAGAAGATGGAGGATGGGATGTCTAGTGAAATGATGGTAGAGTTCATGAGTTTTGCTACTCGTGCCTTCATTAGAGCTATTCAGGGATCAGGGTGCAAAGTACGATGAGGACTAGAAAAGGCTAGAAGATAATGCGAAAGAGTAAAGCTACCAAGTGCTGCAGTATGAGATCGTTGAGGTAGACAAGCTCCAGCCGATCATCCTGAAGTTCATGGAATACATAGCCTTGAAGAAGCAAGGAGGCAGCCCTGTTATTAATGAAGAGCTCTCCAAGGAGTAGCTACAGTAAAACAACAATCAGCAAAAGACAAAAGGCTACAGTACCGTCACTAGATGACAAAATAGGGAAAAGGCAAGGAATGTATTTTTTAATTGTAATATATTGAGGATTGGTGAAACCCTAGTTTGTAATGAATCTAGGCCACACAATGAGAATTAATCCTAGCCATTCATTTGAGCTTTGGAAAACTATAAATAGGAGTTTTCCCCTCATTTGTAAGGGTTGGAGAACTGATGTGAAGACATTCTATAGCAATAGAAAGTAGAATTGCATGATTTATGGGTGTTCCTTTTGACTTTGCTCTTTATGTATGCATGGTTCAACTTCCCCATTAGCTTAGGTGTTAGTTTCTTGAATGGAAGTGGTGATGGTGATTGTTGTTTCAGTATTTGATGAATTTCCAACTCATGCTTTTTGTGGTTTATTGATGATGAGTCACTTTCCAAAACTAGTCTGAGCTTTTTACTTCAATGTTGCAACTTAGTTCAATTGCATGTGCATGATGTGCATATGCAATTTGAAAATCTGCAATCCTTAGAAGATTGCACTAGTTTTGTGCAATTGTAGGTTTCTCTTGGCCAAGCAAAACCCAGTTTAAGGATTTTGTCTACTGTAGCAGCCTCCATGATCACTGTTCATTCGTAGTTTCAGATCCAGGAACCTTCTCTCTTCTCTACCCCTTTTCCTTTTTTTTAATAAGTACCTTAGAAAAGGTTCATTGCACATTGTAAAGCTAAATCCAATGATAAAAATGGAGTTCAATACTGTTGTTTGAACCTACAGCAAATGCACAACAACTTCACCATCTTAGGAACTCCATTTCAAGACCCAACTTCCCATGCTTTGTAACTCATCTGTAAGACCGCCTTGTGATTCTAGCAAATCACATAAATCAACTGAGATATTCCAAGCACTGTCAAGACCTGACATTAGAGACCTTCGGATAGTGTTCTGTAATTTGATTGTGGAAGATTGTCTTTCAAGAGAGGTAGTGCACCTACGCACTGCCTATGTTGAGAAGTGCATAAAAAACACATCAAAAGAACTGGTGCTAGAAGGAGGGTGACACGTTGGGAATACAAAGCTAAAGGTTAAAAGTGAAACTACATTGAATCGGATCATTCTCCTCAGAGAGATTTCAAAGAGCTCTATGGTCAAAACCAAATAAGGGAGAACTCCAAGAGTTGCAGCCTCCTACAAGGGCAAAATGAGTTAAGGGAGGTAGCGTTATTTCTTCCTCTCCCTTCATTCCACTCATTTCCATTCCACCTTCACCCTCATTTAGCTGGAATTCGTCTTCCATCCAACCATCTGAAAC
This sequence comes from Sequoia sempervirens, assembly GCA_007258455.2. Lineage (NCBI taxonomy): Eukaryota > Viridiplantae > Streptophyta > Pinopsida > Cupressales > Cupressaceae > Sequoia > Sequoia sempervirens. Next base: position 17,632,410 of record VDFB02047144.1, on the reverse strand, counting down.
TGCATTTTCACCTCCCATCTTCGGCAGCTAGGAGAGTGCTTCTCTCCTAACCCTTCCACCCCAAGGTACAGTCCTAGACTATTGTTCTAGTATAGGTGCAAACCCAACTTACTATTTTTCAATAGCAAATACCACCTCTACCTCCTGCCATGGCTTGGTTGGTGCAGAACCCTTTGTCGATACACTTCGTTGCTTATCATGATATGCCCAAGAATCAGGAAGGTTTCTGTTCAAAATTTAATCCCTGTGACCCACAAAGAACGGCTGAAGAACACATTAAAATATTTGAAACAATAGTCACTGAAATGCAAGTCGACCATGAGGATATTGCATGCCACCTTTTTCCGCATTCGTTGGGAGAAGAAGCCTTCTACTGGTACATCAATCTACCTAGGGGATCTGTTACCTCATGGAATCTAATGAAGAGCGCATTTATGAAAAAGTATAAGATCCTAATTAGCCCTTCAGAGTTATATAGGCAGTTTATGTCTATCAAGAGGGAAGTAAACGAACCTATTGGGTCCTTCAATGACCACTTTCATTGTGCATTTACAAGGTTTTAGGACCCATGCCTTCATAATGATGTCGCAGCTCTCCCAGTTTACTATGTAGCATTGGACAACCTCACGTCGGCCCTGGTGAAAATGATGCATCTACCACCCGCCTCATTGGTGACAGCCTATATAGAGGTTGTGGTGGCTAGTGCATATTTGAGGCAAAATATCTCTGGCCTGCTACCTTCTTTGGGGCCAGTAGCTCACCCAATGTAAATTTAGAGGCTTAATCAGGCATTCACTTATCAGACCCCTCTTATGAACTAGGTACCTCAGTTGCCCATCGTCCCACATTGGGACAACCACTGAATTATGCACCTCTCGTGCCTTCCTATTTGTAGCCTCAACCACAGCATAACTATTCTCAAGCTACCCAACAACAGTAGGTGTATTCCCAGTAGCCCTAGGCGCCATTATACCTATCGAGGCCTGAATTTCCTCCAGCTCATCAAAATCAACTGGTGACCTCGCCCGACTTTCTCCAAAATCTGGTGCTGCAACCAAGCAGCACTACAGAGAAGGACAAACTTGAGGAATTGACCAAGATGATAAAGAAAATGTCCACAGAGATGACGCATTTGAGGAATCAGAATAATCAATTATAGGCATCCCAGCATAACCTCTAGGCCAATCTTAATCGGGATAACTGAGAAGTAAGCACTTCCTCCAAGCAGAATTATGATAGGGGACCAAACACTAATCAAAGTTCAGAAATGAGACCTTCTTAGAGGCAGAATCGTGCGTGGAATACAAGGCCCAATAATAGAGGTGTCCCTATGCCTTTTGACCAACTAGCAAGCAACGAAAAAACAACTAGTGGAGTGTACCTTGCTGAGGCAGCTTTGTTCGGATGGTGCTCGATTCACAAAACCACCAGACACTCCAAGTTGGATTGCCCCGAATTCCAGATAGCTACCGAAATATTCCAAGTAGAAGTATAGAATGCGGTCGATAATGCCAGCTGTAGGGACATCATCCCATCTGAGCCATATAATTCCTCTTTCCTCGTGATCAACCAAGCATCATTTCCGTGGGGCGACTGTAACAAACCTGAAGTCGAACTTGCTCCTGTTAGGAGTGAAGAAGTGCAAGAGGTAAGTAACAAATAAACTTTGGCTCAGCCTTTCGATTTAGTACATAATGGTCCAATAGACGAAGAAGAGTCCTTCATAGATGAGGTCCACATGTTTCATCAGAGATCAACTCCCTACTTCCTTAGGAATAGGTAGGCAGGTGGACCCTTTACAACCTCTACTCCACCAAACAATTTTGCTACCCCGCCTGACTCCAACACCAGCAACAACCCTAGAATTCCCCATGTACCCGTCTAATATCTTAACAATAATGGGCCTCTAAATCAAGTGCAGAATCAGCCTCAAGGCCAATCCCAAAATCAATCTAGTCAAACAAAAGTCCAACCTCCTAGCTCTGCAATAGGTCAGGCCTTTAGTCCAAAAATTGAGCAAATGGGTGAATATGTGGCAGAAGAGTTCAAGAAGGTAAAAGTCAATTTGTTTGCCTTTGAACTACTCAGAGTTCTATCGTAAGGCACGCCTTCTTTAGGGTTCTTAATGGGACTCCATCCTCTAGTACAATGCAGGAAACATCAGCTAAGAGAGTTACCTTTGAAGAGCCTGGGCAAGAACCAATGATACAGGATAATACTGGGAAAAGGAAGGATGTCCCCATAAATCAATTTGCAGGTAGGAAAACGGAAAAGGAACCAGATCAGAACCCTAGGCGAGGTTCTAAAGATCAGCCATCTAGGCAGACCAAGGATAAAATTGGTGATAGGAATGGGGGTCAGGTAGCTTACATGGACATGCCCACGGGTATTTTCCAAGGAAGGTTGGAAACTCCTCCTTTCCTTACCACTATTAGGATATTTGGGAAAAACCTACACAACTGCCTACTTGATTTAGGGGCATCTGCCAATGTTATGCCCTTGGCAGTATGTAAGGCTCTTGGCATCACTCCCACGCCTTCAAGAAGAAAAGTGACCCAGCTGGACAAAAAAGAGATCAACATTGTAGGAGAAATAAATCGGATCCCAATGCAAATTGCTACAAACCCAAGGATACAACAGGTCATTGATATTCAAGTGGCGGACATCCCTGATGCATATGGAATCATCTTGGGAAGGGAATTCACCAAGGTGTTGAATGGATATACTGCCACAAACCTTTCTCACATGTGGCTACCATGGAAGGGGCTACCAAACCAAATATGTATCAACCGTGAGCCCCGTATGAAATATATGATCATAGAATACAATAATCTCAACGAAGTGTTGTTTGTTGAGACGGAACTAGGAAATTACTACCCTTTCGCCTGCCAAAACAAATTTGAGCCTCGGGAGGAATGCGTTGCCGAAGTACTCCTAGTGTTGTGTAGTCCTCCGACCAATTTTACTCAAATACCTCCGAGTATAGAAATGTTGGTAGAATCAAATGATAAACTCGATGAAGGTGACAACTGGGGATTACTCAGTGGTTTCCAGGAGTTCATAGAAAAGTGCACCAGGGACCAACTCAGCTTGGGCACTCGAATGAATTTCTAGGATCTCTTGTTGCCAAATTGGTGCAGGATTCACAATGCTGCCCACTCCAAGTTTGACTATTGCTTATATCAAACGACAATTGAACATGTTAAAAAATTAGTTGTTCCTCAGACGGAAACACCAAAGGAGGTGCCAATAGAACCACCCACTGATCTATACACCAAGCTAGAAAACTCCCCTCAGATCACAGAGGTAGTCACCTAGCTAAAAGGGAGCAAGAACTTAGTCGGACCCAAAGTTAAAGAACTTTCCACATGTTGGACGCTCTGAGTTGATGGGTCCAAATAAAAAAAAGAAGCTAGTGTTGGGTTCGAACTCATTAGCCCAATGGGTAAGACCTTTCTTGCCACCCATAGATTGCAATTTTATTGCACCAATAATGTAGTGGAATGAGGCTCTGGTCCATGGCCTTCTTATGGCCTTGAAGAAAAATGTCAAAATGCTGCAAGTTTTTGGGGATTCAGAACTTGTAGTCAAACTAGTTAAGAAATTATATTCCTGCCATGATAGAAGGCTGGTAAACTATAAGCATAGGGTTTAGGATCTCTTAGAGGGTTTAGATGCATTCAATATACAATTGATCCCTCGTGCTCAGAATCGTACAGCTGATGCCTTGGCTCAAGCAGCCAGCACTTTGCAACCCCTCTCTTTGTCTAGGATTAAGAAATTTACCATTGAGTTGACATCTACGCCATTTGTCCGGGATAATGTCACTCATTTTCAAGTCTTCAATGATGACAAGCATATTCTCGAATCCATCATGAGTTACGATGTCTTCGTAGTGCAAATATTTGATGAAGCCAATCCATGAGAAGCCGAGTTGGATATAGAAAGGGTTATTAACCTCAAAACCAACATGATTCCCAGGGGCATGGTTCAGCTGGAACGTATATTTGATTTGGACTAGATCAGAGACCAGAACCAACAAACAAACAAAGAAGCCATAAGCAGCCAGTGTGATGCTCACAACCTCGGGACAGCCAAGAAGATCAAAAATGTTTTTATTGGCAAAGTGTGCACGCTTGAGGAAAAGAAGGGAATTACTGATGCGTTGCGGAAGTACCATGATGTAGTGGAATGGAGCTACAAGGATTTAAAAACATATGACACATCCATCATCACGCACATCATACCTCTCAAGACCAAAGTGAGGCCATTCCATTAGCAGCAGTGTCCTATCAATGCCTTGTTAGAACCCATCATTTACAAAGAAGTGCAGAAGTTATTTTTGGCAAGGATTATTTTCCTAGTTAGGCATTCCACATGGGTGGCCAACCTGGTTCCTATCAGGAAAAAGAATGGGGAAATTAGATTGTGTGTAGACTTCTGCAATTTGAACCAAACTTCTGAGAAAAACAACTATCCAATTCCTTCATTTGAGGTGTTGCAGATCGTCAATGGTTCCCAAATGATGTCTTTCCTCGATGGGTACTTCGGGTACAACTAGGTAATGGTACACTATGAAGACCATCATAAAACGGCGTTCACCACTAAGTGGGGGACATTTGCTTATCGGAGAATGCCTTTTGGGCTTATCAACGTTGGCACCACCTTCCAACGCGCCATGGATATTGCCTTCAAAGATCTGATTGGTAAATGTATAATCATCTACATGGATGATTTAACCATGTTTTCTAAAAAGTGAGGTGATCACGTTTCTGACCTATGTAAGGTGTTTCAGAGGTGCCAGGAGTTTGGAGTTTCCCTTAACCCCAAGATGTGCATCTTCGGAGTGACTGAGGGTAGATTGCTCGAGCACATCATTTTAGAATGGGGAATCTCCATAGACCCTGAACGTATCTAGTCCTTGCTGAAAATCCCACCACCAGGTAGTAAGAAGGAATTAAAATCCTTCTTTGGGAAGATCAACTTCGTTAGGAAATTCATCACAGGTTTCGCAGAGATCGTTAAACCCCTTAACGCTATGTTGAAATAGGATGCCAAAGTTGAATGGACTCTTGAAACCAAACAAGCCTTCGAAGAAATTAAATGGGCCATTGTTGAGGCGCCTGTCTTAGTGAGCCCAAATTATTTGAAGTCTTTCTACAGCTACTCGTTCACTTTAGAACATTCTTGTGCTAGCATCTTGACTCAGAAATATGATGAAGGAAATGAACACCCAATTACCTTCATGAGTGCCCCCCTGAAGGATGCAGAGTTGCGATACCACAATGTAGAAAAGCAAGTGTATGCTCTCATCAGAGGGGTAAAGAAATTTCAGCATTATATCCTGCGCAATAAGGTGTTTTCCATTGTCCCCGACCCAGCAGTAAAAATGTTGCTCATGCAAAGTGAATTGGGTGAACGAAGAGAAAAGTGGGTTACCCTGCTCTAGGAATATGACATGGAGATCCAACCGATGAAGCTAGTGAGAGGACAAGCACTTACCCACACAATTGTTGAAGCAGCAGCAGAGGCTGGACTCGAACTCACTGTGCAACAGTACCAACTTGAGGATGTTTCCCTGGGAGAATGGTATGAGAATGTCGTCTACTATTTGTTGAACCATAAGTGTCTGCCGCACTTGCAGGGAGTCCAAAAGCATGCCCTTAGATTGAAAAGAAATAGCTACATGCTATAAGGGTCCATTCTCTACAAAAAGAATCATGAAGGCATTTACTTAAGATGCCTTGGTAAAGAGGAAGCAGGCCAAGTCTTGAAAGAGTTTCATGATAAATTTGGCACCAGCCATGGATCTAGTTCTTCCACGGCACATCAGATATTGAGAGCAGGATATTATTGGCCAACTATCTTCAAAGACGCTCATTGTCATGTTCGCTCATGCCACACATGTCAGACAACCGCCACCAAGGAAAAGAATGATGTTGTACCACTATAGCCTGTACTGGAGGTAAGGCCATTCACACAATGGGGCCTCAATTTCATCGGTCCGATAAGCCCTCCATCATTCGTAGGACACAGGTACATCCTCACCGCAACTGATTACTGTACTAGGTGGACAGAAGCAATCATTTGTAAGCAATGTGCAATTGAAGTAGTTACTAATTTTTTGGAAAGTTTTATTTTAAATCGCTTTGGTTGTCCTTATGCTTTGGTGTGTGACAATGGACCTCCTTTTGCATTGTTGAAATTTTCTAGTTGGGCATTCGACTACGAGATCACCCTTAAGCTTTCATCTAATTACTACCACCAAAGCAATGGCCTCACTAAGTCCATGAATAAGAACCTGATTACTGTGATCAAGAAATTGCTAGATAGGAATCCCAAGGACTGCATACCCAACTCCATTTTTCCCTTTGGGCAGATCACACTCGCCATAAGGCTACCCTTGTCGATTCCCTATTCCACCTCATTTATGGCCTAAATCCCATATTTCTTATCCATCTAAAGATTCCCACTTTGTAGTTTATCAACAACTTTTATGAAGGGGGAGATCGTAGGGAAGCTCGGTTAGCTGAGCTCTTGCATTTAGAGGAAGTCCGAGATAGTGCAATAGAAAATTTTGCCAAACATTAGGGCGTGGTTAAGAGATGGTTTGACCACCAAGCCAAAATTAAGACCTTTAGAATTGTAGATTTGGTCCTGTATTGGGACAAGGCCCACGAAAAGAAAGGGGGACACAAAAAATTCGACAAGCTTTGGCTTGGCCCCTTTCAAATAGCTGAGATTTTGGGAGACAATGCCTTTCACCTAAGGACCTTGACTGGTGAAGACATCCCATTGCCAGTCAACGGGCAGCACCTGAAGCATTACTTCCATGTTTGAGCTCGTTCGAGCTCTTCTTTGTAAATGTTTGTATATAGGTTAGAGTAGATTGGATTTCCCTTTTGGTTTGCTTGTGTCTTCCTGTTTTGCATCGCTCTTTTGCTTTTTTCCCTCCCGACAGTTTTGTTTCAAAAGGATGCTCCCCATCCCTTAGCGGTGGCCATGCTCGCTTGACGAACAGTTCACTTTGTTGTCCGTCTTTTTTGTTCTTCAAATAAACATTCACTCTCGACCATTGTTCTCTAAAGGCTGCCCATGAATGATTTCCTTGTTTGAACTTTGCCTTAAAACTTGAACCTTGGTTGGATCTCTTTACACACATCTTGGATCTCACACAAGACATATAATAATCATTTCTAAAGGACTGTACCATGGTTTCTATGACACCCTAGTGAGTGAAAAATCTTAAGTCTGCTCCAGTGACCACTGCGGTCCCAAACCCATGGAAGGTTTCAGTGCTTCCCCAATCAAGCAAAAAGATAAATGAGAAAATGTGCATTGAAAGAAATATCAAAATGAAAGAGAAAAAGAATTTCAAAAAATAAGTGACCGTATGGGTGTGCGGGTAACTCTACAGGGGCTATGGACACCCAGCCTACAGCAAAGAATTATCTGTGGGATTGCAGCGACAACTCCGTCGGGGCTATGGATGTCTGACTGGCAGCGGAGCAATGTCTAGGTTACTTTTGGTGTTAGACAATTTAAGTAGCTTGCTCGGTTGGATTAGCAGCCCCTGGTCACCATCCCGCAGAAATGAATGAATTCACTACACACACTTCTGAGATGTCTTGTAAACTGATCCAATTACGGATCCCATTCTCCCAGTTCACCTTTGGAAGCCACTCCTGGTTAGTGAAACTAGAGATTTTGGGTCCTAGATGAATCTTTATCTTTAGAACGCTCGGGAGCATTTTCCAGTGGAGTCACCATTTGTTGTGCCCTCAGCACACACACCCCATTTGGAAACAGGGACCCTCTTTTCTTTCACCTTGTCAGGTCATTTTTGTCACCGCATCATTTTGTGTGCCCCATTTTAATGTCCTGGGTGGTCAGCGTACATTCAAAGTCTCATCATAAGTTGACCATACTGCTCCCTTTTAATTGTGTCAATTTCTGGCACCTTATGGGGTCTTTTTGGCCGTTTGCCTCTACCAGCGGCCCTCGACCCAACTAGGCCCGCCCCTTCAAGTTTCCCTAGCTGGGTTTCACTGTTGCATCTGCCGTTCCTGACAGCAAATGGGTTGTGTCTTGCCGGGTCCTAGGTCCCAGCGCCCTAATCTCCGTCCGTTGGAAATTTCAAAAGTTGTGGCTGCCTTCAAGCCTGCCGAGCCTGTACCTCTGGACTTCCGCTTGGGAAACTCTGAGGGTTTCACCGTTCCCAACAGTGAACCTCTGGGAGAATTCTGCCTCTTGGGCCTCGACCTTCCCTTTGGTGCCGGTAATTTTGAAGTCAAATTTTCTAAAATAGCCGTCGAACTCCGAACCTCCCACCGTCATCCAGGAATTTGAATCCACCAACCCAATTGCTCATCGTACACACATTTAATGAAGCCATTAATGGTGGTTGGGGTATAAATAGCTTGTCCAAACCTGTCATTCTCATTTTCCAATGTTGCAGGTGATCAGATAACTTGCCAGTGGAGTCCACCGCATCTGTCAATCGTTGCCATCACACCCACTATCGTCACCTTGCTGACCATTAGTGGATCCCACACCTTACCGCATCGAGTTTTTGAGCTAGGTTTACCATTTTCCCTCCCCGAGCCTTTTTTATGATTTTAAACCTAAAGTGACGAGAAACCCAAATCCAAAATACATTTGAAAGGTTAAATATGATAAAATGCACAGAACCCATGAATTAAAAACTTGAGAAAACCCTAGAAAGTACCCCCATGATCAATCTAGAGCTTCGCTTCGGTGCGGCTATTCTTCACGTAGGGGTGTTCATGCCCTCCAAGACCGGGTCCTCTCTTGGTGGTCAAAAACTAAAAACTTAAAACATAAATCTGGCCAGTGTTTTGGATCTTCGGGCCTGAGCCGCCGGACTTCCGTGTCTGGAAGTCCACGAAGATGTCGTTGTATCAAACGACAAAGTTGCCCCGTCCACTCGAGACCTGAGACCCGCCTTTCCCTTCACCATTTGCATTTGATATTGACCAAGCACCCTCCGGTTTACCGGGTCCTGCCCATCGGAACTCCGTTCGGATTCTGCTGCCCCTAACTTCGAACTTCTAGCGGAACTCCGCCCTCCGGGCCCCAACCTCTCCTCAACCGTCCGAGTACAAATCAGTTTTCAAAATGAAAAATCTTTGGCGGCCTTCTGCCTCTCGAGCCCCGGACTTCCGTGCGCTACTGGGAATATGGCGTTAACTCCAAACGTCCCCGACCGCACCGGGTTCTGCCATCTAGGACTCTGTCCCGTCTCCGCCATGGAAGGATGGAAAATCTTGCCTGACCTTCCAAGCTCCAAGCTCCCCCTTCTTGATTGCCGTAAAACTTGCAGTGAAAATCTAGCGTCCAACTGAGGGGCGGGGTCCGATCCGCCAGGCTGCCCCCTTCAAACTTTTGTTCGACGATCGCCGTCTCAGACAGTGAAAGCCCCGTGGCATCCCAACCCCTTGGGCCCGATCACTTGAAAATTGTAAAACTGTTGGCTGCCCTTGGACCTATTGGGCCTCGGACCCTAGGGTTCCTCTCCTAGAACTCCGTTTCTTCTCTAGCGTTCCAAATAGCAATTTGTGGACGGCTTTTCGGCCTTGTACCTCCAGATGCTCCTAAATCAATCTAAATGACGTCAAAATTGAAATCTGACCTCGACCCACATGCTTAATTTCGGTCCTATTTATTACGAACCCTTTAAATTATCAAAGTTTGGTCAAGAAGGATCTCCCAGATCTCTCTGCCCCATTTGCCTTTCCAAACCGACATTCCTGCCTGGGAAGTCCGGCCCTCCGGGCCTGAACTGTCCCAAAGCCCTTAGTGAAAAGACTAATATCATTGGGAGATAGAAGTATCATTTTATTAACGATAATTTACTTTAAGCTCATTTCATGGGATTTCGACTAACATGAATGCTTTCATGATCAATTGCACTAACTACGCCTTTGCTTGCAGAATATATGGAATCGAGTACAGGACCTTTGGGAGTGGTTGTGGAAAAGGACAAAGGAAAGAAGTCGGGCAAGACTCCTCAAGGGAAAGAGGATAAGGACCAAATGAAATACCAGGTCTAGGGTGAGCCTCTACACTCGAAGATTACCATGGATTGGAAGGAAATCAACGACACCAATATCGGTCATGTCGATATTGACGAGTTCACACAAAGGGTCAGGGTCAATCAAACAACCAAGAATGCAAGGCTGATAAGATAAAGTGGAATTGCAAAAGCTACAAGATTTCCTCCATCCCTCGTGGCCCCTGAATTGGTCATGGCTTGTCGTCAGGCATATCAACTTGACACAAGGACAATTGTTGACAGGAATGGTAACATTCTCGCCGACATGTCAATTGAAGGAATCACAAAAACCTTCCATATTCCCATGTTTCAAGAAATGGAAATGCCTACCATAGAGGAATGCCAAGCAGCATGGGATGACAACCTAGCAGGATGCAAAAGGTTAATCAATCAACATTGGCTTAAAGAAAAGTGGGGCAGCACTGCGAAGGTTCCTCACGAACTCTTCCGCAGTGATTTCCACAAAGATTACCACAACCTGGTCACGATGCTAAGCAGAGTTATGGGTCTTCCTACGGCTGCCTTCTTTCAGGAATGGATGGTGTACTTTATCGAGTAGATCCTTCATGGGAATGAAGATGTTACCACAAAGACCTCATTTTACTAGGGAGGTATAATAAGCGACTGCTTCCATGAGCAGTTTGTTAATGTGAAGAAAAATTCAAAGTTTTACATGACTTCATGCCTCATATACTCTTTGGCAGACTGGAGACAATATAATGGGTTGTTTTTGGCACCTGATGAGGAGCAAGGTCGAAGACTCAAGGCCTATGATAGATACCCCTAGCTCCAGTAATGTAACTTCAAGAGGGAATACTAGAGTAAATGACACCTTCATCTGCCATATTATTAGAATGATTGTCGAGGATTTTGAAAGGAGGGTTTCCCATAGTGCTCGGGCATTCTTGAAGCAATATGCCTTCCTCTTCATTCAGTACCCTAAGTTCACATACATTCATGCCCAAGGCTTCACTGAAAGGCCAAACAAGCTGCCTCGATACCCCAATGACCAGATCATCCTACTGGAGCTTTCTCAGTAGTACCAACACATACAGGCGATCTTCAGTGGCAAGCACGTAGCAGGGATCTCTTATCCCATGACTCTTGGCCAGGGCATGTATAAACTGAAAACTTCCTAGTGTGCCGATAACTCCAAGAAAGAACTGAAAGATTACCATTTTCACCTGCACACTGCTCTCCCTCGAATGGACCCATATGGTCATGTAAGAAAGGCACTAGGATCGAGGTTCGCCCATCTGCACCATGTTGCAGACTTTTGGGGGGATTGTCAAGATGATAAAGAGGTACGTGCAAGGCACTATATGTGGATGACTGCATATTTTATAAGAAAGGTGCAGCGATTTCCTATACTAGACCAAGTCGAAGAGGATGAGAGCACCATAATGGACCCCAAGTACCCCACAGTCGCCATTTTTTCAATACCAACAATTGACTGGGATGAGCAGGAGATTGACTGGGATGAGCAGGAGGTTGATGACCTCGATATTATAACCAAGCCAATCTTGGCTTGTACCAAGGAGTGGGTTGATGGGCAGGTAGCCCGATTAAAACAGTGAGGGGTGATCCTGACATACGAGGGACTCAAGAGTGAACCAAGTGCCACAGAGGATGCAGCTGCCACCACTTCAATGGGTGGGACATCTAAGTCTCCTCTAGTTACCAGATCCAAGAAGAGGAAAGAGACAGAAATGGAGCAGTCTCCTAACCCTAAGGTTTATACAAGGAAGGATCTGGGGGGCTCACCCTCCAAAAGACTAAAGCAAACAGGGGGCACAACGTAGCAGCTCTTAACCCAAGAAGAAGAAGCAAAAGGTATTGATCAAATCAAACCTGTTTTGGCTCTCCCTGCTTTGGCTGCCCCATCATCTACCTCTCTAGCTATGGTCGCCACATCCCCGCCAGTAGTGGACATCTCTGTCCATCTTGCCCCTTCGCCCCCAACTGAGCCTATGATTTTAATTGACTCCTCCTCTGCCATGACTACTCCTCCTTCCTCCACTACCATGTCGCCCACCATGTCACTCCCGTTACCTACAATGGTGGCAAAAATATCCACTCCCACCGTGCCTGAGGCTCTCTAAAGGCATATGCAGAATCTTCCCCCCGAGCTCTCCCAAATCCTTATGGATCCCACTCTCCAAGTAGCCCTTGCACAAGTCCTCACTGCTACTTATCCTTCTCAACTTCCGAAAGGGCCACCGGCTATGGCAGACACCATGTTAATCTTCGAGGAATGGGAGAGGCGAGAACAAGAGGCCTCAAAGCCCTTTGAAGAGGAGGCCAATGAATACCACGAGCACTTGGAGTAAGAACACTGCACTATCGACAGGGTGGCCTACGAAGAAGAAGGAACTAGCTCCTCAAAGAGCAGAGATGAGGAAGATGACGTTGGTGGTAGGGTCATTGTGCAGACCTTCGACTATGACCTTGAGGAAGAAATGGCCTGGTAGCTGAAAGACACTAAGGAGAAGGCAGAAAGGTCGCTCCTTGAAGAAGGACAACAGCAAGAAGATAAAACTGAGGGAGAGGCTCAAGTTGCCGAGAGCCTCGAAATCGAGTAGTTCAAGGAACATGTGCATGAGGTTGATCAAACTGAGGGAAAGAAATAGAGGGAAATGGAAGAGAAAGAAAATCCCATGTAGCAATTATCTACCAAGCCTCCTATTAAATGCCTTGTGTTCATTTAGGATTTCGATGAGGAAGAAGGAGATGCTTCCAAGGAGGAAGAGAGGGTCTCGGAGGATAAGAGAAAGGAAGCCTTGGCTGAGAAGGGCAAGGGTGATCATGAGTCACCTGAGGACAAGTCTATCGTGCCTGAATGGTTAGAGAAATAGCTTGAAAGAAAACTCTTGTACTAAAGGACCCAAGGGTGAGACTAGAGGCTATCTTAGCTCAAGCTCAGATCAGAACAAAGAAGGAGAAGAAGCTTAGGATCCGATCCAGGGTAACGATGGATGCCTCTGGATCTCGAGTTGTGCAAGTGGCAATACCTGTGGTGGGCCAGGCTGGTGTGAGTTACAATATCTCCACCATCGACTTGGGGACCACCACCAGATAACAGAAGGTAGGGCACCTTGAAGAATCAATGGCTACGGTGGTACATTTGATAAAGCAGGACAAGATTTCAAAAGATGAGCTCAAGGCACAGGTGCCCGTCTTGACAGATTACATCTAGCAGTGGTCCTCAATTGATGACCTACTTACCACGTCCACGACTCCACCCCAACTGCAAGAATAGATTGATAAGATGGAGAGAAGGAAGAACTTGGAAAGGACTACGGAGAGCTGGTTCTGACAAGTCTTGTATGTAGGGAACATGGGAATTATCCGGGTTGTTCGGATAGCCAACAAGTTCTTGGATCTGCAGCAATCTTTGGAAGGCACGAGGAAGCTCTGCACTGACTTCCCTACAACATATGACTCCACCTTTCCAAAGATTGAGGCTATCCTTTAGTTGCCAAAAGCCACATGGGAAAAGGAGCTTGCGTTCAACAAGGACGATCACTGGTTGATGGATGTATGGCGGCAAAACTTTGACAATAGAAAGGAAAGGTTGAAACAAATAATGAGTAAAGTGGATCTAAACATCGAATGGATCAAAGAAATCAGAACGGAATGCACTCGATACCTCAAACTAATGACAAAGTATGACATGCCCGCAATGTAGATGGATCTGGAAAAGGTAAAACCTTACTTCCAAAAGAAGATGGAGGACAGGATGTCTAATGAAATGACAGTAGAGTTCATGAGTTTTGCTACCCATGCCTTCGATCAATCAGAGCTATTTAGGGATTAGGGCGCAAAGTATGATGAGGACTGGAAAAAGCTAGAAGATAATGTGAAAGAGTGGAGCTACCAAGTGTTGCAGTATGAGATCGTTGAGGTAAACAAGCTCCAGCTGGTCATCCTGAAGTTCATGGAATACACAACCTCGAAGAAGCAAGGAGGTAGCCCTATTATTAATGAAGAGCTCCCCAAGGAGTAGCTATAATAAAATAGCAATCAGCAAAAGACAAAAGGCTACAGTACCGTCACTAGATGACAAAATAGAGAAAAGGCAAGGAATGTATTTTTTAATTGTAATATATTGAGGATTGGTGAAACCCTATTTTGTAATGAATCTAGGCCACACAATGAGAATTAATCCTAGCCATTCATTTGGGCTTTGGAAAACTATAAATAGTGGCTTTCCCCTCATTTGTGAGGGTTGGAGAACTGATGTAAAGACATTCTGCAGCAATAGAAAGTAGCATTTCATGATTTATGGGTGTTCCTTTTGACTTTGCTCTTTATGTATGCATGGTTCAACTTCCCCATTAGCTTAGGTGTTAGTTTCTTGAATGGAAGTGGTGATGGTGATTGTTGTTTCAGTATTTGATGAATTTCTAGCTCATGGTTTTTGTGGTTTATTGATGATGAGTCACTTTGCAAAGCTAGTCTGAGCTTTTTACTTCAATGCTACAATTTAGTTCAATTGCATGTGCATGATGTGCATATGCAATTTGAAAATCTGCAGTCCTTAGAAGATTGCACTAGTTTTGTGCAACTGTAGGTTTCTCTTGGCCAAGCAAAACCTAGTTTAGGGAGTTTGTCTACTATAGCAGCCTCCATGATCACTGTTCATTCGTAGTTTCAGATCCAGGAACCTTCTCTCTTCTCTACCCTTTTTCTTTTTTTTAATAAGTACCGTAGGAAAGGTTCATTGCACATTGTAAAGCTAAATCCAATGATAAAAATGGAGTTCAAGACTATTGTCTGAACCTACAGCAAATGCACAACTTCTCCATCTTAGGAACTCCATTTCAAGACCCAACTTCCCATGCTTTGTAACTCATCTATAAGACCGCCTTATGATTCCAGCAAATCACATAAATCAACTGAGATATTCCAAGCACTGTCAAGACCTGACATTAGAGACCTTGGGATAGTGTTATGTAATTTGATTGTGGAAGATTGTCTTTCAAGAGAGGTAGTGCACCTACGCACTGCCTGTGTTGAGAAGTGCATAAAAAACACATCAACAGTGACCTTCTAGGTCCTAAAACCCCATTGCTACTCACTATCATACTAGAATGAGATCTACTATGTGATCTTCTTTGATTTTAGCTAGGAGCCCTGTGTGTTAGCAGTACAATATCCTCATAAAAATATCTATAGTATTAGGTCTCCTAATCTGCCTAATACAACTATCATGCAAAATATTCTATAAGACCACTCATAGTCTCTACAAAATTGACTATCTGCTACTCAACCCTCAACACTCATAATAGTTTTTTTTTGCTATGTAACTTGTGCTTGTAATGCCTGTACCTATGTCTATAGGGATAAAATCTACACTTACGTAGCATCCCCCTATCCTTTGTCTCCTCCTCAAGCACATCCCATATGACCTCTCTGACAGGACATCCTTTAGCACCTCATCTACTCCCATATCGTGTGTGACATATTTCTCCTCTTGGGTAGCCTCCTCTTGTGTGACCTCCTCCTGTGTAGGCTCCTCCCCCTGCACCTTTTCCTCCTCGACTAATGATGGTAATCATGGTGTTGGAATCACTTATAGAACTCTTCCTTTGCCTCAACATCAACCCCTCCCTCCATCTCCATCTCCTCCATCATCTCCATCATCCCCTTGCCTCTCTCCCTCCCCCTCAACCACCTTCTCCTACCTCATCCCTATCCCTCCTAAGGAATCAACACCCTAGGAGTTGTAAACAATGTCAACCTATGTTGATCCCACCATACAATCATGCTCCTAAGTAGTACCTACATTGGCCACCTCTGGACCTACATCCCACTATATCAGTTGGAGTCCATCAAACTCTTGAAATGCTACTTGTGGGCTGATCATAAGACCCCAATGTCCCACCTCTCATGTTGATCTAGCAAACATAGATAATCCTATGGGAATTCCTTGGTGATCCTCAAAATACTAAAGAACACACTCTAGTAACTGTCTCTCTATAATATGATGTGATTAGATTATGTGCCCAATCAAGTAATATGTTTTCCTATAATAGGGAAGGTGCTCCACATCATCATTCTAGGCTAGAAAATGCATGTATGACCTCCATGTGAAACCAACAAGCATGTATATCTCATTCCTCCAATAACCAACATCGCTGACATGGCTCTGTGTAATAATACCACCATACATATAAATATATGGTAGTCCTACTGCTAGATCCCTAGTAGCCACCAATCAAGCAATAGCAATATGCTCGCATGACCACACATGCAACAGTGTAATGTTGCAACCAATGGAATAAGCTCCCCTATAAGATACATCATGAAGCTAAGCATAAAGCATCTCTAGTACATAAGGGCCCCAAGCATAGACAATTCCCTCTCCCATCATACCCTCAGGCATCCATCCCATTCAACAAGGAGCCCATGTCCACGTCTATCAAGAATCAAGACACCAACTACAACACTATAGATAACTACAATCAATCTCTCATATTGATCAACCAAAGTGTCCCAATAGATCTTGTACTCCTCAACCCCTAGGTCATTGGTCTTGAAACACCTCTACATGGCTGCCAAACTAGAATCAGGATCATATGCAACCCTCTCGCCATGAATAGGAATGCACAGTATTTTCCATATGTCCTTTAGGGTCACTATAGCCTCACCAGCCGAAAGGTGAAAGGAGCTAGTATCCAAGCACCACCACTCCGCCAATGCTATAATAAGTCCCCTATTAGCCCTAATCTTAGGCATGAAGGTAATATAATACAATCTGATTGCATGCAGAATGACTCGCTCACCCCTATCCAAATGATGTCGCAATGCCATAGATGTTGGCTGACTCTCATACGTATACATTGGAAGAAATATCACCTACATTGAACCAACACATTAGGTCAATCATAACCTTTTCCTAAACCTATTTGACTAGTTAAACCCTAAAATTTTTGCCTAAGAATACATTTAATTAAATGATTGTCAAATGTGTCGCTCAAATAGTCAAATGCATCATTTCAAATAAATGCGGCTCACAATACAATTGTGGCTTATAAAAACACTTGCATCGCCAGATAACACTTGCGACACTAAACATGATTGTGGTGCACAATAAAATTGTGGCACCACCTGACAACTACGGCTTGCATTTATAGATGCGGTCCCAAATCCTATAGTTGTGTCACTCGTGATGATGAATTCAACATAGAATTCTATACCACATTCGTGGATCTATTTTTGAGCCCTAAATCTATCGAAAAATGATAAAATTATAAAAGTGGGATAGGGTACATACCATGTTGCTCGAGCCAGCTAACTATTTGTAGCTCCATACTCGCCAACCTCAATGGTTGTTCTCAAGAATCCCTGCCATAGCTTTGTACCAAGTCTCCTAGCACTCACTCCACTCCTCTCCAAACTTTAAAAGCTACATGCACAAATGAGGATTCTTTGCCACCAAGGGCCTATATATAGAGCTCCAATGCCCTAATGAACCCCTAGAATGCATTGTATGCACTGACCATGTCACCCTATTCCTAAAACTACTGATTAAATTTCCCTCGAACTATAATTTTTCACAATCATCACATCTAAACACATTAAATCGACTTGTCAGTAAATTGGATTATTTTTTTGAATTTTTTCCAAATTTCTTGAGGGGGCACCACACTATCCCACTGTCATTGAGGCATATTGGAGCAAATTATGAGTAAAATTTTCTTGAATTTTATTTGAAACAATGCTCAAAATTGCATTGTATCAAATAGGGGCAAAATGTTGACACTCAAAAATGTCCTAGCCTACAAGCAACGTTTTTACACTAATTCTTGTCTTATCCTAATAATTAATATTTATCAATTACTTAATTATTACCATTTTCATATTCTATTATTAATTGAATAATATCATATTATTTTATTAATTCACTTTAATATTATTCCTCTTTGAATCATTAAATAATCATTTTAATTATTTAATTATCCTTTAATTCCTCAACATTATCCATTCTCCATAAATAAATAAAATTAATTATTTTATTTATTTAATCCATTTGCACATGCCATTATTAATTAATTATTAATCTCCCACTCACCTACTAACTGAGACTTACTCTCAGTCCACTAAATCAATCAATTCAATCTACTACCACTCAATCTGAGTTAACTTCTCAATCAATTCTCTTAACAAAATCATGCAATCAATTAACTGATTCATGCAAACACTTATATGATTAATCAATTCCTCTCATCAATTCTCCACCATCGATCTTTTCAGTTCTTCCTCGAATTTGGAATGTCCATCAAATCTAGCATTTTCTATAAAATCAACCTTCATTCTCATTTGAAAAAAAACCATGATCTTTGATATTTTTCCATCATATTCCTTTGAGCTTATTGTAATTGTGCACACATAAAATCTGAGAGCAATAAGAGCCTACAAGGAAAAATCAAGAAGAACAATGGAGGTGATTCAATGTTGACGTGAGAAGGTATTACCACTCCTTTGCACTTTATTCAAGGGACTGGACAAAAATAATAATTTTCACATCCTTATATTCAATCTCATCCTCATCATTTACATTAATAATATGTTTAATATGCTCTTCTAAGACCATATTATAACCTTGGAACCTTGGGATCTTTCACCTGATTTCATTTGGGATGATGTTAGGGTAACTAGGTATACCAATGAAATCCAATTTCTTGTACCTATTAGTGATAACAAGATATCTCATTGGGTGAAGTATTTGAGTCATTCTCCTAGACTTTAAATTAACATTCTTCCCTCCATTCAAATTATTATTTCTTTGTAATCTAGCTAATTGGTTATCAATGTGCTATTGTTAAAAATTAGGGATAGTTTGTAAATCAAACCGAGGAATAAGTTGAATATTTTGAGCATGTTGATTATGATTCCTCGATAGGAATTAAGAGTTGTGTGCATGTATATTTGGGCTTGAAATTATCATCACCTATGTACTAATTGATCAATTAGGTCCTCATTATAATAAGTCCCTCTATCTTTGAATTTATTTTTTATTATATGGTTGCATCAAAATCATGAAAAGGGATCTCTTTCTCTTTTTCATTTCCAAATTTATAAAATGTGGTGATAGGATAAGGATGAGGGGTGTCCCTCCAATTCCTAACACATTGAGGTGGAGGAACTTTAGGTTTCACCTCCTTACTGTACGATTATTGGGGTGTTATTTTGTTTCTCCGTCTCTCTTTTTGGAAGTTTTGTAGCATACCAAGTTGTACTTAATTTGTTTAAATTTTTTCTAACCATGTGAAAAACTCATTTGAGGTATATTGATATTGATCTCTTAAATCCACAATAATATTATTCCTACTATATGTACAACCTAATTTAGTGCTCTAGGAATTATGCAAGGAAGAAAAACTTGGATTTTTATATTTCCATTCAATCTATCTCCTCACATAAGCTGTTAGAAACGCCAAGATCTGATCGCAAACCTAAAAATTACCTTCCACAGAAGAGGAAAATGAAAAAGTAGAGATTGCATGAAAACATGCAAATTGATATATTCGAAAAGTACAATTAATTACAAGAGATTATTTGCTTTATAAAAGCAAATATGCAAACCTAATCTTATCTTGAGCAACAAGATAGCTCGATAAGATAAAGATGAAAGCCTAAAACTTAGGAATTAAATATGCCTAAGTAAACTTATGCAAAAGTGTAATTAAATAATTAATTGCACCAATACCCCCCCATAAGTGCAACTTAGGGAGAAGCAAATTATTATGCAAATATGAGTCCCAACAACAAGGCCTAATAGGTACCCAAGTACAAATGAATGAAGTAGAGAAGGAAAACCTAGTGGGACAAAACCCCCCTACAATGAGATGACTGCTGCAAGAAGCACTGGAAGAACACTGTGGAGTAACATTGGAACCGCAATCTGACAAGCAAGGAAAGATACCTCTGTCTACAATTGAAACCAAAACTAGAATCAAAATAATGTGATAGCAGACCCGATGCCACGGAACACTCAAAAACTCACAAACTGGAACAACCCTAGAATCTGTGAAGCAACAGGAGATGAGATGATGACATAATCTGGAAACCATGTATCTCGATGCCGATGCCAAACTATGACTGAAACTCTTCCATGGGAAGGAGTACCAAAAATAGACTCTGGAACAATAACCACAAAAACATGGCCCTCAAACTGAGAAGAATCTGAACCAATGAGGATCAAGAAACGCAATCTCCCAACTGAAGTGTGAACCAATGAATCTGACATGTGTCAAGCAAGACAAGAAATGTGGCCAAAAGAATCTAAGAGACCAGATAACCCATACGAGTTTCCATAAAAAAAAATGAAATATGGGATCAAAGTGAAAAAAAACACTCTAATCAGATTATTATGCATGAAACCCCCCCCGAATGGAACTTTATCATAGTTCGTTTATTACAATAACCCGACGATTGTAAAAGGAGAGCATACTAAAAATTCATAAACAAAAAATTAAAATAGACCTTAGATCTGTGTAGAGGACTGAATCAGCTTTCCAACGCCTCAAGAATGACGAAAAACGGAGCACCGAGTCAAAAGATATGCGCTCCGGAGTGAAAAACACAAGATCTGAGTTCAAAGGCCTGAAAAATAAATCTGGAGCAGAATCTGATAAAAAACACTAGCACCACTGGATTGGAGTCAGAATCATCTTTCCAACGATATCTCGTTTGTGAAAAACGGAGATCGTATGCAAAAGATACGCCCGATTTGGTGAAAAGTGCTCCAAGATGCCCAATAAGGGCTGCAAGGCGCCCAGGGGCTTAAAAAAAATAGGCCCCTGGTCCTGTGCGCGACCAGGGGCTACAGTCTAGGGCTGGGGCGGAGCCCCTGGTTCTCCATGGGACCACAAGTTCTGTTGAGGGGGTTGGGCACAGAGCGCCCAGTACCCCATAGGACCCTGGCCTCTGCGCTTGGTGCCCACGGGGGTTGAGCCGAGGTGGGGCGGTGCACTGGGGGCGCCACCCGGGGGCCGCCACTCTTGGTGGCCGCCGGGTGGCGCGGCGGTGGCCGCCTGCCTTCTGTGCGGGCGGTGCACAAAATAATTAAAAAATTCAACTTTTAAAATATTTTTTTTGATTTTTTTCGAAAAACGTGCCTCGGGGAGCATGCTGGGGAGGCCGTACGGCCCCCCAGGCAAAAAAAATTGCCTTTTGGACCAACTGCCCAGAAATTGATGAAATGACAGGCTTTCTTAGGGTTTTTGGCCGCTACGAACGCGATGGTGACCTTCGTTTGTGCCCAAACTGCTCCAAAAAATTAGCTACCCCCAGATCTTGCAAAAAAATCCCAGACTGAAACCCTCACAAATCTGGCAAATGATGGCCAAAATCTGCAAAATAAAAGTCAATCCTGACTTTTTCCAGTGCTCTGAATCCAATGGTGAGGCCCGATCTGATCCAAAATGCCGCATGAATGATCTCAAGGCATGATACCCTCGAGGAATCCCAAACGAACCCTGCAATGATTTTCTCAAAAAATCTGAGAAGGGGCTGCAAATCAAGGCTCTGATACCATGTTAGAAACCCATGATCATATTTGCAAGCCAGAAAAGCCTTCCACAGAAGAGAAATCAAAAAAGCAAGAGAGGTTGCAAGAAAGATGTGCAACATTAATTATTCAGAAATTCAATTAATTACAAGATATGATTTGCTTTATAAAAGCAAAGATGCAAACCTAATCTTATCTTGAGCAACAAGATAGCTCGATAAGATAAAGATGAAAGCCTAAAACTTAGGAATTAAATATGCCTAAGTAAACTTATGCAAAAGTGTAATTAAATAATTAATTACACCAATATAAGCTAGAATTATATTAGGATATTTCTTACTTCCAAACCCTTGGCCTCTCTCCATTTATGATATTCTTTCACATATTGGTTACTTCTAAGTCCAATTTATAACAAAACCACCACTCCTCTTATCAAAGGAGACTTGAATTTGAATACACCCACATTTGTTTAATGGTATAACTAGTGTCTTCAAAGTGATATTTTTCTTGATGTAATATATGAAATGACACAAAAATGTTGGGTCCTAAAATAACAATCCTAAATCCTAGACATTTCTTCCAGATTCAAGGCTAGGGTTTTCTATAAAAAATGGAAAAATAGGATCATCAACAAAATTGAGAAAAGTAAAAGTCAACTCTAAGAGTTTGTTATCTCTCATACACTTTGAGCTTAACTTAAAATTAGGAGGGTATTCCTAGGGGTATACCTTAATAGGTATTGACATAAAAAAAAATGACAATATTTAAACCTAATTGAACACTTGACCCCAAGTTTTGTCACTAGGTCAAGTAATACTAGCTATATTAACCCCTATAGAGCTAATTAAATATAACATAATCCTAATGAAATATTTTTAAGGTCCTTATAAGATACTTCCCTTGTTAAACCATGGGATCATAAGTGCACAACACTAATTTTTTATTCTAAATAACTTGTAAATGATTTCATGCTTTTAAAAAGGTAGGGGAAGGTCTAAGTTCTTGAGATTGGTGCCTTATTGAAAATTAAAATACAACCATTATAACATAACATAAAAATATACATGAATATTATATTACACATGCATATCTACTTAATTCTCCCCAATCAAGCTTACAAAAACTCCTATATAACATAAAAATGACTAATATAAAACTAACTTGCATTGTTTCAAAATGATACATCATTTATCAAATACCTATTACATATACACCATCAAATATTGTGAAGAACAAATAGAAAATAACAAAAAAAATTAATAGTTTACTATTTTAAACCGTTCAAAGTGTTTACAACTAATTTTGGAGACAGGCTATTACATATAATTTCTACTGCAACTATCTCTCTGCAATTTCTAAGTGAAATCCTAATGACAGACTGATTGGAAGCTACAGATAACTTAGAAATTTCTACACCCTTTTATGAAAACATAAAATTACCAACCATTTTTTATTGAATAACATGATTATATATTTTAAACCTTGGGTCATGAGTCATGAAGAAGGAAATGTGTGAATTTGAATCTATAGAAAATTTCCATGCCCTAGCCATCATTTTCATCAATGCCATACATAAAAACATTATTTTGAGGTCCTTTAAACAAATAATACAAGGTGATAATTCATCACATTAATTATTTTTAGGTTTTGAGTGTTGGAGTAAGGAAACACCTACAAAACTTGCTAAAATAGCAACCATAAAGATAACATAAAGGTTAGGGTTTGGCAACTTCAACCACCAAAATAATTTTTTGTAAAATCATAGAACCAAATTTGTAATAATGAGAATAAATGTTAGTTTTATAATCACACAAACACTACAATAAAATCACCATAAAGTACATAATTAAAACCATTCAATAGTTGCATCCAAATCCACATGTGAACCACTTAAAAAATCTAAAATATCTTTTAAAAAACCATTTCTCATGGTTCCAAATTCATCATCATATGAAATATTTATTGATTTCATAAATGTAGCATGGTCAAGTTAGGGTTCATGCAGATTTGAGCAATAAACATTAACAATTATATGCTGATTAAATAACCCAAAAAATAACAATAAAGAATAACACAAAAGAGATCAACACCGAATTTTAACGTGGTTCACCCAATATGGGCTACATCCACAAAAACTCAACCATCCAATGATTTTATTATCTAGTGCAAAACAAATTACAATCTCACAAATCACACCCCACAACTTACATCCCAACCACTTATAACAATATTTTTGGAAGCTTCTAGAATTAGGGTTTTACAAAGTTGCTTTTCATTTTTCGGTTAACAAAAATTAACTACCGACTCCTTGACGAGCAAAATAGGGAAAAAAATTTGGGGGTTGCACCCCCGAACTCCTACTCTTAGGGGCTACCACCCTAGAACCCCCACTCGAGGCCTAGCCCATCCCCAAACCTCGAAAAGGATACATTACAAATGTACAGTATTTACATGATCAATCACCACATACCATCAGGTCATGACATTATTTTGCAATATATTCAACACTCTAAGTGAAAATAAATAATTTTAGTCAGCATGATATCAAAAAAAGCCAACATATAAATGCTAACTATTATTCATCAAATAATTGGTTAAAACCATCTGAATCACATGCCAAAATCATGATCAAAGTCCTTTGGATGAAAAAAATATATTATATTATCCCTTCTTAATACCCATTCCTATCATTTTAGATCATTTTCGATGTCCACATGGTCATCCAAGATATTTTTGTGAGCTATGTAAGGAAAACCAATTAAAAATGGAAAGCTTAATAGGCTTTAGAGTTTAGGAAGAACTCATGCCAAAAGATTTTAGTTTAAAATTTCAAACTTTAGAGACTAGAGGTGATATGTAGGTTATACTATTGGGGGATAAAAGAGAGAAAATATTGAACTAGGAAGTCCAAAGGTTTGAGCAATGGAGAATGTTCGGGGTCAAGGATGGGAAAGAAATCGTACCACTAAGGAATTATGGGGTAGGAAAGTCAAACATACCAAGAGGAACAAAGGCAAGTAGGGGGAAGGGGAAAATTATATCAAGAAGGGAAACTTTTGCAACTCTTAATACTTGGAATATAATTAAAACATTTTAATCTACAACAAAAAAACTTACACATTCCTTAAAAATTTGGTACTTGTAACATAATATAAGCACATGGAGAAAATAGGGAATGACACATGTAGAATTTTGATCGAGGGAGACCCATGTAAGATCTCAAATTGGTTATAAATGGGGCCAAATATAGTCAAAACAAAAAAAGTTAAGGGGACTCAAGAAAAACACATGACATAAAATTGAGTCCCAATAGGCTCTAAATTAGGGACATGTGTCTCTTGCAAGCACAATAAGAATCTAGCTATCTCTAGGAATATACCAAAAATGGATCAAAAAGAAAAACCAAGACTGACTTACACTTCACCATGGAAGGAAAAGATCATGGTTGAATAAAAAAATAAGGAACTCATAAAGAAAGAAAGATCTTGGCTTGCCAACTGGGAGGAGAAGCATTAATCAAGTGATTTTTTTCCATCCATGGACTAACTGTGGTCCCCCGCACATCTACCACATATGGAAGATGGCCCTACCCTTCGACGAAGAGCTTTGGTCTGGAAACCTCAAAATAATAGCCAACCCTGAGCTGGTGTTGTGTCCTGCATAACTAGACCTTAACCTTACACTCATCTATGTTTTACATGTATGACAATCTCAGACTATTAAAGAGTAAGGTGACACAATGAACTAACAGTGTAACCAGTGTTGAATTACACCACTTTGGCCAAAGTATTCATCACGGTCCCTATTTCAGAATGGATGTCAAATGCTCATCCACCATTCTAACTCGATTTGTTAAGATCATTCATATTCTATGCATAGGCAATTCCATTCATTGGATGCTCTACAACCCCAAGAACAACCTATATACTCTAAGTAATCTATGACTCCTCTACTAGGATAAACATGTGTTTCCATAACCTACCAATCAAAATCTAGC
The DNA here is from genome assembly GCA_007258455.2 of Sequoia sempervirens. Lineage (NCBI taxonomy): Eukaryota > Viridiplantae > Streptophyta > Pinopsida > Cupressales > Cupressaceae > Sequoia > Sequoia sempervirens. Next base: position 17,606,820 of record VDFB02047144.1, on the reverse strand, counting down.
TTTAGCTTTATAGACTCCACTCTATTGAGGTAGTTAATACTATATATAAGATATTCCCTTCATTGGATCATCCTAACCCCAGTATTAACCTATGAACTTCCCATGGCTCTATCTTACGAATAACTTTGTAACAAATAACTTCATAATCTAAAGTATAGCTACATAAGATTCATGGATACTTGTCATTAAATGACTCCATTTAGGAGTATATCACATCAATAAATGATTCAAAAGTATTTCCTCATCAATAAATCACTTTAGTTCAAAGGTATGACCTCAAAAATAAATGGCCTCATTCAAAGAATAATCAAATCAATAAATGACTCATTCAGAAGTGGAATCTTAGCAATAAAGGACTCTTGTTCAAGAGTACAATCTCATCAATAGAAAGGCTATTCAACAAGTAGATTCACATCAATATAATGACTTCGTGTCAATAGTATAGAACAACCAACTTTGTAGGGTTATCCCACCTATGGCTCTAATCAAATAGTAATTCACAATTTCAAGTGATTAGCTTAATCACATGGGTTAACCTTACCCTTAGTTTACCTTATTCCTTGGATAATACTAGTAATTAATGATCAGTCTGATCATGTGGGATATTTTCATCCTATGTGTTTACAACAAAGATCAAATAGCAAACCCAACCTAGTAGGTTATCCACAACCTAGGATTTTCAATCAATAATCAAGTAAAGTAATAATCTAATGATCATTCTAGCATAAAATAACATGGTTCGCATGATGTCACATCCTATCAACGGTGACACATCTTTCATACCATTTCTATGATTGTGTTGCTAGCCCAATCATTTCTAAGGTATTCCTAGCATAATAAGTTATCAAATTCAATTTATCCTTTCCAAACATATGGATGTAATCTATGTTCCACATTTCTTCCTACATACATTTTGTATGGACTCACTACATAAAGTCAAATAGAAACACATCATATAAAATCCCCTATAGGGTATATAAAAGCATCAACCTAATGGATAGGTTCTATCAAAGCAAGATATTTCCAAGAGCATTCAAGCATCATTAAAACATTCCAAATTCAACTAAGCATAAGGGATTAAGATACAGTATGCTTGTGAGTATAAGCTCCAATTTGTTCTAGTTGGCTTACAATCCTAGTCTCCTCAATCAGCTTGCATCTTGGCAACGAATCACCTCTACACCTTCCCAAACTTCCTCACCAATTCTCACAATAAAACTCTAGCAATTCACTCTTAAACTCTCCCTCACAAAACTCAAAAGAACAAAGCAACTTCAGAAAATAACAACTAAGTGAAAATTATGCGTCCTAATGAGGTATAGAATGCCTCTATTTATACAAAATATTCAGCTTCTAAAGGCTAGTAGCAAGGTGAATGGATCGAAACTTCTCAGTTGCATGTTTCGACTCGGCATTGAAATCAAAAGGTGGCGGGCTTAAATCAGTTTACTTAGCAAGTTAAAGACAGAAAATCGATTCTTTAAGAGACAACAAGAATGCCTCAGAGATTTGCAAGGTAATAGTCATACAAGTTGACTTATTATATCCCAGCATTCCCAAGACTCATTCTTCCCAATTACTCATGGATACATCACTGTACAAAGCTTTCATAAAAGACTTCTATTTAATTTGCAGTGCAAAAATTCATAGTTTGGTGCCACACTGTCCTCTATTCGGGCTTTTGGTGTTTTTCTGCTCTTTGAAAAAGTCAGAGCTTTTAAATCATTTGCAAACAGTGTTATGTTTTATGTTGACCAAGTCTTATGAATGCCATACCTTTCAATCATACATGGCATTCAATATGCAAGCAAGATGAATCTTTACAAATGTCAATAACGCTGCATAATGTGTGCTTGTTTTGCTGCGCCTTATCCTCATTTTATGCGCTGCCCTTGGTGACTTAACACAACATTTAAAACTATAAGCATTGCTTATTTATTTTATGAGCCCCCATAGACTATGCGTTGCATTACTTCATATGGGGCTAGCTTCTATTAAGTCGATTCCTTTGCATTGTTTATACTAATATGAGCCACATTACCTTTAATCATTTCAATTGTTTCTAACATATTGATCATTGTAGCTAAGCATCTAATACGCTTATATCGATATCATCTGCGCTATATCAACTAGCACTTGCACCAGGAGGTGCAAGGATTACACCGATAGAAAAATATATGTAAATATATTAAGGAGGTATATTCTTTATTTTATATACAATGTTGTAGTACAATTTTTAAAAATATAAAATATTGTCCCAAGCACACAGAGTAGCACGGCAATGAATGCCAGTCCTACATCCATCCCACCCAAAAGCACATAATTGTACTTTTGCCACCAATCTTTTTTTGTATCCATAAACAACAAAACTAAAGATGAATCCATGAGTATCCAGTTTGTGTAGTTAATTGTTGTTTTAGGGGGCATCATCGTTGTTGAAATGATTAGCATTGGCATATTAATCAATCTGATCCATTCTTTGTATGGGTATGCCTTATGAGCCAGCCATACCAAAAGTGGAGCAATTGCCCCACCTAAGAAAAACCAATTAATGGACTCATATATACCAAGTGCGACAGTTAGGCAAGATTGGAGGGTCTAGGCAAGTGCAAGTGGTGCACAAAGGTCCTCCAACTCTTCCCAATAGGAATAGTAAGATGGCTAGGTACTAAAATTGAGCAAAAATTTTCATCTAAAATTTTCCTAGTATGAAAGTTGATGTCAAAAAGTGGACATTGGTGCACTCTTTACAATTTTCAAGGGATGCACAAAGTTCTCTCATGTTTGTTCATAATCCTAAATTTTCCCAAGTATGGATTAGTTCTATAAAATAAGGTGTTGGTAGATACAAGAAATTAGTTTATATAGTGGTTGAAAGAGGTGGTTAATGGTTAGAGGTAGTCATGGAAGTACTACTTCATTGGTTTGTGTATAATATCATTAAAATGAATATAAAATGATCTCTCTCCCTCTCTCTCTATGCATTAGGGTTTGCACATGGGTATTGCTAGCTTCATCTTTTGCATGTTGTTGTTTCACTATTGAGATCAGTAATTGTGTGTATTTTCCTTAGAACATCAATTCAACTACTTGACAGAATTGGATTCAATTACTGCAGCTAGAAGACTACTTTATATTATGGATGAATTTAGATGGTTTGGTCTTTCATTGAATTTAGCATGTCTGGCCAATTTAGAATCTGTAGATATGTTAGTTCTTTTCATACATAATTAACTTAGGTTGCACATGATTCATAATCTTTAGGGCTTATGCCTAAATGTTTTGGAAAGTGAACTCTCTTTCATGATTTGGCAGCTTGTTTTGATTAACCAATTAAACTTTTTCCAGGGTTTCATGGTTTTCACTATACAATTGTCATTCACCCATTTTCAATGCAACCAATTCATCTGAGGACACCTTTTTACATTTTATGATCCTTATTGGTATTCTTGTCATGTTCCTTTGTCTAATTCAAGCTTAAGTGTTAATTTTTCCATCCTTGCCCACCTTTTTCTATCCCTCCCACTTTCTGCAAAAGTGAATATGAACCCCTAAACAATAAATTTTATGAGGGAGGTGCTATTCTCAAACCAGAGGGAAACTGCCACATCCGTTTGGTTTCTTGTACCTAATGCTCCCCTTTGTCACTTTTTGGGGCATAAATTGACATATCCTCAAGGGTTTCACTGAAAGTTTTCATGCTAACAAGAATAAATTCTTTAATCTACATGCTTAGATTTGAAGGGTGGGCTTTATGTTCCATTGCCTTACTGATACCCAACCTTTTGGGCCACTAATGATAGCATTACTGGTGAAGAATTCTTTAATCCAATGTCATTTTAGTTTAGATCCATTCCAAGATAACCACAATTTTTTCCAATTGTTCTGTCACAATGTCCTCACCTTTCTATTACATTTTTCAAGTTGACTCCCCTAATTTTGGCTCCAAATACCAAAGGTTGAGATCAACTAAAAAATCATTGTCTTATATGGGTTTGGAGGTAGATTTACTATGGCACCGGAATGGCTCCAAGGATCTAATTGTTTACAAGGAAATAATATTTGAAAATATTTAAGGACTACCAACATATCATTTTCCTTTCCAAGGATGTAGGCCCATAAGCATTTGAAGGGTTCATATAGGCTTAAGGATTTTGCTGAAATCCAGTTGGAGCTAGAGTCAATAAGGAAGCTACTATCCTTTGTAGGATTGAATAGAAAAGCAAGCCTTTCTGATATGCCTGAGTTCAATGCAAATGTGGTACAATTTTACAGAATTTCATAGCAATTTAGTTGCATTCATTTTTTGTTTATCTTAGTTTCATGAATCAACACAATGTATGGTTTATAATCAATTAATTGCTATCTTAGCAGCCTTTGCTTGTCAGAGGCATCAAGTACCCCAACATTTCATAGGTTAATTAAACTTATCTTATGCTTCTTGTGGAGGGCTTATCCCTTGCTTTATAAAGTTTATTTGTTGGTTCCTTCTAAGTGCCTTTGTAACATACATAAATTCTAGACCCCATTTTAATTGTTGTCCCTCTTTGCTTGATAACAAGATAGATATCCATTGCATGTAAGCAAGATATAAAACAATTCAGAACTTAACAGTTGTTCAATCTACAAAAACCTCTCACTAATTGAAATGCATTGTCATATAAAACTCATACCTTAGATAGCTAGCTATCAAGGATCCTTCTTCAACTTGAGATCCCCTTGGCATTGTTGACCTAATTAACAGGTACACTATGTGCTCTTTGCTAAATCAACTATTAGCATTGTGGCTATTAATCGAGGATTAACAATGACAATTGAATTACGCAAATCCCATTGAGGAAGAAATATCTTCTTGGCTTGTCAAGAGGCATGGGATTTTGCATCTAATAGGCCTCTTCCTTTGCAAGTGCTTCAGCTAATGTATTTAGTAGTGTTCATGTGACTCAAGTTTATATTTGAATTCCACCTCTTTAATTTGGTCTAAGTTCACTTTTTGTATCAATGTTTCGAATCACATTTCATGATTCATCATCAAGATGAAGAAATTGATATGTTGCTAATTTTATGAGTGCTAATAACAAGAAGAAGATCTAGTGTATAAATGCAAATAAAAAATGTGTTGTAAAAATACCTAGTATCATTAGAATGTTGAAATTGGGTGGTTTGAAAGTTCCATGTACTAATTTTGAATTGTTAATTCATTATAATGCTATAAGTTCAGCAACAGACTCAAACCAAAATCCTTACACTTTGATTCCAATTTCATCAAGTGCAATTCAGATTCAGATTCTAGCATAATGTAAATGGTAACTACCACCCCATTTTTATTATCTCTATGCTTATGTTGAGGCCAATAGCACATAGTGTTTCGGTTCTAGTTAATTGTGGGATTGCACAAAATGTTTTATCAAAAGATAAAAATAACAGAGCATTTTTTGAGCTACTTCATGCCTTTTCACAAAAGCATATCACTTGGTTTCACCCAGTGACCACTGCACTATATGGGGCTTCATTCATTAAGAAGGTGCAATGGTTACACTGATTATATTTTTATAATTTATGTTTGAAAGGAGTTCTATAATTGAATGTATAAGTAGTAATTAATAGTTGTATACATTTGTTAGGAATAGAATAGGTTCATATATTGATGCAAGTTGAAATGTGCAGCTATAGGGAAAAGAAGAACCTTGACCCAAGAATGAGAAGCAATTAAAAGGCTGCAACTGACTTTGTGAAATAGAATAATCAGTAACAGTTGGGATCAACTATGGTTGGTCCCATTGCAGGACCACCCGTCCAACAACTACCATGATCAATGGAGCTTCAAACCATCCATCTAGTTGGTCCGAACATGCTTTCATGTAGTTGGTCTGCACTACTATGAATAGGGCAGCGCTCTCTCGACCCACCACTTCTTGTTGTATCCTTGGTAGTTGGCACTCATATGCCCTCCAACTTCACCCTCATGAACTTCTTTAAGGACTGATTTAACGTCTTTATCTAGTACATGTCTCCATAAAGTTTGATCTTTTATCTAAATAGTTTAGCAATTTATGGATTAGCTGCAATAGTTTGAATTTTAAAATTGATTTTTTCTTTAAGCTAATGGTACATCTATTGTAAATGTTCATATCAAATACCGCTTGTGGTCCTGTTTTATAAAGACAGAGTATAGATGTGTGTTGCTTGATAAGCACGTTGTATGAGAGGGTCTGATGTAATCATTGTGGCTAAGCATCTAATACGCTTATATCGATATCATCTGCGCTATATCAAAAATCATGCACTTTAAATATATATAATGCACTATAAAAGTATATCATACGCTTCTTATGATATATATATTTACAAATATCGTATATATTATATATATACACGTATATTAATATACAAGTATATTCTTTTACATGAATGTAATAATATACTCATACATTAATATATGTATATTTTAATATACATATATCATTACTTATATATCCCAACCCAAACACATTTAATCTCCCACATGTTCATCGATTGATGTAAATGCATGAAGTGCATACGTATATATATGTATATGTTACTGTTACTCCCATACATATGGGTTATCGAAGACATGTACTTATATATACTTATACATTCCATGTATATACTTTATTGACTATCTCTCAAGAATGAACACATAAACAACTCACACATATCAAGGAGACTCAATCATATCATGAACAATCAAGAAACCAAAGTCATTCAATTCAAGAAACCAACCTATCTCAATCAAGGATGACTACCCAATTATTCCAATAAGTCAAGACTATGACCAAAGACACTTACCCAAAACTATTGACTTGACCAATCTAACAGTTAGTGTGAAAGCTTAATTTAGTCCCATTAAGGGTTTCCAAACCAAAATTCTTCTCCTAAGTAATACTTCCCCTCCCTTCTGGAGGTGTGAACTTGCACCTAAAATCAACTTGTCACATTTGAAAAGGTAGTTAGTTGTTCACACACACACACACACACACACACACACATATATATATGCATCATCAAATCATTAGAATATTCACATTACAATTCAAATTGATTTCATTCTATTTCATCAATTTAATCATATTACTCCTTTAAAAGCAATAACATCACAATACCTATTTCAGTACTCCATTCATTTATCAAACATATCAAAATCATGATTTACATTCACCATCCTATTTACTCGTGAAGGTAAAAAGTAACTCAATAACAATAAAACAAGGTGTGACACCATTTTTCTTATTTAACCTTTTGATTATCTTCACAAGATTCTTTTTTTGGACTCAATTTGTCTATTTCTTTGAGGAATATAAGGAGACAAAAAACTAAGGTTAACGACATATTCTATACATATTTTTAAAATTTTATATGATCTAAAGAACATGGAATTATCTATCATGATTCAAATAAGTACTCCAAATCTAGTTATAACATTACTTAGAAAAAAATTAATTACTACCCTTAATGTTGCATTATGAATTGAGATTACCTCAACCCACTTGGTAAAGTAATCAATTGCAACCAACATCCACTTGTAATCATTGGCACATTTCTCCTATATCTTGTGTATAAAATAAAATCCCCAATGTTGGAATGGAGCATCAATAAACACTAATATAAGAGGAAAGGTGATACAAATTTTAGTTTACCAATAAATCTTTGGTAGGTGTCAAATTTCCTCACCCTCTAAGCTACATCCTTAAATAGAGTCATCCACAAAAAAATTAACCTTAAGGACTTTAAGTTTAGTTTCTTTAGCCTTAAAGTTACCCCTACAAATTCCCTAATGTCATTCATCATCATTTTTCTAGAATTCTCTTGATTTAAGTATTTTAGTAGCAATCCAATTGGGTCTCTCCATATCAAATATTCATGGACTAGCACATACCTCTGGTACTGTAGTTTCAAGGTCTTTTTTTAGAGCTTATTCATTCCAATAGAATATTTCATACTCAACAAGTAGAAATGGTATCCTTTTATAAAGGATCATTTTCTAATAGAAAAATAATAGGCATGTGGTGATCATAAATTTCACTTACCTTAGTAGTCTCAAGGTTAATGCTTGTCACCAATTTTTTTAGACCTTGAACTCTCACTAACTTGGTTGTTTGGATTTCAATATCATATTATTGAATTTTTCTTAACTCCCTGAACCTTTCCCTTGAAGCTTCTTATTGAGTTAGATTATCCTTGATACCTATATGTGGTACATAAGCAATCAATTTGTACAAACCAAATATTTTCTATAATTTTTAACAACTTTAACCAAGGAATATACATATTTTTCCATCATTGAATACCTTATTTTTTTCCTATTGCAAGGATTTACTGACGAATTCTATGGGTTTTTCATAGCCTTCTTCATTATTTTAGAGTAATAAAGTAGCCATAGTATGAAATGAAGCCAATATGAATAGTTGGAAATTTTTGCATAATTTGGGCTTACCAAAATAGAAGTGTCTTAATGACTTCCTTAATTTGAATGAACTATTTAACATGTTATTTGTTCTATTTATGACCAAATGTTTTTTTCCTAGAATAGTATCATCACTCTCTTCTTGGAAGAGATATAATTTCCATTATTAGTAAAAGTCTCTAGTACACTAACAATAAAATTACCTCCCAGACAATGGTGCTGATATGTTGATGCTCAAAGTCGTAGGCTCCCAAATCCCCAAATAAGTCCTTTTTGGAGTGATAGGGGTGTCAAAATCAAGGTAAAACATTTATTACTTATGATCAGGTATGGGAAATAATGGACCACTTTTCCAAGGTGGATAATGCCTCCTTTAGCTTTAAGATCTATTAGGCCAAAGAACCTATTCCCTAAGGTGTTCTGTTAAATATAACTATAGTGAATAAGAATAAACCTTGAAACACTCCATATCCATTGTATATAACACTCCTATTTGTCTATCACTAAGTGCCCATATGCTAGTTTGAAAATACAAGGTTTCTATAAATTCATAAAGTAGATGAAAAATCATGTAAATAGTTTAAATATTTTGATTTGGTAACCTCTAGTGATGATACACACATCTATACATAGAATTAAAGGTAATAAAAATAACATAGTATAAAAAGAAGATTGATTTATGTGTTTTAAATGTTTTGGTGAGATGGGAGTTTGAGTACTAAGAAGATGAATGCCTCTATCTCGCAGAGGCAATAGAATCTTAGATTTTATTATCTAAAAGGAAATACCAAATGAAACCCACTAATTGATATCCTAACAAAGATAAAAATAAGGATTACACCTATAGATTCCACATATAAGCTAGGATCTATGTATGAAAGCAATTAGGTAGATTAAATTCCAAGACATCCATTTGAATCTATCTTCTAATTGACAAACTAGTCAAATTGACACTCAAATTAGCAAATGTGATTAAGAAGATCAACGATATCATAAAAAATGAATACAATTTACTCATGGGTACATTCAAAAGATTTCAAATTTTTACACTTAAAAAATTCCTTTAAGATTACAATATGATATTACACTCTTTGGAAGAAAACCTAGAAAATTACAATATAAAAAATACCCTAAACCATTTGTTAGAAAGAATCCCTAATGATATACAATGTTTTCTCTTTTGTTTCAACTTTACAACCATTTATCCATATTCTAATTTTACTAAAATCCTACATATATATCAATTTCCATTTCTAACCAATCTTAGGGGAACAACCAAGATCATTTGCAACAACACGTGCCTCTGATGCCTACTTGTATCGTCCCCACATGGTTATATACCTAAAATCCATGTTTTATAAATTAAAAAAGCATACTCCTTGATACACAAATAATGTCTCTAAAGGGTATAGAAGTACCAAAATATGTCTAAAATTATTTCCCTCTCATCACATCCATGTAGAGGAAATTTAAGCATCCTAGTTCATGCAAGGGTGTAGGTAGTCTAGTAGAAATGAAGACATTCAATATGGGATTTGAGGTGTAAAAGATAAGTGACAATCCATGAAATAGGCCAAATGAATGTGTGTGTGATCAATTGAAGGCTCACAACATCTATAATAAACTATAATATTTTTGGCCTCATAGTCATCCTCATCTTCCACTATTAAAACATGTGAATCCCCACCCTTGAGGGAAACAATAATTTTTAGGAAGGAAAATATGGTCATTAAAGCTGATGTAAAAATCTAGAGCTTTAAGTTTGTTAGTTTTTTTAGTAGCATTAAACTCCATCAATATTTTAGAAAGTTTGGAAACACATATAAATGTTGATGCTTGTGTCTATTTAACAACTATAAGTGATTTTTAAATTTATAGAACTTTTTTAGTACTTAAGCGATTTTTAGAAATCACGAACCAATTAATATTATACTCTTGCAACCTTGTTAGTCTTATCAACTTAGAAGTATTATCCATACTTTGGAAATTTTCAAACTTACAAATGTTGATGCTAAATATTTGTATCTTTTGATTGAAATTAGGCCCAAGGAAAACTTTCTTGGTGATTTTATAAGTTCATGATTTTATTAATAATCAAATAAAAAATATAACCTTCTTATAATTGTATCAAACATTAACCACTTCACACCTATCATGTCTATTTAAATTTAACTTCAATGTTTGTTCTATTGCAATACTTATTAAATTTTTATGATTCCATTTCTTATATCTTTAGTTGATTTTATATCATCCAACTTCAAATTTTGTTTTTAAAATATAGCATTTACTTTTTATGTGCATTTTTTTCTCTTAACACCTCACTTGCACCACAAACTTATATGTTCTAAGTGTTCTTGATCTCCATGTTGCTTCCCCCTCCCTCATTCTATATACAAGTTTATTTCTAAGCCTTAAGATGAAGAAAAGATCCATAAATCCCTCATGAAGTCGTTTGTTCCCCTAAATTAATATTTCTTATAATACAAAGTTAATGATTAATAGAAAAAAATACGCTTAAAATCAACACTTCAATTCATAAATATACTACGATAAGATGAATGTTTTTTATAACATAAGCAACATTTATAGGGTGTTGTACCCTTCACACATGATCCCAAAGGGCCAAAAAGGAACTAGTTCAAACCAAAACATGAACTAGGAGAAACACAGAAACAGCTGACAGACAGTTGTAAAAACACAAACAAAGACTAGACAACCCTAGAACCTGAGGGGACCAATCTAACTCCTGTCACCCTAGGTCGCAAAGAAGCAACGGATTTGGGGAGTCCCTTTTTCCTCAACACAACAGACCAGGAAGACTCGGAATCAAAGTCCTTCGAGTGAGGAGAGAGGAGCGAATCATCAACAGCCACCCGCAGGGAGCCATCACGATGAGAGGGAGCCGACAACAAAGAGGAAGAGTCATTGGCAATCGAAGGAACAACAAAATTGATCAAAGAGGGGCGGGCAGAGTTCGCCCTGATAGCAACAGAAGATTGGGTCAACATAGGTTTCTCGGAAGGGATAGACAAAAGAGGAGCCTGGATAGGATCAGCCATCGAAACCGCCAAAGGAGGGTCGTCCTCCACAGGAGAAGAGGGACCCACCGTGAGGCGGTCCGAGCAAGAATTCCTCCACCAAGTAGCAGCACCCTTACGATAGGTAAGAGGGCAACCAGAGGCCAAATGACCTATAGAGAAACACCTCCCACACCAAAAGGGAAGGCCCTCATAGTCCAACAGATGTGACCAAGGTTTGTCCTCCACCATTAAAACCACATCACCAAAAAGGGCTTTGGAGATGTCCAAATCACCTAGGATACGAGCAACTGTTGTATGCCCTAGATCCCAAGACATAGAGTCAACCTTCAGAAAGTGTCCAATGGAGTTGCCAATAGCTTCAAAACACAATTCCTCCCAAAATTGGAGGGGAGATTTCGCAGTCTGACCCAAACAGGTCTGGCATTCAGAGGTTCAGTAAGTGGATTGAAAGAGCGAGACCACGACTAGATGGACAACGAATGGATGCCCCACATCCACCCCCTATCAAGCACACAGTCCCGCTTAGCAAGAGTAGAGAAGGTAGCAATGAAAAATCCACTAGCAAAGGGATAGAGCTCAATCTCACCAGAAACAACAGGCTTCCAGGAGGAAGAAACCCAAACATGGAGATTAGGAAGGGAGGGCCACAAGCCATTAAACCTGTAAATCACCCCCTAAAGCAAATAGAAATCCTCATTCTCGACCACCTCAGGGCCATAGACCACCACAGGGGAGGCCCTGGCACAAGGCAAAGGACAAACCCTAGCCGAAGCAGGAAGTTGGGGATGAGTAGCATCAAAAAAGGTTTTTCGTTTGCAGTCATGCACAACTCCAACCAACAAATCAACAGGAGGAGAAAGGTCGACCCCCACAACCCCCTACTCCACACAGTCCACCTGAGAAGGCACACACAGGGGAGGAACTACGTCCCTCACAGGAGATCCACGCACATAGGGCCGCGCCTGAGGGACACCCAAAAGAGGGCCCGCATGGACCACCGGATCCACAACCTGTAGCACACCAAGAACCAACAACCCCTCGACGCCATTCAAAATATTTTTTTCATGTTCGCTCTCACCCAGCGTTTTGTCCATTCGCTTCGCACTTTAGTATATTACTTCCTTTTAATAGAGATAGCATGATGAAACAATTTATTTTAGTAAAAATATATCAATGATTAGCTCTTTTTCCACCTCTTTATAGAGTATATTTAATAATTATATTATAAAAGACTATTTTTAAATTTTATTTTTTGAGTAAAACGTTATTAACTATATTAAAAATATAAAATAAACAACAAAGTTATTGCCATCTCAAGGAAGGCAATACACTAAGCATCACACTAAGACTAATAGATTAATAAAAGAAGTTAAAAGAAACCTAGAAAACATTTACATTTTAAAACCAAATACATAGGCCCATGTTGGTTCAATGTTTTGCTTGTTAATTGTGTATATTAGAGACATTCTTTTGATGTAGGAAGTTGGCCATGTTGACCAATCCTTCTATGTGTACAATATTCTTCATACTAGACAGCTTTAGAGCTCATATGAAGTTCATCCATTTTTTTTTGTCAGTTTGTCTTGATTCTTAACTGGGCAATTGTGCTTGAATCAAAGTCATCTGGTTTTTAAACTTGGCATCCCACTATTGAGACTCCTATAAGATACAAATCAAGTTTGTCAACTATAACAGTAGATTAAAGTAAAGTTCATAAATGACAAGACTATTACTCAAACTTCAGCTTAGCTTAAATTTCAATATAAAATTGAAGTGTTCCTTCTCCACCTTCAAATGGACTAGGTTCAAACTTTACATTGGAAATTCAAAAATAATGCTTAAACTTAAAATTTTAAACTATTTAAAGATACAATATTGCCTTCTTTATAAGTGAAGGGCTTAAATTCCTTCAAATCCACTCCAAAAACCCTTATTGCAATTATAGAGAGACTATAAAGGGCAACGTTGTGACAACTATATCCGAGACAATGTTTTATAGAGCCGATAAGAAGTTATATATTGAAAACCGTTACACATCATTATTATATTATAGTATGTTCAATTGTATTTATTTCTTGACGAAAGTTGGCTGAAAATAGTGCGCTTTTCCCTCTAGTCAAAAACTTAAACTTGAACAATGCATTTGGATGTTTTTAATGGGATTGCAATAAATTTTTAACGGTCACATTGGCCAATCTACCCTTATAGTTAGTGTAAAAATTAAAATACGTGACTGACGAAATCATTTGTTCAGATTTAGTGAACTGTTTTTGAACTATTAGTATATTGTTTATAGCTGTTTATATTATTTGTTGAACTTTACTGCTATATCTTCTTTATAAAAAGATTTAGGCTTTTTCAAAAATCCATCTTTATTCTTAATTAAAACAAAAATAACATAATATATTATTATAACTTATAATACGTATTAAAAAGTATGTATCAACCAAATAGTCTTCCTTTGCATTCCACCTATATAATTATTAAAATAATAATCACATTATCATCATTAAAGAATAAAAGCACTTTATATGAGACATTCTAAACAATTCACGTTGCCAATTATAACAACGCCAGCATACACCATCACAATGTCTGAAATTAAATTTGACTTTCTTATATCTCAATTGATACCAGATCAAATATGACTAGTTTTGTGTTCTATAACCAGATCAAATATGGCTAGTTTTGTGTTCTATAAATATATGAATGGGGAAAAAACAAAACTCGTAGTTTTTTTATTGCAAAAATGCATTACATTATACTCACCTTCCATTTAGTACCATGTTCGGAAGAATAGCATGATACTTATCACAACTATAAATTTATGTACAACAATCGGTGTCATCCAATTCATTCCTGGAAAACTCAATATCATTCTTAAATTTCTGTCATCAAGCTGCATCAGAGACCTTGAGAGCCATCTTGATGTTCATTGCTGCCAGCTCTGCTGCCAAATATCTGAATACATATGGCATTGCCACCGTCTCAATGGCCTGGCTTGATTTGCAAACATGGCAGGTTATCTTCTTGGCATTGATGCTGCCCAAAGGTAGACTCGTCAGTGCATCACTTCTTCCCTTTTGAAGGACAGGCGAAGTTGACAATAAACCCCCACATTTTGAGCAAACATCTGCTACATGATAATCTGAGCTTATATGAAGTCTATCACGAAGTAAATAAGCTGCTCCGTGGGCAAGAACTGAATCACGCTCCATTTCTCCAAAACGAATACCTCCACCAACCTTGCGACCTTTCACAGGTTGTCTAGTGACTGGATTAACAGGTCCCATGGAACGCACCTATTGATACACTCGACAATATGCTCAATTAGACTGTAGCTTCAAGAAAGTCTCAACACAATTTTAAACCTAAGTACCTAACACATTCATAATTTTAAATGAAAACATTTTTGTCCATACAATTGTTTTTCATAGGTGGTAACTAAACAACAATATAAAGGGATTTGGGTGAATGCCATCACTAATCAGAGGCTGTCCGCATTACAAGGAATTTTATCCTGGACAACATGTAAAGTGGCCGTCCCTAGTACCAAGTCTAACACATCATATAGAGAAAATACGCAGTTCTGCTGGGAAAGCAACAATGCAGCAGATGAAGCATTGTGCATAATAAACCTGTTAATACTCAATTGTGCAGTTCCACAGTTCTTCCATCCTGTAGCTTGTAGTTTACATTTAATCCTTGCTAGAGAAAATTTATTAAAAAATGAGCAACAATTTTCTGTGGAAATTGGAATTTTATGATGTATCATGCAAGGCATAGATCAAGCTGATTTTTGACTGGGACTCAGATTCGATGTCTAGACTCGACGCAGACTCCATAAATTGAAAAAATCATGAAATATAGAGAAATTTTATTCTTTAGAACATGTATCATGCACCCTTCAATAAATAAATTTTAAAGACGCAATAAAATAATCAAATAACTGCGACTTTGATCACATATATAAATATACATCAATCACATAAGTATAAAAGTAGATTTTTGCTTAAAGAAACAACATTTTTAGATATATTAATATTGTTAAGTGTTTAAGGTCTACTAAACTCATGAACTATGATATCATGGCATCAAAAACAAATTTCACAATATAGAGTCATAAACTATGGTAGAAAGGAGCATGTATCCCTCAGCCCAACATTACTTGCTCTATGTGAAGTCATGCATTTGTATCTTAGACAAATCTGCAAATGCTGCTACAGCCTTTAGAGATAGGATTTGATTTAGCAAACTAGAAGAATAAATGTAATTTAATTGCTAGGAAATTAATTAGAAAAAAAGTTGAAAACATAAAAAAATGTTGCTCTTCCATCCAATATGACCCAAAAATATTTTCAATTTTTTAAAAGCTGAGTAGGGGAGTGACACCCTTAGTGGGGTCAAGGAGGTGCCCCCCTTGTGGGGATATACGGGCAACGACCCTGCCAAGATTGAGGGGCAGACACTAAGACCACACAAACCATCATGATGCATGCCATTTTTCATAATTTTATCACTTTTGACCAACCTCTGAAAGTCCTCCAAACTCTTCAAAAAATGCTTGATTTTGATGCTTTAACACTAAAGCAATTTCATTTTTTTATGTTTTTTTCTTCTAGTTTTCATAGATCTAGATGAGTCTACTTGGGACTCGCAAAGTCTAGAGAGTCTAATCAGACTCGTCAAGTACCCAGGTCATGAGTCCCCAGGTCTCATTTCAACCTGCTCACCTTGGAACTTGAGTCGAGCAAGTCTTGGGAAGTCTTGTAACACTGGCATAGATATTCGACCAATTGAGGAGTCTATTCTACTATCCATACACTTAACTAGTTTAAGCCAATAGGGAAACCAATATGTTATTTAGGATTTCATCTTCCATATGATTGAATGCTAACATGTCATTAGGTTTCTAATTTCTTCAATAAACTAGAGGTATATGCAAATACAACTTTGAAAAAACAACGGCCTTAATTTGCAAAATTTTCAAAAGATCTCTGGCATCTGATGGATATTGAGAAAATTAATTTTGGTTTTGTCGTAACTATTTTTCTATATTTCATGGTGTTGGGTTTCAAGCTATGTTGAATGGCATTTTGGGGACTGGGATGACAGGCCAATGGTATGTATTTAGGGACGGTAGATATTTTACATATGTATTTTCAAAATAGAAAATTTTTATAGCTGTTTTATAATCAACATACAACATTGTTATCGTATCTAGGGCTAAAAGCCTAAGACTGAAATTTGAATAATGAGACATGTGAAACAATGAGTTAATTATAAACTGTGAAACAAATGAACATTGAACATTCAGATGAAAGAGTCTGTGAAATCTGCTTTATCATGAGATTGAGATACAAATAATGAGACATGTGAAACAGTGAGTTATTTATAAACTGTGAAACAAAATGAGCATTGAACATTCAGATGAAAGAGTCAGTGAAATCTGCTTTATCATGAGATTGAGATATAAATGTCAAAATGTAGGGTGTAAACTATATTGAGAGACTAAGTAATGAGTAGACAATAAAAGTAAAAAATTAGTCAATGAATCATGACAAATGACAAATCAGAATTCCACTCTGAATTAACACCTCCTTGCTCAACTGAAAAATCTGTTTACAATTATTAATTTATCATGTGACCAAGACTATAAAAGTCAAAATATGGGCTCTGAAGAGTGGGCGTGGGGGGCAGGGGTGTGTGAATCAGTACATCAAATCTATTAAATTCTTACCTTCAACACAAATATCAGATTATGCAACTTGAATCTTCACTACTACTAATCAAGTATTGAGCACACATTCACACAATTGAACACAAGATACACGTAGAAACCCAAGATGGGAAAAACCACAGTGAGAATAGCTGCTTGGATCTACTCTCCAAATCCAGCCTCACAAAGTAGGAAAATAACAAGTGAATTTTACAATATGAAGTAGGCACCAACCTACTAAAGACACCAATTCCCAATTACACAAATTAGTACAAGAAGTAGAACACCAATCTCACCGTGTTACATAGATAAAGCTTGCAGACCTTCAATGCAGCTGAGTACATCTCATACACTTTCTGAACATGCTTCATACTCTCTTCCACACCCCTTATGATCTTTTGATAATAGCACACTTTGAGATGCAACTCTTCTTGAATAACTCCAATTCACACAATCTTCTCCTTGTCTATGCAATCACCACCTTCTCTTCAATTAATACTTCCCTGAACAATACTTCACATTGTGCATCCGCACAACTAAGGACTATATACATGACATTGCATTAACTCTTCTCGATGTCAGCCAAGGATCTGCAAATAACTAAGACGACAAAAGGTGGACTTAAATTCAAATTTCATGAAACGTGTAGCAGGTCAATCCAAAATCAAATTTTGTTGCCGCCAAAAGAACATGATGTTGTGCGCTTCCACAGGCCTTAACTAGGTCCTATCTTAACAGCACACGCTAACTTTGAATGTCGTATGCTACTAGCCATTACCGCACAGTTCTCGAACATCAATTGGTTGACAGACAAGCATAGAGAGCCTTTTGTCACTTCAATCTTTTCACATGCTGAACATATCTTCTGAAAACTTTGGAATATGATAGAACATGTGTAGACATACTCTCCTCTCAAACTGTAGAACAAAACTCACACCCAACAAAGAATACAGAGAATAACTGTATTGCCAGAGAAAATACTCTGTACTGAGAAACTGGCTTCCAACTTCCAATAATCAGAGTGAATAGATGCATGCATGATATTGCAAGCATACTACAATTAACACACATATCTCCTGATATCTAAGAGTGATACAATTAATTGTATACAGCATACTTCGGGAACACAAACACTCAAATTCTTTTATCAATATAGCTAGCAATATATACTTTTGTAACTCAAAATGATATGACAGTACAATTACCAACACAGATAGGTATGTAGTACAACTCCTGAAAAGATAGTGCAACCTCTGATCATATCTCCTTTGACAACCATACACCTTTGACATCAGTGACAACCTTTGTTCAACAAGCTCAACCGTAGAGAGAGACTAGAGTATCCAATACATAATAGAACTGCGAAATTAGTCAATGGGTCATACCAAAATTGAAAATCCCCAATCAGAAAACAGAGTCCTACTCTGAATAGCCTCCTTGTGAGCTTGCCTTCTTTTGTCTCTTCCTCTTTCTCTAAATGCATGGTGATTCCCCCCTTCTGTATTTCTTTTGTTATTTTTGGTTGAGAATCTCTAGCCATCCTCTAGATGGTAGGTGGATGCTAGGATGTCCCCTCTATCATCTTGGGAATGGTTTGCCATCTCCAAAATAATCAGAAATGCAAGAAATTTTGACCAGCAATATACCGAGGATGGTGAGCAATTTGTTAATTTGAGAATCACACCCCTCTAGGACAGTACACATTTCCAGGGTATGTAGGTTTCAAGACTTTGGTTTCTTTGCATTGATGCCAAAACAACAGTATCATTTGAAAATTTGTGAGCTTGGATTGGATAGATGCAACACACTTATGCAATAATGGAAATAGAAAATTTTAGCAGTTTACAAAGCTTTACTTAATGATTCACCCATGATTATAAATGGGTAGAAGATACAGGGTTGCCTTGAGAGTGCCAATAAAAATGCAAATCCATTGAGTCCATGGACTAGATAAGCATAAATGTTACAAAAATTTGTATACAAAGCCTTAATTGCTTCTAAAAAAGGTTTGATTAATTCCAAGAGCTTCATGATCATAATGAAGATTCTTCTTTGGATCAAGGAATTTACAGTATCTTGAGCCACCACAATTAAATCTGGATGTGTAAAAGGAACTTAATTTCGGCTCACTGATGAGCTTAAAAAAGATTCTAGAAGCATTATTATTATGTAATAAAGACTTGGTATGTTGTATAAAAAAGTTCTTTGGGGAGATATTGATTAGGGTTGTTTGGTCGATCATTAGTTCAAATAAGAACAAAGATTAAAAGTCCAGATTTGTCCTAATTATTCATTTCTTCTCCTTTACTATATTGTATGCCCCAGCTTGTGAAAGCCTTGCCTTCTTTATGTTCTTACTCCACTTTTGTAAATGCAAGTGTTCTGCCATTCCCTATGTGTGGGATGTTAGCTTTCTAAGCTTTAACAAGTATTGGACTAAATTGATTCATATTCTGGATTTGCATTACTCAGAAACTATGCATTGCTCTATACCCTGTGCACCTGACAACTGTGCATCGTCCCCTAATCATTTTTTCACAAAATGTTTCATTTTTGTGGTACTTTAATCCTTGTATATGCAAGTCATCTTTATGATGACCAACAGTCATTACTTTAATGACCTTTCCTTCATGCAATCATGCATGTCTATGTTGCTAGATTTGTATGAACTTCTGCCTTTTCAATAATCTGTATCGATTCCAAATTGTGCTGTACTAAAGTCACATCGATAGCCAACAATATGAAATGTTTGCAAGAATTTTGGAACTTGAGTGGTCATTGCTGTCTGGCATCGATCTTATCAAGACATAACAGGCAGCAAGCAGTAAAAATATCAATAGGGAAAAATCAGATCCAAAGAATATTCCAAGTCTTCATGCATATGTTCTGTTAACAGGCAACACCTTGTTTGCAGTGCATACTGCCTGTTAAAGATGGAAATTGATAGGTGTTCAGAGACCAGACCATGCCATACAACAGCACTGTGCATTATAAAGGCGCTCAAAATTCTGTAGAAAAAGATGTAAAATTACATACACTCCTGCAGTGCCGTTCCAGGCTCCAGCAATGCCACAGCAGTTTAAAGAAAACATAAAGTTTTCTGGTTGTTGATAAATTTGGAGGGGCCCATTAAAATATTCAATAATAACTTTAAAAAAAAATCAATCATTCAAGTTTTCTTTTATATTATTTTCCTTTTAAAATAGTTGTTTGATGGAATGAATAGCAAGATTGGTAATGTTAGTCAAGTGGGGTTAAAGCGGATACAGATTCAAAGCTTACAATGTTCTTGTGTTAATTTTTAAGTGGATGCTTATAAAAAAGCTTATTTTCTTCAGTCACACTTCGATACAAACCTTTTAGCAAACCAATATATGGGTTTAGAGGGTGTTATAAACTCCATGGTAATATTATTTTTCCATAGCAAGTCTCTTATATAGAATTTTGAGAGAAATGATGTTAGTTCAGAATCTAATTTTGGAGGAATAAGGGTATATAAAATTTGTAAAGTTGTTTGTTTTACAAAGAAATGGAGCAGCAATAAGGTAAAATTTTGTGAAATTTTAGGTCTGTTTTAGGTCCAAGGCAAAGACCCAACAAATATTTTGTTCCCAAGTATTCTCAGTGGAACCCAATTCTTAAATTCAATTCATTCAAATAATGTTTTATCATTACAATTTAATGTAAACACAAAACACAAGGCAGAGTTAATTAGAGAGTGCTGGCAACAATACAAATCTTTATTTTTACACTTCTGTAATCAATATGTGTTGTGATGAATAAAGATCAATCAATTACAGAATCAATATGTTGATGTTTCCCTTTCTGACACACAAACACCCAGCACTTCAACACAGATGGAGGTTGGTATGCATAATGTTGTTGTATCCCCTATTGTAATCAAGTCCCCTCCCATGTCATAAGAAAAGAATGCTGTTGTGTCTCCTCTTATGTCACAGAGAAAGAGTGTTGCATCTAACCTATGTCACATAAGCAAACAAAAGTGTCCCAGACAAAGCAAAAATGTTGTGTTAAAATCTATGCTTGGACATTTGTGTCATAGTTGTTTCATTACCTCTCACTCAAAACCCATTGTGTGGGTATGGAAGTCTCAAAAGACTAACAGATAGGCCTAAGTCATGTTCCCATTGTGGTTGTTATGAACAGCATAAGTTCACTGTTTTGACCTATACCCAAGTGCTTTCTGTGGTCAGCATACACATGCTTCATCCCATTATTTTTGGAAGAATATATTGAGATTTGAGACATATGTTGTCTGTCACCAACCCCCTGTTTGTTCTGATTGCTGGGAATGTTATTGCAAATATTTCAGATGTGATACCTATGTCAGTGAATCTAGTAGATGTGATTTGTGTTCCTAATTTCTGATGATAATTATTTAAGATGCTCTTCTTGCCTTTTGACTCTTTGAAATTGGCCCAAATTTTTATGTGTGTGCAGGAATCCACTAAGCTAGATTCCCTTCTTGCTCCTGAGTGTGAGTCGGTAGATGCATAATGTAGCACTTGGCATAATTGATGTATGTGATCAGCTTTTTGTAGATCAATGTGTTGAGCTAGTGATTGGTGCATGGCCTCTTGATCAGTTTTTGTGATCCTTTGTGTTTGAGCACACATTTTGTGAAGTTGAAAACTGGAAAGAGTAGCTTGATTGAAAATCCCCATTTAGTTGAAAACCCGAAATGGCAGCTTGGTGGAGACTCTTGATGAAAACCCACAAGGGCACTGGATGTGCACCCAATCCTCCTGATTTCGCACCTGTTTAGGTTGATTGCACTTGTGTTTTCGCACTTGATGAGTGCTTGTGCCTGCTATGAGCAATATTGATGTTGTTACTTAAGATCAATCAGATGTCAGCAGGTGGATTGAAATATATTCAGTTGATTTCAATGATGATGCAAAGTCCTCCCATATGATAGATGAAGACTACTCATATTGGCCACATTTAGATTAGCCCTTTTTAACAATGATCTGAAGACCACATTTCAGGATGGCGCTTTTGACAAATCTTTTTGATGATGAGATTGCACTTGTCTCAGAGATGATGAGAGCTGAGGACTACTAGCTGTGAGTGACCACCATTGATTGCTTAGATCAAATGCAACTTCTATACAGTGATAGTAGCTGATTGATGGATGAGATGGTACCTTCATGATTGGATTCTTCCAAAGTAAGATTAATCAGTTTAGTATCTTGATGATGAGAAACCATTTGGGTCTCTTGATTCTGGACATTGAATTTTGGTGATTCTAGACATTGATTCCACATTTTTTAGTGCAGATGGTTAGCGACCGAACCTCACACTTCATGATTTTGGAGTGAGCACCAGTGATGAGAGTGACACACCAATTAGCCTTTGAGTTGATCATCTTTGATTGGAGAGTGATTGCTACAATTATTGGGAGTACAACTTCACCGTTTTGGGAGATAGCTCTGGAATCTAAAGGTCATCGCATTGAAGAATGACAACATCTGAGAATGTGTCACCTATATGGATTGTTGCAAACTTGCATCACATTGATAAATGCATCATTTGATTGGTTGATTGCTGTTGTGCTAGAAGTTGAGGAGCCATTTTTTGAGGATGGACATTTTTGATGTGCCTTAATTGGTTTGAGAGCTTTTGGTGATAACAACTCTAAATAGTCCACAGATTTTTTAGTGTACATTGTGTGCAACATCTATTTCTTGCTTTCGGGGTTACTCAGATGATATATACCTAACTTATCCAAATTATTTAATCTCTTTGGCACACGATAGTGGTGAGATGGATCCATTGAAGAGATTCATCCTTTGTCGCTTGATTTGAGACTTCAGATTATAGAGAGAATTATTGGAATATTCACATATCTTGATGTATCTAATTTCCATGGCATTTATTAAGGGGTGGTTACTTGGGTGCTTGGTGGTTAAACCACTCCGTGTATTTTATATGTACCTTCTAGATTGTTCATTGATGTATTGTCATAATGATAGAATGAATATAATGCTGCTTATGTGAACATCTCATGTTCATTTCTCTAAGAATATGATTTTTTTTAAAATTCATTATCCAAGCTTGCTTGATGGGTCTTTCCCTCTCAGATTTGTACTAACTACTTGTAGATTGTTCTTATGATTTGGGGTTTGACTGCCTTAGGTTTACCCTCTTATTATGTTTACACTTCTTTATTACTTAATGTATAGTTACTTTTCATAAACATGGATTCTTTTACCCTAGATTGTACATTGATGTATTGTGGAAATGATAAATGAATAAAACGCTCCCTATGTGAAAATATCATGTTCATTTCTCTGAATATATGCTTTTTACCATTGAACCCCGGGGACGCATCCCCCCCTCTAGGCCCTAGCGTCTCTGGAACGGGGACGTCCCGGAGACGTGGGGACGGCGTTCCCACGTCTCCAGCGACGCCACCGTTTCTTGGCTCGCCGCCGGAGACACCGAGGGAGACGCCTGGGCCTCCCCGAGCCTAGCGTCTCTGGAATGGGGACATCCCGGAGACGTGGGGATGGCGTTCCCACGTCTCCAGCGGCGCCACCGTCTATTGGCTCACCGCCGAAGACGCCGAAGGAGACGCTTGGGCATCCCTCGAGCGTCTCGGGGATGCCTAGGTGTCTCCCGCAGTGGACAGCCAAAAAGCAACACAAAAACTTAAATTTAAAACATTTTTTTAATATTTTATTGGTTCTATTCAAACCCTAAGGGCATGTGGGGCCCATCTAAACTCTTACATGCCTTCAAAAGGCCCTCTAATCTTCATTTTTATTCACATTTGCATTTCTACTTGTTTGCTACAGCAAGAAGAAGAAGAGTGAAGGCTGCGGAAAGAGTGATTGGAGGAGTGAAAGGAGTGATTGTAAGTGAAAAAGGAGTGTCAAGGAGCAAGAAGAAGAAGAGGAGGAAGATTCTTCACCTTGTTGAAGAGATTTTTCAAGCAAAAGGTAGGGTTTTTAACTGATTTTTTATTTTATTTTCTGATTTTCAATGTTCTTTCATTTCTTGTTGTTTCATTTTTTAATTTTTCTTATTTCATTTCTAAATTCTTGTTGTTCCATTTTCTAATTTCTAAATTAATTTAGAATCTTAGATTTTGTTTTGCAATTTAAAATTTGTTGAAAAATTTAAAATATAGAGTTTTATTTTTTAATTTTAAAGTAGGGCATAGGCTGAAACTATGTGT
This sequence comes from Sequoia sempervirens, assembly GCA_007258455.2. Lineage (NCBI taxonomy): Eukaryota > Viridiplantae > Streptophyta > Pinopsida > Cupressales > Cupressaceae > Sequoia > Sequoia sempervirens. The sequence continues at coordinate 17,582,431 of VDFB02047144.1, read as the reverse complement.
TTATTGAATTTTTTTTCATTTTGTGAAATGCAGTGTCAAAATGAGCTCCCATAGTCATGAAATGAGTGAGCATGAGATGGAAACTGATTCTCATAGTGCAAGCCAATCAGAATATGAACCTGAGCATGAGGATGAGCACAATGAGGGGGGTGAGCATGGGTCAAATCCAGAAGGGCATACTAGTTCCATAGCTAGTGCACCAGTTTCTACTGATTGCCCTTCCCAGCTTTTGGCAAAGTGGGCTAGGGGTCCTTATGATCCCAAATCTCCTCTCAAACAGTTTGCAACAAGAATAACAGCCCCAACGTCATCAACTGGTGGTACGAGGAAATGGCAATGCAACATTTGTGGTGATGATTGGTCTAGGAGCATCACCAGAGTTAATGCACACTTCCTCTTTTGGCTAGGAAAGGGTGTGGGAGCATGCGATTTTTTGAAAAAAACTAAAAATTTGAAATACAGAATTGAGTTCAACAAGCTTTGGGGTGTTCCAAATGACGTGGCAGTTCCAATGCCTACTACCTTGTCTGGTAGGCAACATATTCAGACTATTCAGCAAATTTAGGAGCAGCAAATGCAGACGCAGCCACATATTTCTACTCCTACATTGCATCAGAGAGCAGGAACATTGTCAGGGTCAGCCTTAGGACCGTCATCCACTTATAGCACTATGGCTGAATCACAACAAGGCAAGGGGAAACGCAAGATGCAAAGTCAGCCTAACCCCATAGCTGATTTATTTAATGTGCACCTGAGGGATCAGATAGATGATTCCATTGGCAGGTTCTTTTTTGCCAATGGAATCCCATTCCATGTAGCTCGATCTCCTTATTATAAGGAGATGATGTCGATGGTGGCGAAGGGAGGACCATCATATGTGCCACCAGGTGAGCACAAATTGAGGACCACGATCTTGGATAACAACTATGCCAAGATCAATTCATTGATGGAGACGATGAGGGCATGTTGGGAGGAGTCTGGATGTAGCATAGTTATGGATGGGTGGACGGACATTAGGCATCGTCCACTCATCAATGTTATAGTTACATGCTCAGAGGGGCCATTCTTTCTCAGGGCGGTTGATTGTTCAGGGCATCGAAAAGATGCTGATTTTCAGTTTGAGATCCTTCGGGCAGCTATTGAGGAGATTGGGCCACAAAATGTGGTCCAAGTAGTGACAGATGCAGCACATGTGTGCAGAGCTGCAGGGAGGCTTGTAGAGGCATCATACAGACACATTTGGTGGACTCCATGTTGTGTGCATGCCATGAACAATGCACTCAAGGACATGGGGAAGATTGAGTGGATTAGAGGAGTGGTCAGCAATGCTAGAGACGTGCAGATGTATATCTGCAACCACCACACTTCACATGCCATCTTCAGGAGCTTCGCGAAGGAGTTCTTGAAACCAGTTGAGACTAGATATGCATCCTATTTCATTCTTTTAGAGAGAATGCTTGAGTTGCAAGAGCCACTGCAAGTCATGGATATGACACAAGAATGGAATCGTTGGGATGGGTCCAGGACAGAGCAGGGGAAGAGGGTGAAGGAGATAGTGAAGAGTGATGCATTTTGGCATGATGCAAAATATATTGTCACCATCATTACACCAGTTGTACAGGTCATCAGATATGGGGATGGGGATGCACCTAACCTTGGGGAGGTGTATGAGCATAGATTGCGGACTCGGCGGACTCGCTGCAGACTCGGGAGTCCCGACCCTGGCCGAGTCGACTCGCCACGAACTTGGGAGTCGAGTCCTGGGTCGGGACTCCCAAGTCCGACCTCAGGACTCGGCCAGGTCCTGAGGTCAGACTCGGGAGTCCCGACCCAGGACTCTCCTGCGCAGCGGAGTCCAAAAACGGGTTAAAACCCATGTTTTTTTCGGCCTTTTTTTTCATTTTTTGACTCACTTGTGAAAACCAGGTCTGCAAATTGCTTTGGGGTTGATAGAAGAAAGGAGAACGAACCAAAAAGGTCAAAATAGAGCAAGGTAAGTGATCTAACACTTCTTTTTGTTTGTTTTCTTCAATTTTTTTGCATTCAAAATTTAAAAAATCAAGAAAAATAAGGGGAAATGCTGCCAATTTTTTTTCTATTTTCCTTAATAGCCTAATTCTTATTGTTTCTACTTTCTAGCTTGGTTTTGCATTTTTTTTCTTTTGCAAATGTTTGAAACTCTGAAATTTTGAATCACATTTATTTGCTGATTTTTTAGCAAACCCTAGCTGATTTTTTTTTCCATTTTGAACTTGAAACAGCAATGTCGTCTTCAAATCCAAAGGGAGTAAAAAAAGACCCTGCATGGAAGTATGGAATTCCAAGAAATAAAAAAGGTGAATTGACATGTCATGAATGCAACAAATGGATGACAGGAGGAATAAACAGATTAAAATACCACCTTGCTAGAATACCTGGGCAAAATGTGGAGGGATGCAAGAATACTACTCCTGAGATTATTAGAGAGATGAAGGCCCTTCTTGTTGAATATGAGCTTAAGAAAGAGGAAAGACAAAAAACAAAGGATGCCCTAACAGCAGTGATGAGTGGATCTCAATCCCAATCCACACCCTCTATGCCCCATGGTGTTGCAAGTCCAAGCTTCCGTGCTCCACATTCATCTTTTGGTGAGAGTCCTGATGGTTCCTTTTCTACTGCTAGTCAGAGTCCTTCATCAGGACCAAATTATTTTATTCCACGTAATGTTCCAGGAGCACAACCTTCACTTGAAGGTACTAGTTGGAATAAAGAAAAGCATCAAGAAGCTAGGATGGCTGCTACAAACTTTTGGTACTACAATAATCTACCTTTTAATGTTGCAAACAGCCCATATTGGGAAGGTTTGGTGAACGCGCTTACAGTTGCAGGAAAGGGGTTTAAGACCCCATCATCTAAAGATTTGAGTGGGCCATTGCTAGAGGAAGCCGTAAAGAATACACGGCTTGTGGTTGATGAGCAAAAAAAATTTTGGCGAAGAAAAGGTTGCAGCATTTTATCTGATGGGTGGACAGATGGACGAAATAGAACTCTCCTTAACTTTTTAGTGGCCTCTAATGGTGGATTGGTGTTTCTAAAATCAATAGATGCCTCCCATGAAGTTAAAAATGCTGAGACTTTATGCAATCTATTAGATGGGGTGGTCCAGGAGGTTGGAGTTGATAATGTTGTCCAAATCATCACGGACAACGCAGCTGCATATGTAGCTGCAGGTAGACTACTTATGGAGAGGTATCCCACAATTGCATGGTCTCCATGTGCTGCACATTGCTTAGACCTATTGCTAGAGGACATTGGGAAGATTTCATGGGTCAAAAGTGTGGTTGAAGATGCAAAAAGTGTTACAAAATTTATCTACAACCATACTTGGGTGCTTTCTTTGATGAGGAAATTTACAAATGGCAAGGACCTTGTGCGACCTGGAGTGACACGATTTGCTAGCCACTTCCTCACATTGCAAAGCATTCTTGGTGCCATTGGTCATCTCAAACAAATGTTCGTGTCTGATGCTTGGAAGGAGTCCTCATTTTCCAATAGACCTGAAGGGGAGAGGATTGTTGCCATAGTTTTTGATGAGACATTCATCAAAAATGGAGAGGAGTTGATGGGGGTAAGTAGCAATCACACAAAAATAAATTATACATGATATCTATTTTTTGAGGGGTTAATTTTGTTATGATTTAACATTTGTTTTCATTTTTTTAGGTGACAGAACCTTTGGTGAGGGTTCTTCGTATGGTGGATGGAGATGGCATGCCAATGGGGTTCATCTATGAGGCCATGGATAGGGCCAAAGAGGCCATATCACGTTACTATGGCGGAAACAAAAAGAAATATGAAATCATATGGCGCATCATTGATCGGAGATGGACACACCAACTCCACCAGCCGATCCATGCCTTTGCCTACTTCTTGAATCCGAAGTTCTACTTCTCGGACACATTTAAGGCGGATGAGGAGGTCATGGAAGGTCTTGTCATATGCATTGATAGGATGGTGCCTGATCCTGAGCTGAGAGATAAAGTGCTTGATGAGTTGGAGGTGAGATTTGTTACATCTTATTTATGAATTTGCAATGTTGAGCCTTGACTATCTATGAATTTTCTATATTTGATTTACTTTTTCTTTTATCTATTCAAGGTCTACAAAGGTGCAGAGGGGAGACTCTTTTCCTCCCAACAAGCAATTGAAAGGAGAGGAAAACAACAACCAGGTAAAAAATGAAATTAGAAACTTGATTCTTACATATAGATTGTTTACTTTATTCTTATTTCTTAATACTTATATTTTTTAAACATGTTTTTGTAGATATATGGTGGGAGAACTATGGTGCTAGCACACCAAATCTTCAAAAGCTAGCCATACGTGTCTTGTCACAGCCATGCAGTGCTTCTGGGTGTGAACGGAATTGGAGTTTATTTGAGAACATTCACACAAAGAAGAGGAATAGGTTGACTCAGCAGCGCCTAAATGATTTAGTTTTTGTTCGATACAACCTTCGCCTTCGAACTAGAAAGGTGGAGGGTGTTTCACACGAGTCCATCGACTTGGATGACATTGATCCATATGGTGAATGGACTATTGATGAACAAAATGATGAGGCTGATGTCTTCCTTACTGATGAGGATCTTGCTGAATTAGAGAGAGCAGCAGCAGCAGAAGAAGAAGCAGCAAGATTGGATGCCATGGAGGACGATGAAGACACATTCGAATATCATGTTTCCCCTTCTCGATCTCCTAGTCCTCGTTTGGATACTATAGCACGGGCACCTTCTAGTTCTAGGCCTCCAAAATTGAGTACCATTGGGAGGGGAAAAAGGAAGATGTAGATTACATGTGGTTGTTAATGTTTTCCTCTTTTTGACATGATTATATGTAAACATTTATAAATTTATGATGCTGTTCTACATTGAAACTATGAGTATTTGATGACTATGAATGATGAAATTTCAATTATTGAGTGTTTGATGATCATATGACATGTGTAATCTTTGAATTATAAGTGTTTGATAATCAAATTAGGCTCTTATGTTCTCTAAATGCATTAATTTGTTCTTGTTTTTTTGTAAAACTACGGTTTTTTTTTTTTCCGAGTCCTAGCCGAGTCTTTTCCCGAGTCCGTGCCGAGTCCCGAGTCCGAGTCATATTTTTGGGCTGCCGAGCCCGCGACGAGTCCGAGTTTTCCAACTGTGTATGAGTGCATTGATTCTATGCTTGGTCAGATGAGGGCAGTTGTGCGAGAGAAGGATCCCACTTTAACATTCTACAATGTTTACATTCAGCCTATTATTCAGCGTAGATGGGACAGCCTAAACACTCCCTTGCACATGGCTGCTTATGCATTGAATCCGAAGTGGTACATGCCTAGGCCTGGGAGAGTTACACCGATTCAGGATGATGAGGTGAAGGAAGGGTTCTTTAGATGCATTGATAGGATGTATGATGCTAAAGCTGCCGGCAACATTCGCACTGAGTGGACGAAATTTGCTACTCTTAGGGGTTATAAGGCTGCAGCAAAGGCGGACATAAGCACTATGGCACAAGAGGATCCGATTTTGTGGTGGACTTGTCATGGACCGAAATCACTGACTACCACACTAGCCATTCATTTGTTGTCCCAGGTTTCTAGTTCTTCAGCTTCTGAGAGGAACTGGTCTACTTATAGCTTCATCCACTCTTAAGAGGAATAGACTTACCTCTAGGAGAGCAGAGAAGCTAGTGGTTGTACATAGTGCCTTGCGTATCACTGACCGCAAGACACGTGTGTACAAGGAGAGCCTAGCAGCACGATGAGATGTAGAGCGAGAGGAGCCATCACAGATTGATGAGGATGAGGATGCTTCAGATATAGGGTTGGTTGGTGTTCCTTTGGCAGATCTTGACCTTGAGGAGTCCAGTGGTTCCAGTGATGAGGAGTTTGCCGACCTCCCGAGGGATGATTAGAGGCCTCTACCTCCTTCACTACATTTTGTCATTTTGGCATTTTGATTTTGTACTTGTTTTGATATCATATAATCATGCTACTCATTGTAATCATCTTTATAATCAGATATCTTAGAAATCTTCCATTTAATCAGATATCTTAGAAATCATGCTACTCATTGTAATCATCTTTATAATCAAATATAATAGAAATCTTCCATTTGCCGATTCAACAATTGTTACATTGTAGTATTGAGTATTACTATTCTAATTTCTAATTAGTAATTTGATACTGAAAACTTCAATATTCTATGTTCAATGTTCAAGTACTAATTTAGTATTTCAATTTTGCTATTTTACTTCTTAATAGTCTTATACATCTTTTCATAACTAGCATTTTAAGTACCATATGTATAGTATATAGTATATACACCCCGTCCCCCCTCCTGCCCCCCCGCCGCCGTCCCGAAATTGAGGCCCCTTTGTCCCCCCGTCCCGGAAACCCGTCCCCACATCCCCGACGCCGGTGGAACATAGCTTTTTACATAATACTAATCCTAACACTCCATGCTTCCTTGAGGGATCTTTCCTTCTCAGATTTGTACTAACTACTTGTACATCGTTCTTATGCTTTGGGTTAAACTGCTTTAGGTTTACTCTCTTATTATTTTTACATTTCTTTATTACTTTATGTAGAGCTACTATTCATAAACATGGATTCCTTTTACCCTAGCTAGTACATCTCCATTATAACTGAATGCACTTCTCAAGTCCTGTTAACCTTCTTTTGGTCATCTCTGGATATTGATATAATTCTTTTCTTCTTTCTAAAATCTTTACCAAGAAATCACTACCTTGGAGACGCTCATTCCACTCTAAAATATCAGAAATTCGCCATAACTGAAAAGCAAGGACTTCTAGCACCGAAGGAAACAAGATTGGAGTGCTCTCACAAGATTACTCTGAAAGGAGAAACCTAAAATTCTGACAGAAAGTTGCTTTGGTTTAACACAAAGGGTAATAAACTCAGAATGTGTTTAAAACCTAAAGCAACCTACATTTCTTTTGGCAGGACACTGAGTTTTGGCCCGAGAATGGAAATGGGAAGGCATATTACTCAAGGCAGCATCTGGTGACATCACATTAAGAGGAGTTAGATGGAAAATAATTCATGGCTAAGCTACTGAAGGTTATTCCAGAAAATACATCATACTTCAATTTCTATATACATGAATGTTCGGCATCTCTATTTCTTCTGGGGCTTATCTTTAAATTTATATCTTAATCCTTACATATGTGTGTACTTTCAGCATTTTTGAATTAGGAATCCACAAGATGATATTTATGCACTATACCTGAAATTTATCTGAAACCATATGTCGAAGTCGTTGATAGTACACTGGACCAAGGAATATTTCACAAGTGAGCTCTGTGCCAAGGATGCCACTATATAGGACCTCTGTTCCATGGTAATTAAATCCATAAGAAGCTAAAACCTGACCATAGTCATCAACAGCAGAACCTGAGGCACTATTTTCCTTGGTATGTCGTTTCCCTGTTAACCTTGCAAATGGTGTCGCATCAACAAACTTCCCTTGGAGGCTACCACCCTACCAAGAAAAATAAACTCCAATCAGAAATCAATGCTAGAGTAACTAAAAATAAATCTGAAGGTGCATGCAATATTTTCTATCAATAAAAAAATATGACCACTAATACTTTATCTGGAAATGATTAGTGTCATTGGTCATAAAATAATTGATAAGAGCTGAGACCAGAACAAGTTTCCAGAATAGAAAATGAATATTTGCTCTAGCTAACATTTACATGTAACAGTATACCACAATATCAGTTTTACAGGTTTAAAAGAAAAATAATATTTCTATTTGCCACACATTGGGTCAGTTAGCATTTGATATAGCACATGACAGCATCTATGAGGTGAAAGAGACCAACATTATAGTGAAAATGACCCCATTGAATGGCCAAGAAACCAACAGATGGCTACAGGTCCTATTGTGCTTACCAGTTTTGTGGTAAAAGAGCCCTACCTATCACAATATAAGCCTATACCAGGAACACAGCCAACCCAGACCATTTCAAGGCAACTTTTTGGTACCTATTTGCCCTATATATAAGTATAGCTATATCATGCAAATTGTCACCCAAAGTCATTATTCACGTGAGATGCCTCCTATGTCTTGATTGGGGCATTTAAAGCTTTGAACCACAATTGTCTTTGGAAGTTACAGACAAGAAAAATTCAATTCTAAGAACCTTGTAATGGTGGCAATTTGTGCACAAAAGTGGAAATTTTGCTCTTTAAAGATGTCAGATTTTTCTGACAAAACTACCTACCATATTTAATCATATGAAAATTATTATTAACAATGAGCAGTTTTAGCCAGCTACGGTTGCTCCATATACACCATACTATTGCTGCATAAAGGTCCCATTAGCAATTTTCACTATGTTCCACCAAGTTTCTGGGATTGGGATGGCAGGTATGGGGGAATGCATTTTGAGGACAGATTTTTTGAGGCCATTTCAGGGGGTGACAGAGGACAGCAAAGTGGACAGTTAGTAAAAAAATAGGAAAAATCAAGATATTCATATAATAACATTGATATGGCATTCATCACTTACATTATAGATCCCTAAAAAATAACATTAGAGTTGAATAGAGAGTTTACATGAAAGTTCAGTTCAAAAAGATTCAGTAGCAACAGTTTTCAGTTTTATTTCCAACAGTCATAAAGTACAGTTAGTCAGAAGTTGATAACAGTTTGGACTCCAGTACCAATTTCTCAAGTTGTTTAAGGATTTGTTCAGTACAAATTTCCACTCTCAAAATTCATTTTTACATTTTAAAAGTTCAGATCTCTATTTTCAAAAATCCAGATCAAACCAGAGCCTTTAGGTTTCTGTATATTGGCATATTTCTGATTCTAGGACACAACTTAAGTACAAGCATCTTTAAATTTAAAATCAATATTTTTACAACCATATGAAGATAAACCCCAAAATGTTAAAATGGGGAACAACCATTTTGGAAAAATATGCTGCAATGATGGATAGATTTAAATAAGCATTGACATCCATTTTGTGATCAAGTTTAACAGAGAATCATAAAAAGACTGACCTAGGATAAATTGAACATATTAAGTAGAGCAGGTAGGCTGAAAAGGATTGCCAGAAAACCATAAGCTTTGTCAATAAATATAAAATGAACCTGGTTGAATGGAATTGTGATGGATAATTCAAATTACTATTTGTTCAAATCTTAATTCTGCTTAGTAATTTCAATAGCCAATTGAAAAAATTAAAAAGTTTTATACAAATCATGTCTTCATTGAAGGGAAATGTAATGATGGCAGTTAGAAAACGAAACGTTGAGAGGACATCTATTAGATTGTGCTCTAGATATTTGAGAACTGTCAATTAAAACTTGGTGAGTGTTTCAATGTAGAAATAAAGCCTTACAATCCAGAATATTTGGATCTTAGATGGAAGATCTCATACACTAGAAAATTTAACTTATGGCACTACACATTATACATCTGGTTGAAGTAGCACTGAATTTCTCTAAAATGAGTGGCCTTTTGCACAGAGACAACCGACAGTCCCTGGGATGGTGGCGGAATGTCATTCGCATCCCCAACTGTCCCAAGGATAACTGACCATCCTCGTGCAAAGAACATTACTGGGATACTAGGTTTTTTTTTTTAATTTTTTTGCAAGGGATGGCAAGGGGATATCCCTAGAATGTCCCTGATATGGGAACAGGTCTAAAATGTTGGCAACACGTTCCTGTGGATAATAGACATTTTGGCTTTAATTATTGTGGTCAGAATATTATCTTGGCATAGTGGGGATTATTTCCATATAATTTTAGATCAACACATAAATTGTATGTACCATGACTCCTAACTGGTGGTTCACTACAATAACTAAGTTTTTCTATGTATTGATGATTTCTAAGTCTACAATCTCAAAATTATAAACACAATTTGGACTTTCATTGAACAAAGAAAAACCAACTAAACTGCAACAAGGATAAACAACATAAAGGCAATGCAAAAAACAATTACAAAACAAAACAATAGAAAGGAAAAAATTCAGTCCTATCAAAAACTGGATAAAAATTTTGTTTGGCAATTGTGTATTCTTTTTTTATTGTGATGTAATCTAACAACAAAAAAGTATAATCAGTCAATGGTGGCAGTTACTAAACATGAGCTAACAATGGACAGCAACTTTTAGGCAGTTAGACTGATTTATCGTGCCTGCAAGAATGCAGAAACCCATTTCAGCAGTGGTTTTTTTTGCCTATTGCTTTGACCTAGTGATCTGGATGATCCACCCTTTATTTTGATCAAGGCTTTGGAAATGATTTCTTTTTGGCAAAATGTAAGAACTCTTCTTGCCCTAGATTTGGTGTCTCATTTTTTTTTGTTTTATGTTTTGCAATTTCTGTATGTTCTCACAAGGGTTTTTCTGTTTTTTTGTAATTTTTGAATATAATGAAACAGAATGCAAAGCATAAAGAAATATAGATAGCTAGGATAAATATCAACTCCTCAAATATTTATTTATTTGCTCAATATCCAGAAAGAGTAACTTATTACATTCATACCCGGAATTAATAAGATGCATGCAGCTGCTGTTCACAATTTGCAGCCAAAAAGCACTTCACAAATTAATTTGTTTCTTACAAAATAGCTTGCCTTTTTCCCTGAGACTGATGGTGATGCTTCACATGCCCTAGGTGCACCCCCATGAATTTATTCACAATTTTTAAAGCCTTCTAAACCCAAAATCGCCCCTATCCTTCTAGCGCCCCAGCTACTGTGACAATGGCTGCTAAAAAGCAAGCCATCCCACCTTTGTATGATGCTCAATAATCATGCACAAAAAATCAAAGCTGCTGCTCTAATATCAGCAATATAGATGATTGATTTTGCTCATAAACCCTCTGTAAATTCTCACCAATCTGCACAATTAGGACTTCTGAATGAAGTTCTCCTGTATGCCAAATTCAATAGATATTTCACTACTTCAAAAGGTCGAAACACTGAAGAGTGATCGTTCTCCAATGACTCATAAAAGGCTGAAACCCTTGGTTTCTTCCTCTCAGACAATTTCACCCAAACTCAATGCTCAATAGAATGCCTAATATCGAACTTTTGAGAGGCTTTATGTGTTTTCCATGAAGAGGTGCGATTTCCCTCCAAAAAGCATCATTAAAACATTTTAATTAAAACTTCATTTGGACTTGGGAAATATTTTATTATTTCCTTGAAGCTGGCACCCCTTTCATTAATTGAATATATGGCCCCCTTTTAATGATGATTCGACCCTCAAGTTATACATTATAATATTAAATATCAATTTGAGCAACAAAAACTTTAATATCTCCTTAAATATTTAATATTTCATCAAACCGTCTAAGATTGGGGTCAACCCTGTAGATAGCCATACAACCCACTGCCTTACTAAAAATAGTAAGGATCCCTCTCAACCAACCTCCGGCTTACTATAAATAGTAAGCGTAGCAAACGGAGCCCTAGAAGCCTCAAACGAAAGCCAAAACTGATAATTACTGAATACTAGAGATGATGCAATCCTCAGAAGACCCCCTAACCATCCTCATTAGCCTACAAGGGTCAGAATTATAGGCTAAACCATCTGCAAACATGAGCATGCTAAAAAGGGGACATTACAGTCCGCCCTCCCTAAAATTGCTTGTCCCCAAGCAATCTCAACTGCCAACAAATACTCCTTTGTAAGATCACTCCACCGAGATCCCACGGGTAGAACTGTGCAATGTCCCTCATATCATCAAACTACTCCTGTAACTCCCTCCTCGAAACAACTGGCTGAACCCGCTAAGCCAACTCAAACTCGCCATCCAGTGTGGCAAGAGTATGAGTCTCAAGAGGAAGCAATTCAAAAGACTAGCCATATTTGCTTCCAAACTTTGCGCAAGGCAAATTGTCATAACCACTGTCAAGTACCTGCACCACGAAGCTGTGCATCTGAAATAGATCATGCACATGAGGGTCAAATGTGAAACTGTACACACTCCTCACTATGTATACCTCAAAAAACTCCTCTGTGAGCTTTGTTTGAAACCCCAATGCACTAGAAGGATCCCAAACACTACAATCAACGCTCATCTCAAAATTTGGATCAAGAGTGGAATCAGCAACTAACCCGAAAAGTGGGTTATCATAAGATGATGTAACGTTTGCCTCAAACAAGGGGTTGTTCACAAACTAGACAACACCGCCATGCTGATCTAAAGCATACAACTCTAAACCCTTGGAGTCATCAGCTAACGCGGACTCCTCCTGAATCATCTCTTGCTCTCTCTTCCTATTCTTCTCTCTACAGAGAGAGAGAGAGAGAATGCAAGCTCGCATCTGTAATTCCCCTCAACATGTGTCTCCTGCCATCAACCTCAAATGAAATCTCCACCTTAGGTACGTCGAGGGTAAATACTTCCAGGTTCTGGAGCCATTTCATGCCTAGAACTATATTCATCTCACCCATGTTGACTACATAGAAGTCAGAATGTAACTCATAGCTGTTCAACATCAAAGTGAGATTAGCAACCCACCTGGTACACGAGGGTGTATCCATCAACCACTCGAACTCTAAATCCATCAAAGTCCTTGGCCTGAAGTTTGCATCTAGCCGTGATACCCTCATCAATAAAATTATGTGTTGCTCTCGTATCCAACATAGCAACACAATGTTGCCAATTAACTATCCCCCTGAACCTAAATGTGGCCTTGTCCTAAACATTAGCAAAGAATGCCATAGGAGCCAAATTCCCATCAGCAAATGTCACATCCTGACGATCCTCTAAAGTTGGCTGATCGGAATCAATCCTTATAGTATACCCACATGATTCGATTTGCTTTTCCCTTAGATCTCAAAGGGCAATCATGATTTAGGGTGTATGGTTCCTTACACCAAAAACATAATTTCTTTTTTCTCAACTCCTCACGTGACTCCTCAATTGCCATGGTTGTTGGTTTTCTTTTACTTATCGTCAGTTTACTAAGAGTCCTCTTTCCTGGTTGAAGGAACATCCCTATGTGAACTTTTGCTCTTTGGGGCTGCAAACTTCATACTCCTTGCTTTCTTCATTGCCTCCTGCAGTGTTGGTGGATCAAAGCCTATATCCACCCTCATAATGGTTTCTGTAAGCCCTCCATGAAGAGTACCACTAACCTCCTCTCTAAAATGTTTGTCACCATCATGGATAACTTCTGGAAATCACTAATATAACTCTCTAGGCTGCCAGTCTGCCTAAGCTATGCCAAGTCCCTGAAAGTAAACTTCTGGATCCTTTCTATCAAAACTATCAACCAATTTGTCCACAAACTCCTGATAAGAGGTGATACGATCATGTTGCAATGTCACCATCCCTTGATACCACCAATCATGGGCTGCTCCCTCTAAGTGTAGCGTGGCAAACTTGATTGCTTCTTCTTTAGACATAGGTCAAAGTGTCAAGAAGGTGTCTACCCTATGAATTCAAGACTGTATTGTACCTTGCCACTGCCATCAAAATAGGGTAGTGTGATTTTGCTGGTAGCGTGCTTCAAATCTTTGTTTTGGTTCTGAGGCCTATTCCCTTGTCGAAACCTGTAGTAATCCACCCTTGATTGCACAAATTGGTCAAAATGCATGAGCTTGCGCGCCTCTGGTGTCAATTGTCACCACTTATGGTGGGCAGCCATAATTGCATCAGCATAGGTTGGATCCACAACCTCTTCCACATTCTCCTCAACTCGCTCTTCTCTCAGAAATGTGGGTCGGGTAGGCCTATCTACAGTGCGAGAAGGCACTCTCTACACTCTTCATGACCCTACTACACTCCTATCATCATCCTGATCCTAGGGTTGTCTCCTGGGTACATTCAACTATTGCAAAGTTGTTGTGAGATGTTGTAGTACACCAACTACATGCTGCTAGCCAACCCGTAATTCCCTCAAGGTTTCTCTCACCTCCCTATCATCATCCCTAACCCCGTTTCTTCTAACATTTCTCAATGGATCCTCTTCTGCCCTGTCACCCATATCTACTAAAAATACTTTTGCAAATGGATTATCCCTTTGCCAATCTTCTTTTGACTCCCCTTTATTGCGAGTGTAGTACTTGTGGTGACTTCTCATGTGAACCTTCAACCCCCCAGGATGGCAGGATTAAGGCTTTGATACCAATGTAAGAACTCTTCTTGCCCTAGATTTAGTGTCTCAGTTTTTTTTGTTTTATGTTTTGCAATTTCTGTAGGTTCTCACAAGGGTTTTACTATTTTTTTTGTAATTTTTGAATATAATGAAACAGAATGCAAAACATAAAGAAATACAGATAACTAGGATAAATATCAACTCCTCAAATATTTATTTATTTGCTCAATATCCAGAAAGAGTAACTTATTACATTCATACCCGGAATTAATAAGATGCATGCAGCTGTTGTTCACAATTTGCAGCCAAAAAGCACTTCACAAATTAATTCGTTTCTTCCAAAATAGCTTGCCTTTTTCCCCGAGACTGATGGTGATGCTTCACATGCTCCTTGAATTTATTAACAATTTTTAAAGCCTTCTAAACCCAAAATCGCCCCTATCCTTCTAGCACCCCAGCTGTTGTGACAATGGCTGCTAAAAAGCAAGTCGTCCCACCTCTGTATGATACTCAATAATCACGCACAAAAAAATGAATGCTGCTACTCTAATATCAGCAATATAGATGATTGATTTTGCTCATAAACTCTCTATAAATTCTCACCAATCTGCACAATTAGGACCTCTGAATGAAGTCCTTCTGTATGCCCAATTCAGTACATATTTCACTACTTCAAAAGGCCGCAACACTAAAGAGTGATCATTCTCCAATGGCTCATAGAAGGCTGAAACCCTTGGCTTCTTCCTCTCAGACAATTTCACCCAAACTCAATGCTCAATAGAATGCCTAAAATCGAACTTTTGAGAGGCATTATATGTTTTCCATGAAGAGGTGCGATTTCCCTCCAAAAAGCATCATTCAAACATTTTGATTAAAACTTCATTTGGACTTGGGAAATATTTTATTATTTCCTTGAAGTTGGCGCCCCTTTCATTAATTGAATATATGGCCCCCTTTTAATGATGATTCGACCCTCAAGTTATAACATTATAATATTAAATATTCATTTGAGCCACATAAACTTTAATATTTCATCAAACCATCTGAGACTCGGGTCAACACTATAGATAGCCATACAACCCACTGCCTTACTAAAAATAGTAAGGGTCCCTCTCAACCAACCTTTGGCTTACTATAAATAGTAAGCATAGCAAACGGAGCCCTAGAAGTCTCAAACAAAAGCCAAAACTGATAATTACTGAACATTGGAGATGATGCAATCCTCAAAAGCCAAAACTGATAATTATAGGTTAAACCATCCGCAAACATGAGCATGCTAAAAAGGGGACATTACACAAAAGTCCCCTAGGATTAATTGTGGAACAGAGTCAACCAATTCTTTTCGGTATGTGGATGATCAAGAAACTTCTATTCTCTCTCTTGGGGATATGCCTACTTTCTTGGTTAAGGAACCTTCGCTTTGTCTATCCTAGAGGAGAGTACCCAATTTTTCTTTAAAGCAAGAAGTTAAATTTGTGTGGAGGTTTTTGAATGAATTTATTTCTACAATTGGATGTTGGCCTCTTAGCATGAGATCAAGCTTCCCTCCCTTTTCGTTTTCTGAAAGGCATGTTTCTTCTTCAATTTAACTTAGTGCAATTCTTGGCTACCTTCATGGGCAACCCTGTTGATGTTCCACCAGATGTGCTTGGTAAGCAAGGTTAAGATTTTTTGTTTAAACTTTAACTAGCCTAAAACCCCATTGGGATGGAGGAAAATAACCTTCTTGGGAAGAGAATGACTTTCTTCATGATCTATAGTTGGCTTAGGAAGCTTTGGACTATGTGGGTGGCATTGGTTTGGTGCAACTTCAAGTAATGGGCAAGCCCATAAAACAAAAGTGGAAAAGGTTCAACTAGAGGCTCAAGAACCAATAGGGAGGGTACCCAATTGACGATGGAACAACTCCACTCATCAAAGTTAGAGGTTGGTGTTTGCAAATGCCTAGGTCTACTTCTTTAAAGTTGGATTTTTAGTTGCTACTTTTCCATGGCTTGTATGGAGGATTCTCCTTCCTCTAGTAGGATTGATGCATCTAGTGGTGCTCCTTTTTTTTGTGACATGTTAATCTTTTGTATGTTCCACCAAGTTTCTAGGACAAGTTTAGTATGGGATGGAGTTATATGTTTTAGTGATGGCTATTTTTTAAGCCATTTTAGGAGACAACAAGAGGTGGCAAGGGAGCAACTATAAAAAAATAGGGAAAATTTTAGTAACATAGAGAAATTTCAAATATTCACATAAAATATCCATAAGGCATTCATCATATACACTATAGATACTTAATACAAACACTAGAGTTAAATTAGGGTTCATATATGTAATGTCCGAATTTTGATTTATCTAGCATTGCAGTTGGCTCTGACCTTCTCAGTGAGTGTCAACTTTGTCAAAGGGATTATTTATGTTGATAAGTAGGAGGTATTTTCCACAGCGTGTCAAATTATGATGTTGCTATCAGGATTCAACTATGTAGCTTTACGAGTCAAACTCATTGACCCATGTTTCATGAGTAGTGGTTCACAAGAACCCATCTCTCATGATCATGAATGGTCCACTTAGCACTCATTGCATCTAGGTGATGCTCACAAAGGTGAAGCACTCGGCCTTCCCGGGAGGTCACCCATCCAGTACAACTCTAGCTCAAGTGCGCTTGACCATGGAGTTTTCCCCAAGGTTAAGCCCACTTAGCTTGCAACCCCATTTGCAAAACCTTCGGCAACTGTTGTGCCTTATGAACCATTCATTATAAAGCCCCTTTAGCTCATCAATTGATAAGTAGGAGGTATTTTCCACATCGTGCCAAATTATGATATTGCTATCAGGATTCAACTGTCTAGTTTTATGGGTCAAAGTCATTGATCCATGGTTCATGAGTAGTGGTTCACAAGAACCCATCTCTCATGATGATAAAACTACACAGTTGAATCCTGATAGCAATATCATAATTTGACATGCTATGGAAAATACCTCCTACTTAACAATTGATGAGTTAAAGGGGCTCTATAATGAATGGTTCCTAAGGCACAACACTTGCTGAAGGTTTTGCAAATGGGGTTGCAAGCTAAGTGGGCTTAACCTTGGGGAAAACTCCATGGTTAAGCACGTTTAAGCTAGAGCAGTACTAGGATAGGTGACCTCTCGAGAAGGCCTAGTGCTTCACCTCTATGAGCATCACCTAGATGCAACGAATGATAAGTGGACCATTAATTATCATGAGAGATGGCTTCTTGTGAACCACTACTCATGAAACATGGGTCAATGAGTTTGACTCGTAAAACTACACAATTGAATCTTGATAGCAATATCATAAATATTTATGTTGCCAATGAGCTCAGTTAGTCTTGAGGACATTTATGTCACTTTCCGAAGTGTATTCCAACCCCTCGTGTGTTCTCCAAGGTTCTTGGTGTGAGCGTCTATTTATAGTAAGTCACCCGATCAGATCCGATTTTCATTATTCATCATTGATATCACTCTAATGCAATCATATTTTGATTCTGATGCTTTTTGACAATTTCCACTACTTGGGTGTATTTGTAGCTTTAATTTAATATTTTTACTAAGGTTGCTAATTTTATTAAAATAATTTAATGGGCACCTTAATATAATAGATCGTTGGAATAAGAATTGAAAGTTTTAAATGTTGGACGTTGATAAAGTGACTTTAAACACCAAGAATGTTTAAATAACAAAATAAATCATTTTTTGAGTAACAAGTCTTATTTAATTTATAAAGTGATTTTATATTTTATTTTTTAGTAAGCTTCCGGAAATGTTATAAAAGGAGTTATGTGAGCTCATTTGCATTATGCAAATTATTACATTTTCTCTGGTGAAACCCTTATGGCTTGGGAGTTTAAATTTAGTTCATTTCAACCTTCTGGAGGACAGAAACCTTCTTGGAGAAGATTAGTTTCAGTGGTGAGATTATCTACCTTGATTGGTATAGGCAGAGTCATTCGGATTTCACAGTTGGAATTCATCGATTGGAGATTATTGAAATTTGTGAAGTCTTGACACGACAAATTTCAAAGTTAAAATATATAAACTTGCAGTTTGGAAATTATTAAATATTATTATCTCCTGAAATTTTTAAATATTATTATCTCCTGTAATAGCCATACCATCTTCAAATTCCAAGTACAGTAACAAGATTAAATAAAGGCAGGTACAAATGGAGTTTATTTTGTGATTGGTATTGAGTTCTTAGAGTTTTTGGAGTGCTTTGGAAGTAATTTACAGGAGTTTCCAAGTCTGGCTGTACAGCTTGCCAAGAAAGGCCGTACTTGTCATGAAATGCTTGGAAACAAGGTTTTAGGGCTCAGATTTGAATCAGATTGGTTTTATTATTTCCCTTAAGGCTAGGTGTCCAGTTTGAATGCTATAGAGTTGAAGTTTCAACTTATTTAATTTCTTGAGGAAGGCAGTACCAATTTGGTGAGCATTGGAGCTAGGCATGATACCCCTTGGAAGGAAGTGTTGCAGTTTTGAAGGAGTTTTTAAGGGTGGCGATTGGATGCTAGAGGTGGGTTTCAGATTTTTGAGTGGGTTGTGTTCATTTCCAGCTAGCCTCTCCTGCTCTTCCAGCACCCAGATTTACATTGGAATGGTTGCAAATGAGTAACAGACCTGTAGCTGTCTAATCTTGGTCCTTTTCACGAATGGGAGGAGCTGGAAATTTGTTGAGCTGTGGGTAACATCGGAAAGGTTTTTTCTGAGCATTGTGTATGACTGTAACAGAATTTATCCTTGTTTAGGGACTATGATAGTCCATTTTTTTTTACCCAGCTATCAGTTATGTTTCTTATCAATCATGTAGCAGCTGTGAACTAAATTTATCGGTCCTTATTTTCTCACTATTGGTCCCAAATTGGAGGTATTTACCCTTGGTTATTCCATGAACTTATTCTTCAATCATATGGATATGTTATGAAGTGTTTATTCAATTTTGGTAATGTGAACAGCAATGAAATTATTCTGATTTTCCTATATCACTCCTCTTTCTAGCAGTGTGTCTTCAGTATATGCAAATTTATGTTGTGTTTGGCATTATCCAAAAATAAATAAATAAATATAAGGGGGTGTCTTGCAACATAAGAGTCGAACAAATTAACAAATATCAATATTTAATTACTTTCATGATTCATTGCCAATGTGCATATGAAATATTAATATATTATGTAAAATTAAAAATACAACAAAATGCCCAAGGGCTGCAAGTTTCAACAACAAAATGGAAAAAACATGGAAAGTATGCTGCTGCCTCTAATTCTGATCTACCAATACTACATCAAATTCGGAGACTTACTTTGAGACGTGTTGACGTGATTTTTGTGACCTCACCAATCAGCCGAAGAACAAAGTAGTTTGAAGGCTATTCCGTTCTCTCTTGATCAAAGTATTCCGTGTGCTAAGATTGTGAGATAGATCACACATTCAACTCCAAGGTTCCGAATACTTAGAATACCCTCAGTTGGTTGATGTGTATTGCTGTGTTCTTACGAGGGGACTTACACAATTGTTCAAGGTTCTTGCAGTTAACAACAGATAGATGATTTTGAAGGGGATTTTGTGTGTATGATTTGGCAATGTAGTTCGTTTTCCTAAAAACTAATCAGAGATGTGCGGAAAGTAAAATAGTGTAGGGCCTAAGAAACTTATGTTCTATCCTAAATGCAGGACATGTGGAGCTTGATTTCGATAGACTTCAACCAAATTTCACCTAGCCTCACATCGGACAGCTTCAGCAAAATTGGTGCAATCTTCAAAGGAATAGCAAAGGATGTTCAGATTATAACTTAGCATACATACACCATCAAAACGACGCATATAAGTATACAAATCACAATCGAAGTTAAACTCAAGATAATTTCCAATTGACCACGCAAGGCGAACTTATCATTAACAAGCCGCTAGTGGTATGGAATAAAGTGAAGCTATCTCAATAAAACACCACACATCAAAGTAAACTAATTGCATGAAATGAAACCTATGCTACTTGGATTTGAATGGAAGAAGAGACCATGCTAGCTATTCATGACAAAGACGAATTCCACCATCAATGAAAAGATCTATTATCATGAAAGTGTTACACAACAATCTCCACAAAGTTTTCAAAGGGAAAACTTTCTTTCTCCTCCACACTATGCTAAGCAAAATGCTCTACTATGCTCTACTCTCTAACTCTAAGCTCTAACTCAATTCTGATTCTGATCTAATGCTCTAATGTCTAATGAATTACAAATGAGGGGGACTCCCCCTTTATATAGCTAGCCCAGTCCAAAAGACGGCTAGGGTTACAATCAATAGAGTGGCTAAAATCGTGCCACCTCAACCCTAACCCTAAAAACCCTGCCAGAATAGGGAGTGGTGTAATAAATGAACAAAGATTCCCACTCACTCCCAAAAATAGTAAAGGCAATAAATGCCCACAATCAGTCCTCTAGAAGATCCTCGTCCAGCAGTGCGTTCCCATTCTCCTTCTCTCTGGCTGCAAACTCAACAAATCTACCAAGTACAGCCTCAACTTCCTGAACTGAAATGGGTGGAACACAATCCAGCTGAAACTCTAACACCGTGACTGAATGCTCATGCCTTGTACAAGATTTTCTCCATGCAACCAAGGAATCCTGCGTGCTCTGGATCAGGGCGGAGAAAGTAGAAGTGTTCTCGAAATCATCTTGTACGAAGGTCTTAACATCTGAAAAGAAAGGCACCAGCCTACCCCTCAAATTATCAACACTTATCTCATCCGGATTCAACCGCCTAGCAAATATGGCCTCAAAGGTATTCTGAACTCCATCAATAATATTGGCCATGGCCTTACGTATCCTAGCTGAATCCGCCTGTGCCACGTCGAAGAAGCCACGCCCCGTGATTGCCGAAGAATACCATCTAGAAAAATCATATCTGTCATTCTCCTGAATGACACCTCCATCAATCAACAATCGCAACGGAACATGCCTCAATGCCTCTAGACGCTGAATTACCTTGCTCTGATAGATAGAAGCACCACCCAAAGCATGATCAACTGCCTCCATCCGTGCCAAAATACTAGAGGCCTGCTGAAAAGCAAAAGCAAGGTCCTCCATAAACTTTTCTGTCTCGGCACGAACTCCTGTGACCCACTTGTCTGCCTCCTGTGCCATTTTTCCCAACTCTACCAAGCCACTGATTGATTCCCTAGGTATCTCTGCTGGAGGCTCTATCACTAGAATCTCCTGCCCTCGAGAACGAGACAAGTGCTGTACATATCCAATCAAGGCCTTGTGTTCTCTTTTCAACTTCTTATACTTTCCTTCCTTCTTGAATAACCTATCTTTGAGGGCGAGGTAGGAGTTATCACACTCTACAATTTGTGCACCAGTGGGGCGTCCTAGATCCAAAGTCGTGAGCACATAATTCTCTAGCACTGCTTCATTTCGGTCACAATCAACTTGAGGCACGGCAACGTGAAGAGTACGGGAACCATCCTCTTCAGTGGAGATTTTCGAAAATTTTCTTGCTTTCTTCTTCTGTGGAGGTGCACTGATCATGTTCAAGAACTCTTCCATCTCAACTGCTAGATCAATCTCCTCGCTAGGGCTTCTCCTCATTCTATCCTTAAGCCAATCAGGCATATTATACTGTATATCGAAGGGCTGCTGCTCTTGTGCCTCTACTTCGGACCTGCTCAACCTCTACATCATTCTGGCGAGGCTCATCGTCCTCAAGTGGCTGAGTGTCTCCTGAAACTATATCATCATCATTCATAGCCTCTAACTCCTGCTGAAACTGAGGGTCAGTAATAGTCCCCTCATCATCCTGCTAATCAACCCTACCAGGTGCGTTGACGCTCTGGCCAACTGACTCTCTCCGTGGAGGCTGATTATTCTCCTGTACTACCTGCACCTGATTCAATGCAATCCTCTGATCAGCAAATAAAGAGACCTCCTGTATACTTGGAGAACGTGTCTCCAATGGCGTGGGTGATTGAACTACAACTCGTGGAGGCTCTGGCTGAGTAGGCTCCTGTCGAACTAGCTCCTTCCTCTTGGATTCCGGACCTCGTGTGATCTGTTTCTTTCTGCCTGTGGTGGGTGTCCTGTGATCTCCCATCAAATTGTAAGTCAAGGCAATCGACTTACTCTTCAATCTGTTCACCCGTCTATCAACCCATGCTCTAGTGAATGTCAAGACTGGAATAGAAAGAGTATCCAAATCTGCAACCTCTGGTTCAGACCAATCTGGGAGCGGAAGTGGGGTATCTCTCACCGCTGCATAATCTGGATGCACAACATCCATATCCTCGTTCACCTGGTCTGGAACCGGAATGACTTCACACTCCCTGATCAAAGTAATCGGCAATCGAGAGAACATCCCTGACCTCAATATCATCCACCGCATCAGCCCAATAGTCCTCAATATTTGCCTTATGCTTAAATTCTTCTGACAGTACCCATTTGATGTTATGATGTGGATCATAGTGATGTCGGCTAAAGTGATAGAATTGAAGCTCACTTTCAGCTTCTCTAGCTGCCTGTATTGAGGGACACACCTCATCCGAGTTGCCCATGACAATTGGGAATTCAACACCTCCCTTCTTCTTCTTCTTCTGAATCTTATCATAGGCGAGCAATTGCCTTGATATTTCTAACATTAAAATTCTATCTGTTGGGTACTTAGGCAGCCTATATGGATATGATGAAAAACCTTGCAGCCTAATGTAAGAAAATTTCGGAAACTGTATGAACCAGCACCCATACCTTTCAATTAACTCCTGGGCCTCCCTCGAGATTCTGTGATGTAACCGCTCCTGAAGCAATCTCGTGATATGCATGGTGTAGGCATCGTTGACACGTTTGTAATAGGTAGTGCTAGACAGGTGCAACTGTGGACAGGCCTCATGAATTTTGAATTGGTGGGAGCCGCAGCCAACAGGTTCCTTGTAAGAAATCCCCCTGTACTTCGTCATACGAGCCAGCATATAGATGATGTAAGAGCTCATGTAAAATGTCTTCGTCCTTCTAAGGCTCAGGAGCTGCTCGTGCAAATTGTCACTAATCATCACAGCCCAGTTGACATAGTCCTTCCCTTCCAGCACCAGGTTGATGTAGTAAAACATCCAAGGCTCGAAAATGAATGATTGTGCACAACCACCAACTCGACTCAGCATCATAATGAGATCACAATATTCTTGCTTCAAGTCATCCGCTATGATTTGCTTCGGCAACTTTGTACGAGAAGGCTTGGGAGTGCTCATCCAATGAGTGTTAATCGTTTTCGTGCATCTCTCGAATGCAGAAGCGTACATCCGTTCAGCTCGCTCCCTGGACTTGTAGATCATATTTCTGTGCACCGGGATCCCGAAAGCTTCACCAATGGCGGCAGGAGTAAGGTTGGCTAGCACTTGGCCATCTGGTGACATGATTGACCGGTGTTCCTTCTCGTAGCAATTGGCACACTCGATTATCAGCTCCGAACATTGAATGGCTGGCGGAAAACCAGCAGCTGCATATAATCCGCTTCAAACAATGTTGTGCGAAGTGGTCGAAGGCCGATGACTGCCAATCCCCAACATTCTGTTCTTGAAGGTCTCTAGGTTGATGGAGCCCAAGTTGGTGTCCGTCAACTTTCCCAATTTCGAAATGAACTTTGATTCTGGCATGAATGTCTTACTCAGCTTCTTGATCACAGCTTGCCTGGATGCACCATTGTCTTTGCCAGTCGCCCTTGCCTCAGCCATCTGCAGGACAATAAACATTTATCAGCAAATTAATTTATAAAATAAACAAGATACCTTGCAGGGCTGCCAGTCGACTTTTTAAAATTTGAGAAGTTGCAACATTCAATTCTTCTGCAAACCTCAACTTCTCCTTCACAAGATTTCGAACTTCAACACTTAGAAAAGACATCTAAGTAAGCTTTGTCTTCGGCAATCTCAATCAGCAATCAGCAAGTAAAGTCGCCCACTTCACACTAGCAATCAGCAACTTCAAATTTTGTGCTTCACACTTGGCAAGTGCGCACCTCTTCTTCTCACCTCAAGGCGTCCTCCTGGCAACTTCAATCTTCAACAACAAATCAAACTCCAGCAGTCAACAAGTTCGCACCTCTTCTAGCTTCAGCAATATTCGAGCTTTTCAACACTTGCAGCCACTTTGAAATTTGAATTTCTCCACTTCAGATTTTGGAAACCAACTCAAGTCAAGTCGTCCCTCTCAGCTTCTCTTTAGCTACACTTCAGCCTTAGCAAAAAATTCGTACTCTCCAAGCTTCAAAAATGCTTAGCAACAAACTTCACTTAGAGCAAATTCGACTTCTCCAGCTGTGAAAAAGAAGTGAGAAACTTCTCAAATTTATAGCCAAAAATCGAATTCTAGAAGGAGCCAATTATAGCCCGTACATTTAATTTCCACTACTTCACTTCAAAAATTCGAATTTTCCCTCTCTGGTATTTCTGACACTTGTCTCTCGACGTCAAGAATCTTGCTCTTCTAGAAACTTGACTTTGACTGGCATCTTTGAATTCACTTTCGAAAAATTTAATTTAGATTCATCCTTTTAGTTCACCAACCGGAGCTTTGTCATTTGAATTCGAATTTAACTCCTCCTCAGCTCTGGAAAATTCATCATCGAAGAATTCAATCAAAATTATCTAGGCAACTCACTTCAAATTCACCATTCGAATCATTTTCCTTTTAAAAGTCGTTTTATTCAAATTTGCCTTAGAAGATTTAAAAATTTCCTTTAGGAAAGTTCACAATTTGAGCACTGATCAAATTCTTCACTGAAAAAGTGTTGGCAAAGTGCGGAAGACTTGGAAATCCATCTATCATTGCAAATGTTCAGTACCCAAAAGAAGATTTTCTCCTAAACACTTCGAATTCATGGGTACCCAACGAACGGGTTCATTTAATTTTTAAATTTTGAGCCTTAGAAAATATTATTTCATCAAATTAAATCCATTCTTCGCCTGTGATCATCCTGTGTTGCTCCAACTTGAGAAATTTGAGTTCATCCTGCATTATCATCATTCTCCGACTTCATCACTGAGAAAATTTGCTCGTGCTCCACGAAGAAAAAATTTCACCACCTTGAGCTTCTAGGCGTATTTTCTAAGGGAGAAAATATTTTTGCCTTAGAAAATTTTAAATCATCTTGCACTTTGAAAATTTGCCTTAGAAAATTTTATTCGTTTGTCAGTGGTGGATATTTCATCAACTTCACTTAGAAAAATTTTATTCATGAAGGCGCCTAGCATATTTTATTTTTCATCCACCACTTTGCATTTCACTTCACATTTGAAAAATATTTTTTTGAAGCTCTAACGCCTTAGAAGAAATTCACATCACCTAGTACCTTCAACGCCTAGAACACTTAAATTCCTCCACCTTGGGCGCATCTAGCATTTGTAGAAGGATTTTTTACTTCACTACGCCTTGGAGAAATTCTCTAATACTTACCACCTTAGGCGCATTTGAGACTTGAAGAGGAAATTCAAAATCACGCCTAGGAAAATATCTTCAACACCTTTTAGCATTCACACTTTTGGCGCATCTAACACTTGAAAAGGGATAACGCCTAGTATTCACCCTTCTTTCTCCACGCCTTAGAGCCTTTTCAACATTTTTTTACCCCATTTACCATCTTTCATTTACCTTTACCACCTCAACTTGGGCGCATTTGAGCTAGGCAAGAGGATGACTCTTCAACTTCTATTTTTTGTCTTTACTTGACCTTATTTGGGTGCATTTCCATGTAGGTGAGGGATGAAAATCTTTGACTTTTTTGACTTCTTCCTCCTTGGGCGCATTTTAGCATAGCTGGTGGATGAAACTTATAACCACGCCTTGGAGTGACCCTTCGCCTTCCTCGTTTTCGTCCTGACATGCATGCTTTTGGGTGCATTTTGCCTATGGAGAAGGATCAATTTGTTTGACCACTTTGACTCTCTTGCAATTTGGGCGCATTTTACCCCTTGAAGAGGATGGGTGCATTTTGAAGGTGGTGGCGGATATCCTCAACACTTAGAATAATTTCCAACTTCCCTGAGTTTCCCTTGGGCACATTTTGCTATGCCTACAGGATAAAAAGTGTTGACTTTCATTGACCATTTGCACTTTGGGCGC
This sequence comes from Sequoia sempervirens, assembly GCA_007258455.2. NCBI lineage: Eukaryota > Viridiplantae > Streptophyta > Pinopsida > Cupressales > Cupressaceae > Sequoia > Sequoia sempervirens. The sequence continues at coordinate 17,556,195 of VDFB02047144.1, read as the reverse complement.
ATTTTGGCCTAGGTGAAGGATGAACTTCATACTTAGAATTTTTTTGTGCTTGGCATTGTCTTCAAGGCGCAATTAGGCTAGGCAGAAGGATGAAAAGGTGTTGACTTCCTTTGACTTTCTCTAGCTTGGGCGCATTTTGGCCTGTGTGGTGGACGAGTTCAACACTCAAAAATTCTTCTATGCCTCTCCATCAACTTGGGCGCATTTTGCCATGGCTGCAGGATGGAGTTCCAGACTTAGAATTTTTTCTCGTTTTTCACCAGTTTTTCATGCCCTGCTATTTATAGTAAGCCCTCCGATTCTGCATTTCTAAAGCTCAGAACGATTTGAAATTTTGCACACTGCATCCTCATGACCTTGTTGTCCTGTCGACACTGCCCTTTTTAATCACCCTGCTATTTTTAGCCCATTTCTGAAGATGATCTACTATAAATAGTAACTGCTTGTTTCTGATAGCTCTACTGCTCCAATTAACTTGAAATTTGAATGAGGCGCTCCTCACCACGTGACCTGTCTGTCGATATCAACGCATGCACTTGACTTGCTATTTTTAGCCTGTTTCCAAATTGACTTACTATAAATAGTAAGTGCTCCGTTTGACTTGAAATTTTACCAGCAGATAGCCTGAAGTATGATGTGGTTTACACCGGTTTTCGAAAATTCAGACTTTTTACCCTCTTTTCAGGCTCCGAAGTTGGAAACCCTAATTCGCTCTGCATGCGTATCAAAAGATCTCTGTTTGCTCTTTGCGGCATTGCGATCAGCTCGTGATTCTGAACTGCTGGGAAGCGGCTGCCGGGATGCACCTGCTAAAAATAGTAAGTTCCCTACTGAGTGGTTATCTCCATTTGCATGTCATACCATTGTGAAGCTCTCAAAAAACCCATCAGGAATCATCCGACATGCAAAAGAAACCCTGACATGCTAACCCTAAAAATAGCCTCAGAAGGCTGAATTCTGAAAGTTATCGTCTCGTTTTGCATGTTATATCGTTGCGAAGGTCTCGAAAAACCCAGAAGGAATACGCAGACATGCAAAGAAAAACTCTGCATCTGAGCCCTGAAATTTGTCCCAGAAGCTGGACTGCTAAAAATAGAAAGTTGTCTGTTTTCGCTCAAATTTTGCATGCGAGCAGCCTGATGTGCTCTGAATACAATGTGACTGTCGGAGTCTCAAAAATGCTGACGGATTACCTGCAATTGCACACTTACTAAAAATAGTAAGTATTCGGAATTCGATGAAATTTTGCTGAGAGCCTGCTGGAAGCATACTGACAACAACGTTAAGCTCTGTTTTCAATCTATTCACTTTATTCGACCTCGGACTGACCAGGAAAGATGAAACCCTAATATTCAAACTTGGTCAAATCTTCATGTTTAAGCTCAATGACGGGCACAATCCTCGAAAGGCAGACATCAGAAAAGAGACAGAGAGAGAGGGAGAGAGAAAAAAAATCCAAGCCAAAAGACCAAAATGGAGCAAAATTAGGGGGTCCCCATTTTGAATGGGGCGATGTGTGAAAAGGTCACAACAAGACGCTAACACTATGAGGGGTTGCTTCATCCATTGGAACTCCAACCAATCCCTCTTTTGCCTCCTCTTCATCAATATGGGTGGCATCATTTGGATCAACATCCCACCATAAAGTTGGAGACTGTCAATACTCTAAAGTTTGATGATCCTGAAGTCCCAAGACACTTTGCACAGCCACCCTCTCTACCCATCTCATGGTAAGCCTATTCCTCTTGATAGAGTGGATGAAGTTGTATGTGGACTAATTCCTCTCTACAACAAAGGAACATTCAACTTATGGAAGGAAGTGAATGGCAAGCACGCTCAACTCTAGCATATCCTTACTATGCCATGTCCAACACCCAATTGGATCAATTTGAGCTAATATGACTCTATCTATCTTTGCCTCTAGTTTGTTGAATGTTGGACCATAAAGATTGGTAAAGGCAGTCCATTTTGAGCAAATTACAGTTGACTCCTCAATTGAATACATCTTTTGAAAGGCCTTCGTTAACCATTCTTATTAGAAAATATGGGCAGAGGCAGAAAATTTTGCACACAATAATAATATATTCATCTATTCCACACTCAATTCATGGCTAATATATAGCCACTTACATAACCAAACAACCTCCTATTTAATAGGGAGGTGTTATAATAAATATCCCAGAATACCATTCACGGGTATAACACATTAACCACTAACTATTGTGATATATTGTTATTTCAACAATATATACAACTAACCATCCAAACATATATTAGGAACATCACTATTACAATAGTAATTATACATTTACATAATTACTAACACCTCAAATATAATGTAAACATTAATTTTCCTAACATTCCTCCCCTTAATGTTTACATGGTAGAAAAACATTCATACACTTCTCTGCAATATGCTCACCCTTGTGGCATGTCCAACTATGTGACTCATGACCTTGATCCAAAAGAAAGGCTCTCTCCTTCCTTGGCTTTAAACAGGCTTACCACAAACCTTGACGTGACAAGAACTCATCAATTGTCCACCTCGTGTGGTTTTTTGGCTCCTCCCACAAACCCTTTCAAGATCCATGAACTGCATTACACTAGTGTTTTTGTTTGCCACTATGCTTGTACATCAGGGAAGAAACCCACACAAATCTAAAAGACCCATACTAGAAAACGTTTCACATTGCATTCCATAAGAACACGATGTTCTTAATTGTAGTCATTGTTACCGATCGCTGCCAATCGATCTCGAACAGCATAGACAACTACCACTACCACTAGAAGTTGTCCTTGACTTTAGTCATTTTGGCACGAAATGGGAATGGAACATTGGTTATTATTCCCCTCTACAATGTGAAATTTTCACTTATTTACACAACCAAGAACACTAAAAAGCAAATCATATCAAGTTGCATACTACTGGATCTTGCTGTCTAGATCTTGATGCACATGATCACCATTTCCAATGAACGTATTCACTAACCGATCATCTTCTAATGAAGTACGGCAATCAGAGGATCACTGCATTAAGAGGAGCTCTGCAATCATCTGCTCTTCAATACAATCATTTTTCAACATTCACACACCAAACTAAAAAGCTAAAAAAAAACACACTACACAATAGAAAATAAAATGCCACCATAACTGATAAGTGACCTTGTCATTGGTGACTGACGAGAGGATGCTAATTGACCTCCAACCTCCAATGCCTCCATCCTCCAATTATTTGTTGCTAGCTCAGCCGAATTTGACTATGAGGCTCATATATACAAACCTAATATCTATCGTAGAAAACTTGAGGAGGATCTGACTTCAGCTTAGCTCCATTCCAAGTCTAAGTTTTTTGCAAAATAAGACGACTTTCAGATATGTATATGCCACTGGTTCTAATGTCGTCTTTGGATGGTGTTTCAATGCTCCTACTAGTTTGCACGATAATGATGCCTTGAAGTGACGCCCACACTTCACTCCTATTTTTGTTGCGCCTATGATTTGTTTAGGGTTCGCATCAATTCAATTCATATCTCTAGAATTCAGTTGCTAACAGAACAATAGATCAGTCTGATGAAAATAAATGTGATCGCAACCTCCAACCAAATATGAATTGGAAAATAATAATTGCACTCTCTCCAAAGCAGTTTGACCAAAAAAAGAGGTTCACTAACCGATCTGGGAATAGAAGCTCCAACCAGTATAAATTTGTGATCATAAACAAATGATGATATCCGCAATGCATACAGATCGTTAATGATGATAGAACCTCCTCCACGTCAAGCAAACAAAACATGGAGCAATGAACCACAATACCATGGCCTGCGTGAAATATGTTACGTTTGGAAACAAGAGGCTCATGTAAGCAATAACAAGATCGCCTCTCAGACAGAGAGAAAACCACAGATCTACATATAAAAATTGCCAATTAGTCTGCAAGATAGCTTCAAGCTAGATACACACGAGCAAAAGAAGGCAATTATGACAAATCAAACTCCTTAAAAATCTTTTAATTAGCTAAAAGAAAACGATGCAATAGTCAAACACAAAGCTGCGTCAGCCACCATATCTATGTGCTATGCCATTCTACAAAAAATTACATCTTACATATTCTCATCTTCATGGGTACTCCCGTGAGAGAATTACACCCAGTCTAGCTCTGATACCATATTAGAAAACATGGGTAGAGGCAGAAAATTTTGCACACAATAATAATATATTCATCTATTCCACACTCAATTCATGGCTAATACATTGCCACTTACATAGCCAAACAACCTCCTATTTAATAGGGAGGTGTTATAACAAATATCCCAAAATACCATTCACGGGTATAACACATTAACCACTAACTATTGTGATATATTGTTATTTCAACAATATATATGACTAACCATCCAAACCTATATTAGGATGTTGTTTATTAACAACATCACTATTACAATAGTAATTACCTTTCTACATTTACATAATTACTAACACCTCAAATATAATGAAAACATTAATTTTCCTAACAATTCTTTCACCTCTTCATCATCATCAAGAGGCAACTTTCCAACCTTTAGTGCATTCCATTTGAGATTTAGAGCAAATGGCTATACCACATAAAGCAAGGTGTTCATAGTGCTCCACTACCAAATCACAATGGGCTTAATACGCTATTCATATAATCCCAAATTAGGATCCCTATCACAAATTGATTGCTTCATCCCCCAAGCATGTTGTCAAATGTCTCATAAATCTCTTCAGGATTGGGAGAATTTATATCAGCATAGCTAATGACATTTACAACAAGTGAAATGAAGAAGCAAACATATCTACAAACAAAAATTTCAAAAAAGAATAAGACAAATTCAAATGACTTGTTAAAAAATTAGAAACAATAAAATAAAAAAATGTCAAAATAAAATCAACAATTTATTACTTATAATAGACAACCAATCGTCATCAAGGATCTTTTGTTTGACAACTCTTCCTTCAATAGTATTTGCATTAGGCCATCTACTCCACTTTGAATTAACCATCATTAATTGTAGATGCTCATGCACCTCAAGCATCCTCTCTAACAAAATGAAATAAATGCGACATCTAGAATCCATAGGTTTGAGGAATTCCCTCTTTGAAAAAGTCCTAAAGAGAGCAAGTGAACCATGGTCGTTGCAAATGAACATCGAATATCTCTAGCTTCTACCACCACTTGCTTCACCCAATCTAGCCTCCCTATGTCTTTCAATGCATTGTTCAACCCATGAACACAATATGGGGTCCCAAAGATGTGTTTATAAACATCCTCCACCATCATGCCAACTAATTTGCACACATGTGCCAAGTCAGTGACCACCTATAGAACATTCAAGGCTCTAACATCTTTTATGTTCTCTCAAAATGTGAAATTGGGAGTCTGAATTCTTATGCTTCCTTAAACAATCAATAGCTCTAAGAAAATAAAAGTTGACTGCACATGTGACTGTGATGTTGCCGTGGTCAATGTCTCATATCAGTCCACCCATCTATAAAAATAGAGTAGCCTATCCTTATCCAAGTTTGGCTCATGTCCATCATCAAATTCACAAAAGCCAAAAAAATACGCCTCGACAATGATCTCTCAGTGTGTATTATATAGATTATATATAAGGTATATATGCTAGTTTACAGCCGCAGCACACACTCAATAATATTATATTGAAATATTATTATTAATGTTAGTATTTTATTATTATTTATTTAATATAAGTATTATACTACTATAATTACTAAAATATTATTATATTTTTAATTTAATTACATTACTATTAATATTAGTACTATTTAATTATTAATATGTCATTATAAATATATATAATAATACTATTATATTATTGTTAAAATTATTTTATAATTATTATAAAGTAAATATTATATTATTATTTTATTATTAGGTTTAGGGTTAGTGTTAGAGGTAGGGATAGGATTAGATTTAGGGTTATGATTATGGTTAATGTAGGTGATTAATGAAAGATAAATATTTGAATTGAATAATAGGAGTGTTGTGGTTAGGGTTACAATTATGGTTTTATGGTTAGGGTGAGGATTAGGAGAGGTTTACAATTATGGTTTATGGCTTAAGGTTAGATGTAAGCTTGGTTTATAGGGTTGGGGATATGGTTAGGGGTTTTTTTTGGATTTGGGTTATGGTTGGGGTTAGGATTAGGTGTAGGGTTAGGTTTAAGAGTAAGCTTAGGGTTAGGGTTGGGGTTAGGGGTAGGGTTAGGTTGTGTGTTTGGTCTGAGGTTAGGTTTGGGATTAGGGTTATGGTTAGGGTTTAGGGTAGTCTCTAAATTTAAGTTTACGTCATGGTTTTTTTCTGACAAGAAATAATTATAGTTTGTTTTTTCTCTCATTCATTATAGCCAACTATGACTTAATCTTAAATTTAGACCTTTTTTCTTGAAACATAACATCCTAACCCTAATGGTAACCCTAACCTAACCCTAATTTTATTTATCTTAACCCTAATCATTATTTTATTTCTCATAAGCCAAACTTTAACCCTAATCATAACCATAATTGTAATCATAACAATAGTCATAACTATAAATCTAACATTAAACCCTAAACCCTAAACCATAATTGTAACTCTAAACTTTCCCTAACCCTAACCAAATCTCTAACTTTAACCCTAACCCTAACATTAACCATATTCCTAATCCCAACCCTAACCCTAATCCTAACCCTAACCCTAATTTTATTTATCTTAACCCTAACACTTATTCTAATTCTTATAACCCTAACCCTAACCATAGTTGTAATCATAACTATAAACCTAACCTTAAACACTAAACCATAAACCATAATGGTAACCCTAAACTTCCCTAACCCTAACCATAAACTACTATCCTAACCCTAACCCTAACCAAATCCTTAACTGTAACCCTAACCCTAACCCTAACACTAACCATAATCCTAATCCCAACCCTAAACTCAAACCCTAATCCTAACCCTAATCCAAAACCATAACCATAATCCCAACTATAATCCCAATCATAATCATAACTATAAATCTAACTCTAAACCATAAAACCTAATTGTAACCCTAAACTAACCCTAACTTTAACCTAAACCCTAACCCTAACCATAATCCTAATCCTAAACCTAAATCATAACCCCAATTCCAACTCTATTCCCAACACTAAACCTATTCCTCATTATAACCCTAACCCTAACCATAATTCCAACCTTAATACAAAACTGAACCCTAACTCAACCCTAACCTAACCTTAACCCTAATCCTAACCAAAACCCTAATCATAACCATAAGCCCTAATCGTATTCCCAACCCTAATTCCAACAAAAACCATAACTTTTAACCTCAAATTGTAAACCATAGGCCCTAATCATATGCCTAACCTATACCTTACCCTAATAAGAAAACCATTTTTGTAACCCTAACCTAACCATAATCCTAACCCTATTTCTCATAACCCTAACATTGAACCTAACCATAACCTTAACCCCAACCCTAACACTAAACCATACCCACAACCTAAGCCTATCCTTACCTTAAATAGTAAACCATAAACCCTAATAGCAACTCTAACCTAACCCTTGTTGATGTTTTAGCAGCATCGGGCTGCTTCTTCCAAATCCAATTGAGGCAATTCAAATATAGCCAACGGCTATTTGAATTGTATTTGTGATATTTGATATCTTGGCCGACTTAAGACAAATGAAGATACACATCTTTTCATTAAATAATGATTAATTATTATTGGCCACGTCCTTTTGTTAAAACATCAGTTTACATTTGTTATTGGCTCAATTATGAAGAGGCACAATTTATCAAGGAAGTCGATCTCTTGGAGTGACGCGATTTCTCTAAAAGGCTCGAGTTCTTATGTGGCCGACTTATCTCTTATTGGATGCGTCTCTATGAATGGGCATCTTTCTCTATGATGGCCGACTTGTCTTGAGGAGTGACAACCTTTCACGTGTGTATATATATGCACCACTTCTCATTGTTCATTCATTAAGTTTTCATATATCCATTTTGTCAAGTGCGTGTTATTCTTCAAGGCAGTTCGGCATAGTTGGAAGCTAAGGTTCTTTCATCTGAAGATAGCATTATATTTGTGTGTGCATCAGATTGTGATGCTCATTATTGGCCTTCATATTGTCTCATTGTAAAGGCAACATTATTGTGTTGATTCAATATATAAGTGATATATTGTTGTTGAGTTTTTCTCCCTCACGAGGAGGGTTTTCCCAGGGTATCTGTTGTGTTATTGTGTTTGATTTGAATTAATTTTTTGTGCATTAAATCTGATCATAAAACTAACAACCCTAACACTAACCAAATACCATAATCGTAACCTTAACCTAACCATAATCATAACCCTATTTCTCATAAAACTAACCCTAACCTTAACTTTAACCAAATCCCTAATGATAACCTAATACCCTAACCTTAACCATAACTCTAACCCTAACCCCAACCATAACCTAACCCTATCTCCAACCCTAATCAAGTCCTTAATTGTAACTGCAACGGTAACCCTAACACTAACCATAACAAACCCTAACCACAACCCTTACCCTAACTCCTACTATAATCATAACCTTATCCCTAACCCTAACCCTAACCAAATTTGTAACTATAACCCTAACCCTAACACTAATCATAATCCTAATCCCAACCCTAACCCTAATCCTAACTCTAACCCTAATCCTAACCATGATCCTAACTCTAACCCTGACCCTATATCTATTTGTACCATAACCCTTTGTAATTGGACCCTAATTTTATTGTAATCGTAACTAAAATGCAGCCTTAACCCTAACCATAACCTTAACCCTAATTGTTGCCCAACACTAATACTAACCATAACCCTAATTGAACCCTAATACTAATAATTGTACCATAACCCTTTGTAATTGAATCCTAATTTTATTGTAACCATAATTGAAACATAACCTTAACCCTAACCTCAATCCTAACTGTAGCTCTAGCCCTAACCCTAACCCTAACCTTAACTCTAACTTGACTCTAACCATAACCCTAACACTAACCTTAACCCTGACTATTAGCTAATCCTAATACTAACCATAACCCTAATTGAACCCTAATACTTACTCTAACCCTCATTGTACAATACGCCTCAATTACAATCAATGTTCCTTATTTCTCCCCGGCGATTTAAAGGACGATGCCACAAACGTTGTTGTTGTAGTTGTATTAGGCTATGGATGCAATAACTCAAGCACAACAACATTACTCATAAATGTGAGCCAAAGCCACCGCTAATACTGAATGCTGTTGGTTTTTGTTTTCAACTGTTGATTAAAGTTTACCTATCTAAGAAATGAAATAACATCTAAATACTTCAGGAATTAAAATACTTTCAAGGAAAAGAATAACCACTATTTTAATCTAACTCTTAATTTTGTCATTGCTACTATAAAAGATATTAAGACAATATTGAATTAAAATAATACAAATTGAGATACTAATCTACTTGTGAAAATAACAACTTCCTTTCGAATTTTTGATCACCAAGATCCTAGTACAGGGTAGGTGAGAGCATACGGTGGTTTGGAATTATAAGTACTATTTAATTCAACATTTAGAAAAGGAAAACTAAGAACACTAAAACTTTCTAATCACCAAGATCCTAGTACAGGCTGAGAGATGGTCGGGAGTTACCAACTTTACTGATGCAGCCAAGATCCTAGTACTTATCGAGGTGAGCATACAATGGTCGGGATATATTAATTAATCAAACTTTTAATTACAAGTTACTATTTTTTTTCATTTTCCTTTTGAAAAAATTACAAATTAAGAGGAGATTTTGCCCAAGAAATTGACATAGGGCCTTATCAAGAGAAATTGACTATCTTCATTTAACAACAAAATTAAGGTAATATATCAAAGAGAATATAATTTGAATTACTTTCTATTATTAAAAAATGAGAGATCAAATAAATCTACATCTTTGAACATTGGTTTGAAGGAGAATGTACCACATGAAATGGGATAGCATGGGCATTAAAAAAAAAATTGGCAATAAAAGACTACCACATCCCATGCTTGCATACTAAACATACTTACAATTGTCCCCAACCTCTCACTAGCAATAGTCTCTCTCTTTCTTCTAGTGTAAATATTACCACTACTACTAGCAACCATGGAGGAAATAGGCATAGCTGATTGTGTAAACTACACTAGCATTAACACACCCTTAGACCTTACTTCCACCTCCATATACAATATAATAACCTATACATTCACACCTTAACCCCATGTCCTATAATGCTCAAGAGATGAGAATATACACTACTGTAGCTCCAACTAAACTCTATCTTGCAAATATGACAACCACACTTCTACTCCCCACTAAATCTTTCTTTTTGTCTTTGACTAGCGCTGTCACAAATTGGAGAAGAGGTTTTTGGGAAATTAAAAGGGCCCTTTATATAAGCTTTCAAGATTGTGGAAGGGCACTCAAATGGGATTTGTGGCTGTTCTTCACACACAACACTCCCACACCCTAATGAACCCTAGCTAAGGCTAAAACTCAAACATTTCTTTATTTCATTTTATATCCAGCACTCTCATGACTTTTGCCCATGTTTTGTTAAAAAATAATGCAATTTTGTTAACAAAAAATAGAAAAACAAAAAAATAAATTCTAACATTTCTTCCTTAAAATGTTGAAAAAAATTTAGAAAGAAAAAAATAAATCGCTTTTCACTTCTACTTGTTTTTCTATCTTGCTTTGCTACTCACTAATGTTGTCCTACTTTTGATTTCTCTATCTGCACCTCCAACCTTTCCCAAAAAGATTTTATTTTTTTCCTACAACATAACAACAAAATTTTAACATGTAAAATGAATTAGAATGGAAGAGGGAGGCTTCTTTTACTCATTTAGGGCTAAGTGTGTGTGGACCTAGAAAAAACATTAAAATAATTTTTTATTGATTTTGGGCTTTTTCTTTTTCCTTAAATTTGAACGTTTGATGTGGGGATGGCCAGCTATCCCACTAAGTCCCCAGCTTTCTGGAATGGCCAGCAATCCCCACTCAGTCCACATGTTACCAAGATCGCCAAGGCGAAAAATCAAGGGCAACAAAGAAACTTTTCTAAGCCATTCTTGAAATGTTTTCAGTATAGGTTTGAAGCAAAAAATCTTGGGAACATAGAATCTTTCTTCTCTTTGCATAGGTGAGGGCCCCAATAGACCCAATAAATCCCTCTCTAATTAATCCCCAAAAAAAAGACAACCATGTAATCTTCCACATAATCCAATTGGTTAAAAACTAAAGATGAAAATATTCTCATCAATTGTAGTTTTTTACACAATTGGGTCCTAATGCATACAAGCAATCAATATTGAGAGATTTATTTGAAGGAAAAAGAGTCATCTCCCAGAGAGAGAGTTGGCTTGGTAAACAAGTCGTCAATATAAGAAGATGGATAAAACAAGCATTACATTCTTTGTTACTAGGTTCAGCCAAAACCCTTCCTTGATGAGCGCACACTTATACTCAATGGAGGGATGAATCAGTATAAGGTAATCTTTTACTTTTTCAAATTAGTAACCACTATAATATCAACAATAAAGAACACAAGATTTACATGGAAATCAATTTGAGAGAAAACCACAGAGAAGAGACTACTTGGATCTACCGTCCAAATCCAGACACCAAAAAAAAATTTTTTTAAGGCAACTCATTGTGAATGATGCAACCTTCAATGCCAACATCCTTATAAAAGCCCATTGACATGACGAAGCCTCAAAACATTTTCTAATACACAACAAAAAGCTAAAATTGCAGACTTGTAGGGTTGTTTGAGGTGAGATACAAGGACATATTTTGGATACCAAATGATGTTCACTTGGTCAATTGAATGATACAATAGCTTGGCACACAAATGGAATGGATGAAACAACTCTTGAATGGGGTTGACAAGATTTAGATGTTTGTGACTAATCATTATATGTCACAAGCCATCTTTAAATCCTCCTTAAAGTTGTAGCCTTTAAAGGTTATTTTCTGAAAAAATTGTATTATTTATTTATTTATTTACTTCAATTCTAGAATTTTAATCCACACTTTTTATTTTACATCATCTACTTAACTTAAATTCAAAAACCAAAATAGATTATGTTTTAGCTTAGAATTTTGTAATTTACTTTAATTTTATACAACACCATTTCAGGTTATTGAAACCTATTTCACTTCACATATAATAGTCTTGAGATGCTTGTGAAGGTGCAAGAGGCTTGTGTACAATGGTTATTAACAACCTTTTAAGTGTACGGAGATAATCTAATAAACAAAAGGGCCCAAAAGGTCAATTCATTGGTCCTATATGATAATCAATGGGCTTGTGGAGTATGTATTGAATTTCACTTAGCTCATCATTATTACGAAAAATAAAAGACACTAAATGATTACCAAGATATTTGATATAAACAAAGGAGTGAAAGTCTCTTTAAATAAGAATTACAAAAGATCTATCTGTAAAGGATAAGATGGACAACTAATAAAGCAAAAGGATAAGAACTTAGCTAAAAGAACAAAGAATATTCCTAAAGTCTATTCTAGAGACTTAATTGACTATCATAAACTAAATATTACAATATTAGTTTAATACCCTCCCTTAATGGTCAATCTACTAACTACACAAAGTTTATCCCAGAATTTTACAAATTTTTCATGACTCAAAGACTTTGAAAGAATGTCCATAGTTTGATCCTCAATTGCACAAAACTAGAACATTAGTGATCCATCTTCCACAAGTTGCCTAATGAAATGAGAATGAAGCTCTACATTTTTGGTACATTCTTGGAAGACTGGATTCTTGACAAGCTTTAGCACCCCTTGATTGTCACAAAACAAGGATGAAGGTCCTACTTGAGACACTTTCATGTCTAAAAGCATTCTTCAAAGCCATACTGCCTCGCATGCTTCTTTGACTGTTTCTCAATACTCTACTTCTATCGAGGAAAGAGCTACTCCCAGCTACTTCTTGCTGGTCCATGTGACTACACCTATGCCAAGACTGAAAACATATCCTAAAGTAGATTCCCTGTCACCCACAAAACCTGCCCCATCCAAATCTATGAACCCAACCAGCCTAGGATCTTTGCTTTTGTTGTATAGAATGCCAAAGTCAAATGTCGCTTTGATATATCTCAACACCCGCTTTGCTGCAACCCAATGTTCTACCTTTGGTGTCATCATGAATTTGGAAATGAGGCTCACAACATAACTCAAATCAAGTCTAGTGGTTGTAAGATAGATAAGGCTGCCCACTAGTTGCCTGAATGTTGGCTCACTTATTGCGTTTGAGTTTGTTTTGGCCGAAAGCTTCAACCCTTTCTCCATAGGTGTAGACGAGATTTTGCCATTTTTCATTTTGAACTTGTCAAGCAAACTTCTAGCATACTTCGAATGAGAAATAAAAATACCACCACATGTTTGCCAAAATTCTACACCTAGACAATAATGTAGATGGACTAAATCAATCATGTCAAAAGCCTTACTCAAATTAATGTGTCTCACTACTTGTAATGATGATATCATCTACATAAATGACTAGAAAAATGATATCACTACCAATGCTTTTGACATACAAATTTGGATTTGAAAGACTTCTCTAGAATCCCTATGCATTTGAATACCTATCAATCTTAATGTACCATGCCTTTGGTGACTTCTTCAAGCCATATAAAGCTTTCATCAATTTCCATACTTGATGATCCTTTCTTGCAACCTGAAAACCCTAAGGTTAAGTCATGTACACTTCTTCCTCCAAGTCACCATTGAGGAAGGCACTTTTGACATCCATTTGACGGACTTTCCAACCAAATTGTGCTTCCATGGCTACAACTAAATGGATGTTGCTCATCTTTGTTGTAGAAGCAAAGGTCTCCCCATAGTCAATACCTTCTCTTTGCAAGAACCCTTTAGCGACCAACCATGCTTTGTACTTGACATTGTATACCCATTTGTAGCCAATGGGTTTCTTCCCTAGTGGAAGATTTGAAAGAACCCAAGTCTTATTTTTCATAAAACTTCGATGTTCAGTTTCCATGGCCTTTTCCAATTCAGGTTTACCTTTCGCCTCTACAAAATCTTGGGTCTAATAAACTCGACGAAGATTGGCCATATGAGCAAAGTGAATTGTGTTCTTGATCTTTCCTCAAGATGATATACCCTCAATCATTTCATCATCCTTAACATCACTAACAAGTTTTTCCCACCATTTTGGTCTCTTTTGAGAAACCTCTCCATTCAAATCAACATTTCCATCATGACTTGGGCTGCCTAGTTCAATGACATTTACAAGCTGATTCAAAAATCCTCTGATATGGGTTCTGATACTTACCTGGGAGATTCCACATGTTCAAAATCATTAGAGTCCCCCCTTTAGGTGAAGTTCATGGAATCTTGACACCTAAATCTGTAGACTTTAGAGGCTAATCTTCAATACACTTGACCTCTAAAAAGAGTTAAAAGGGCCCAAGTTCTTCATCAATCACAACATCCTTGGTGAAAGTTAAGCAGTTAGTGTCAACATCAATTAACCTATAGGCTTTATGATTTTCAATGCACCCTATAAGTACTAACTATTGACTCTTCCAGTCCAACTTGGTTCTCTTTGCATTTGAAATCCAAATGTATGCAATAGAATCAAAAACATTAAGATGACTCACTTTTGATTTCCTCCCAAACCAAGCTTCCTTTGGAGTTGTCTCCTTCACTACCTATGTCAAAGACCTGTTGAGAAGATAAACTGCAGCGTAAACTGCCTTAGCCCAAAAACTTATTGGGAATGCTCTTGTTCTCCAACATACACTGGACCATCTTTGTAATAGTCAAGTTCCTCCTCTCAACTACTCCATTCTGTTGTGGAGTATAGGTGTTGTGTATTGTCATTTAATACTGTGTTTAGCACAAAATTCATTGGATTCATTTGAACAAAATTCCCCTCCATTATCAAATCTAAGAGTTGTGATGTCACATCCTAACTCTTTCTCTAATAATGACGAACTTTTGAAATTCCTTAAACACATCTAATTTTGATTTCAAGAAAAACACCCACATTTCCCTAATGAAATCATCAACAAACAAAAGAAAGTACCTAGCACCAATGACCTATGTATTCATTGGTCCACAAATGTCTACATGAACCAGTTGTAAGACTCTCGAGGCTCTCCAAACCTATCTATCTGAAAATGGAGTTTTATGTTGTTTCCCTCCTTGGAAAGCTCTACAAACACCATGTATATGTTGTAAGTCAAGTCATCTACGAAACTCTCCTATGACAACTATGAGAGGTAGGTTAAGCTGAGATGCCCATACCACGTATGCTATAGTGTATTGATATCTAATGCACTCTCAATTGCCAATGTACACACTTGAACCTATCCAGTATCAACAAGTTGATACAAACTATGATCTTCGATACCAACAACAATGGTTTTCTTAGATTCCTTGTCAACAATATAGCATTTGTGTTTGCTAAATATAACATCCAAATTGGGACGACACATAATTTGACTCATTGAGAGCAGATTGAGCTCCTTTGCTGGGACATAGTACACATTGAGAAAAAGGAGGATTTTCTCAACAAATGTGATTTGCACATTCCCTTTCCAACAACTGTGTACTCCTTAGCACCACCAAAGATCCCTAAATCCAAGCAAGCCATGAACTCCATGAACAATTTTTTCCTATGGGTGAAATGTCAAGATGCTCCAAAACTGATGTACCACATAGATGATTTTGACTAATTTGTTGGTTGTTTGACCATGAAAGCATATAAGGCTGACTCCTTTTTCTTAGAATGCTTTGCAACATGAGCCTTTTGTGGAGGCCCTCCTAGTTGGATTATTGTTCAACCAACCTCATTTTGCACTGCAACTTAATACGACCACTTTTACCACAATAATGACATGATATTTTTAGGTTCTTTCAAGTATCTTCATAATTTCCTTGACTTTTCTTTTGAGGCCACTTGCCTTTTCCCTTGTAATGGGTTGCAAGGCATCTTCCACTTCCACACTTAGTGCATCACTACTACTACCAAACTACTTCTTCCTTGTGTCCTATTGCAAGAGCTTGTTGCGCAAATCTTTGAACTTCAGGTCAACAATTGTAGATGTGATATTGAGTGTCTCAATGAAATGTTCATATGCTCGTGATAAGATTTTTAATGTTATAACCACCATATCTTCTTCCATCTTGTGACCAATGGCTTCCAATTGATCGTGAATGTCTTTGATCTTCATCAAATGTTCCTGCAAAGACATCTCCTCGTCCATCATGATTGAGAACAACACATTCTTTAGGAAGAAGGCCCTTCCTTTATCTAGCATCTTGTGTAGATCTCGCAGGTGCTTCCGAATTGTCGCAAAGGTTTTACCTATTTAAACCTTTGGAAGCATTTCATTTATCATTGATAATTTGATCAGCATGATAGCTTCTCAATCATGCTGATCAAACTTGTCTTGCTATTTACCAAAAACTGTTGGTCGAGTGTCACTACCGAGGACGTTCTTATCACACACCTATACTCGAAAATCATGAGCACGCGTTGTTTCCAAGTGTTGTAATTTTTGCTAACAAAATGTCGGCTGCCTTCCAATATGATGTTGGGTAGTGAAGCCATCCCTCCTGCAATCTAAAATTACAGAAAAAGCGAAGAAAGCTTCTGCTGTATGAAGGAAGACCAAAAAAATTTTACGAAAAATCATTAAAAAATCCACAAACAAATGCTGGAAAGTTCGACTAAAACCTTAGCCACTACAAAAACAAAAACAAAAACAAAAAAAAGAAAAGAAAACTCCACAATTTGATGAAAAATCGCCAAAACATAAAAAAAAAATGGCCAAACTATAGATCACAGCTCCTAGACCAGTCACGGCTAGCAAAAAAAATTGTGCGACCAAAAAATGCAAAATAATGGCATGCAGTTGCAGAAAACCTTGGCAGACGATTTTTGCAAAAATAAATTAGCGATTTCTTCCAAGAAACACAAGTTTTTGATAAAAAGAGACATACAATTTTTTATCTAAAAAAACACAATTTTCAAACGAAACTAGTAGCATAATTTGCAGAAAACCGCATGAGAAATTTAAAGGGAAAAAATCCACAATTTTTAGAAAAAGTAGTTGCGATTTTCAATTTGAAAAAAAAAAAGTAAAACACAATTTTTTTTTTAAATCTTGATTTTTCAGCAAACCCTAGAACTTGTCCTTGTACAAATCCATATGATTTATTACAGTACCATAATATTCCATACGACGCTCCTTTGTCACGTTCTGTGTTATGTGTGTGTGATTCATCACTACCGACAGTAGTCCTTAGATCTCCACGCGTTGTCAAATCTCAAAGCTCAACTTGAGTTCAAATACCATATTACAAAAAAGTACAAGACACAAAATAATTACCAAGATATTTGATATTAACAAAGGAGCAATAGTCTCCATAAATAAGAATTACAAAAGATCTATCCATAAAGGATAAGATCAATAACTAATAAAGCAAAGGATAAGAACTTAACTAAAAGAATAAAGAATATTTTTAAAGTCTATCCTAAAGACTTAATTGACCATTATGAACTAAATATTACAATATTACTTTAATAATCATGAGTGATCAAATACATTGATATGGATCAGCCATGTTTCTTGAGATATATGAGTGTATCAACTCCAAGACAGAAAAAATAAGGGCAATAAATAAACTCTTCCTTGAGCTGAATGGATGAGGGTTGCAAACAAGTTTGGGAATTTTATAGTTTCAATAGGTCGTAGTTTTAGTGCTCTTCAAAATAAGTACAAGGACACATGTATGTGGTAGTACCTCTATGGCCAAGGGTATATTTACCTGCATCCTCTTACCATTAAATTTTTATCACAAGCACATATTTTTTATTTGTCCTACTCTTACTTTTCTTTGGCAACTATAATCTTAATTTCTTAAATGTTGTAATAGTCAACTAGTATATATTCCTTTATCCATTTTGTTGGGTGGAACCAGTTGGTAGCATAAAGATTAGGTCATGTATGTGCATTCCAACCTACACCTCTCAAACAAGCAAGTGGATAACAAGGAGATATGTTCTTTGCCTAGGAGGGTACCACCATATGGAAACATTGAATTTAGTGATGGGTACAAAGCAACATTAAATAGACTCTTCCCTAATCCAAATGAAGAGGACATGTTTGCTGGTGAGTTTAAAAAAATTATAGTTTCAATAGGTCGCAACCTTAGTGCTCGTCAAGACGAGTGCAAGTAGGACACTCACAAGTGGTAATACCTCCATGGCCAAGGATCTATTTACCTACAATCTCCTGCCATCAAAATTCTCTAATAAGCATGTATTTTTAAGTTTTCAACTCTCCACAACTAGCACATACTCCTCTATCAATTAGTTAGGTGTAACCGATTGATAACAAAATAGGTGGAATAGTTGGCATATGTGCATTCCAACCTAGGCCTCCTCTTGCATAGGTCAACAAGGAGGAGGGAACAAAGAGCCATTGGGATGTAGTGTCAAAGAACTGTGTCTTGGATTCTTTTGTTGCTCGACTTTCCTTAGTCTTAAAGGAAGATAAGGTGCAGGCAACTAACACACAAGATCTGCATACTTTAGCTAGTGAGAGTGCCATTGGCACTACTTGTCCTTCTAAAGAATGTGTTGATGACATTGATGCCTACAAAATTGCAAAGGAATGAAATCATCTAGTTTTCAAAAACACTCAAAACCGTGGAGATGTTCTGAACAAACAGAAGCAGGTTTGTGATTCCCCAATTTACTGATTTATAGGTACTGCTCCACTTTTCACATAACATCCCTCTGCAATGCATATAAAATCTAGGATACTATCCTATTGTTTAATTTTCAAAAGTGAAACAATTCAAAACAGAAACAGAAACAGAAAACTTTTAGAAAGTAAAATTAAATCAACTAAAGTTCCAGAAAAAGGTTTTGACTCTCTTTATCTAGAATTTCCAGCTATGATAAGCTCTTTGAATATTTTCTAATGCCCAATTGCATGGAACAAAACTTATGGATGAAATCGCTCCATCCCTTTAAAAATATGAATCTTGTAATTTTTAAAAAATATATATCTTTAATCAGCATGTATTTTATCATGTAAAGAACCAATGGAAGATTCATCACGGCTATCCTGTCAGAGGTATCTAAATTTCATTTCTCTAGAAGTTACAAATTACACTGTATTCATGAGCTGATGTACTTCTACCGACTGTATTTAGTGCCTAGATCGAGAAATATGCAATAACCAGAAATAAAATAGAGTGGTTCTGGAATGAGAAACAATTTTTTGTAGCATCTGAATCCAAATACCAAAACCATGAGAAAGGTACCTTAGCAGCAATAGACTCTAGGAGCATCCCAATAGTCATTCGAGAAGGAAACGCATGTGGATTAATAATGAGATCTGGACGCATTCCTGTCACTGCTGAAAATGGCATATCAATATCTGGCCACAACTGTGAGCAAACTCCCTTCTGTCCATGCCTACTACTAAACTTGTCACCAATGATGGGATTTCGGCCACGGCGGACACGTATTTTGATCTGCATTTCAAGTAATCCAATTAAACTGTTCAATAGAAACTATCCAAGGAAGAAAATGTTTAGAAGAAAAAATCAAGCAGCACATTTCAGTTTCTGCTAGTACTGAAACATTTTCCCAAAAAAACATTACAGTGAAACCTATGCAGCACAGGAATGACATGAGCCATCTGAGATTTCCAATTCTTTGAATAACTCGAGTTTAAGTTAATTTAGGTATAATGATTTTCGCAGTGGGAAAGACATAATATTAATAAAGAAAAATAACATATTTTTTACAGCCACCATTTTGGAATATAAGGATCTTGACTGTCAAACTATCTAGATAGAATTTATGTACATGAAGTCATATATTAGGACAACTCCAAGCAGAATTTTGTGGGGAAAAAGTTTCCAACAGTAAGGATCTCTCACCCCGTGCAACAGAAATCAAAGATATATCTGGAAGCATGCAGAGTATTAAGCATTCCCTTCTCAAAAACGTTTCTCAAGGAGAATTCACACCCATCATCTCCCTGACACTTTGCCAATAAATACATCAGATAACTTAAGGCAACACTAAATCAATTAATTCCCCATTCTGGGCCAATCTTCAGCTTAGACCCCATGACCAAGAAGTATATCTTCCATCAAAGTCACCTGTGACTTGCATCTGGCCTTGACCATTGAGAATTTGAGACAACTGTAACCCAGTCTAATAGATACATTATTTTATCCAAACTCAACAATTAGCATGTCTCTCAGACTTTCAACCTCAGGCTTTTCTTTGGAAGCCCTTTTACTTTAACAAGCTGAGCTCATCCTAATAGGCGTTATTTATTCAAGCTTCCAATGTTATTAGTGATTTGTTTTCATCCTTAACCAGCTGCCAAAAGCTAGCAAGAGAAGCTAAAACCCAGGTATTCAATTGTAAAATCTAAAGTTAAAAATAACAGCTAATTTTCACAGTTAAAACCCTCTCTCCCTTGCCAGATTAACTCCTAAGGCAAGTAAGAAAAAAAACAATTATTTCCAGGCCTTTTGCTTGATATTTTATATCTTCTAATAGACTAACCAAATCTTGTTATATTTCAATCAAGTGTAGCTGTGTCATTCTCCCTGAGCTTACTGTATTTGGCAGACCATGACTAAGGTTAGACTTGTAAGTCTCAGTGAGCCAGAAATGACAACTTCAAATTTTGTAACTCAATAAAAACCAATGATGCTACATGAAAATTTTACTTCATGTTGCTTGAAAATGTTGACATCATCCACATCAGACAACATGAACATGAGACTTTCAAATCATGTACAAATGTTGAAGTAATCACTCACACACTAACATCTTGTACAAATGTTGAAGTAGGTCAAAAGCTGAGAGATTGCATTTGGAAGCCATGGATTCTATTGGTGCTAGTGTTCAATGAACTATTGAGGCTCTCCTCTCTTGTAAGGGTAATCTATTTCGGGTGACTTCAGTTTGTTCTCAATTTTGGTTTCTCTACTTTTGGAGGATTTTTTTTTTGCTTTTTCTGGTGATCTCTAAGCCAAATACCAAATCTTAGGGGATCTATCCCCCTAACTTCAAGAAGGGGTGTCCTTGTGTAAGGTTATTTCTTTCTAGTAATGTTGATTGATGTTGTGGTGAGAAGCCCCCAATAGATCTTTCCATTTTATCTATTAAAAAATAAGGAATCACTCTAAAATAGTACATCATGTTATCATGGACAACTACCTACTATTTTAGGGTCAAACTTGTGTTCTTTGACCTAAAGCCTCATTAGGTTATAGATGCATTTTTAGAAAGAACTCTACAACTTTACTTTTAAATTATATACTTAACCTAAATATATTATGTGTATATTCATCTGAAACAAATATATTAAACATGTTATTATTTCTAAGTTACCGGATCCTAGTTACCGGGAGACACGTCTCCCACCCCCTGAGACGCGTCTTCAATACTTGAGACACCTCCAACAGAGCTGAGACGCAGACGAAGATTCTCGACATCTCCTGAAGTCTCTTGCTCAGGAAAGTGTCATCTCCCACCATCTCCTACGTGTCTCCTATCACATAAAAGCCAAAACACATGAAAACATTGAAAAGTAATGAAAAAAAACACGTCTTAAACATAAGTTTTCCTGTGTTCCAGCTGAAAACGCAAGTATCATGATGTGTAGATGATAAATTTTTGTTTTTTGTTTGTGTATCAGCCTATCAAGCTATCAATATTTTTGAATTTCAATATGTAATCAAATATTAAATATCATATGTGTAATGTCAAATGTGAGCTATGATTATGAAGTATGAACTCTTTGACTCTTTGACACAAAGGCATTTGTGTATTTAAAGTTAATGTTCATTGTTAAACTTTACTACTCCTCTTGTTTTGAAAGTTCAATGTCATGATATTTTCATTAAATTTTTTTTATTTTATTTTTATTTATATTAAAAAAAAGATGGCGTCTCCAAGTACCCCTGTCTCCTATTTAAAAAAAAGATGGCGTCTCCAAGTACCCCTGTCTCCTATTTAAAAGAAAAAAGTCGTACCAGTACCGATACCAATACCAATACCGGTCTCCTAGCAACTATGATATATACATGTGTGTGAGTGTGTGTTCTTGTACCCGTACCCAAGGAAAGAAAGAAAATGGTGTACCGTCGAACTGGTACCTCTATCTGAACCTGTACCCAAACCTACAACTAGTATTATTTTCTTTTATGTAAACTAGAAAACCCTCCATAGGGTCTAGAATTCAGTTTTTCAAATAGATCCCACTCAAATTAAAACTTTAAAAAGAAATTCAAATTCCTAATCCTAATATATAAAATTTCACTCTAGTTGTGCTCTGTATTTTCTGCCCATAAGGGCACAAATGAACCAATAAACAATAACTATAACTAACTAACCAACTAATTAACTATCTACTTGTGCGTGTGTGTGTGCACGAGCACGCGCGCGCGTGTGTATACATATATATATAGAGAGAGAGAGAGAGAGAGTTTTAAATATATATATAGAGAGAGAGAGAGAGAGAGTTTAAAATCATTTTTTCCCACACTGAAAAAATGCCATGAGAACTTTGCAGATTGAAATTACTCGTGAGTAATGCTACTATGCATTGCTCATCAAATGTTTTCCTGTATTTTCCTTTCCTTTTCTTTTTTGAAAATGTGATTTCTTGTATTCAGATAATTCTATTTTTTCTATATTTTCAAATCATAGTTTTCCCTCCCTTCTGATCTTTGCTCTGAAAATAATACTTGATAAGTTTTTGATGATAATTTATTGGTGTTAATTGCAAATGTCATTCCTCTAAACCTCTTAAAACCATCTTCCGTTTGTTGTTCTTGTTTGAGTTTTTAATTTAATTTCCAAGTATTTACACAACTCAAATTACTTCAATCTTCATCTTTGTTTTGGGAGTTGTTTTCTGCAAAGGAAAACATCTAGAAATCTGCATTCTTTGATATATCATCATCTAGACAGTTTGTGTACATTTCCATAGGGTTCATGTCATCCCTAATAATATGTTCCATCTTTTCTGAAAGATTTGTTTTCATCAACAGTTTCATTTAGTAATCTATCACAACATACTATTATGGCAGTACCCTGCACTCACAACCTTCACCTTTCAGTCTTCTTGCAACCTCCCCACAAAGTCCAAGTGACTCATTTTAGGATCCAAAAGACAGCTCAAGACAGGGCATTGCATGTACAACAATTGTTTAATGCATGTTGACCCCAACATAGCATCTATTATTTCCCTTGTTTCCTTGCAAGATTTGTGCCAGCACCCCAGAAGGCCAAAAATTCCCCACGGTGCAGAAACTAATAGCATTTTATTCTATTTTATAATTTTCTCTTTATTCGAGTCAAAAGACATACAAAAACATTTAGGATATAGAAAATTGAAAAATGCAAATCTGTGTTGTAACAATAGACTATTCATTTAGCTATAATTTTTTTGTGCTTTTGTTATTTTATTCAAAATTCTAACTAGTCTTAACATGCCATCCATTGTCTCCTAAGAATTTCACACTTGAAAACAATTATTTATGTTGGCCAATTGAATTTAGCCTTGTCACCTAAAGAATGGCTTAACACAGAAATCTAATACCATGTAGCATAACTCTTATGAAACTTCTAAATGAAAACTTAGACTGGCCAATTCAACTCAGCTTCATACCTTTTGAAATTAACAAATATAGAAGTTAAAAGCTGAAACGATTGAAATTTAGGCTGAAATAGAAAAAGAAAAATGATATGCATAACGTTAGAAATTATAATCGATCATCACATGTTGAAACGAAGAGTTATTTTATTAAAGATATGTTATATTGCCTTTTGTAAAGGATCCTTTGGCTTTGTTCCAATTGCAGCTACATAATCAACAACAGCAGTCTCAGAACCCTTAAGCTTGTAAGTTTTGCTCTGAGCAGTCACAGTATTGTGTACAGTACAATAAGGATCCCCTGATTGAAGAATCTGTTAAAGACAACTACAAAACGATCAGCCAACAACTTTTTTACTAGGTAAAGTGACTCTTAAACATATCTCAGAACTTTTAAATAAAAACAAGATAACCTGGCCAATATGGGGAAGACCATCAGTATCAAGAAAACGGCTAAGTGATGCATCCTTATTAGATCTTGCAAATAATTTCAAGACACGGTCATGTCTTTCTCGATTCTCTGTCAAGTCAATAGTCTCTGTCTGCAGAAAATCATAACATGTTCAGCATAAAGAGGTAGTAAGTTTATCGTACTTCATATTTACAAAAAATAAATCTGACAAAAGTCAAAAACCCTTGCCAAAGTGGCAACATTAATAAAACTTCTGACAATTCTAATGTTTTAATTTCTTATGGAAAATGTTGGTTACTTTTGCACATATTAAATACAACTTGTAGAGTGTATAGAAATATTAAAAAAATGATGAAATATTAACATTTTACACCAGATCTGTCACCTTAAGTTAAAAGATCAGTAAAAAGACTTCACATTTTGAAATTATATCCTCATTATCACACATCTCAAACTCTACAATGAACAACTTTTCGAGCAAAATCCCTGTGAGATCTGTGTTTTGAATGAAGCATTGCTAGGAAAATAAGACAACTTATCAATGCACTAAATGTGACTTACCATGCGAACAGGTTCCACACATCTTAGTCAATTATAACTTAAAAAAAACCTATTTTAATTTGCTTATTGCAAAGTTTTTAAGAGTCCAAACTTGTCTTTGGCCTAACCAGAAACACTTTTGTTATGGTCAGTGAAATACTTATTACTTTTTAAAGTGAACAGCCAAGTATGTGTTAGAATTTGAGGTACCATCTGGCAGAAAAAGAAAGAAATAGAGCTATCATAAAAGCACATGAATTTCAATAATTATAAATAAGAAATTGCAACTTTTAGCCAAGCATATGCATAACATTTTTTAAACCAAACTATATATATCCCACCTCCCGATGACTGCAAGATAATGCATCAATCTACCCATAAAAATCATTAAAAAGAAATCCAACAGAAAGCATTTTACTTCCTTAATTTTTGCCCAGAAGTAAGGGTGAAAGATTGAGAGGTAGAATTGTGCAAACAACAAGCAGTTTCCCGATATATTCAGAAAATGCATTTATTTTACTCCCACTTTTAGAGGTCACTCTCATTCCCAGCTTGCAAGAATATTTCGAAGTTATGCTTTTACCATCCAGGAGTATCCAATCCTAAATTTGTCATAGAAAGAATCCAATTTCCTCTAATTTCTTTCAGGAGTTGAGCTAGTTCTGTTTTTGGTGTTCAAGGATTGTGTGAAGATATTTCCAAACTCATTTTTGTTACAGCAATTCATGGTGCAATTGAGGAAATTCAGTTTTCCTGTAAATATGAACAATTCATGTACCTGAATATTTCAAGCCTTCTTCCACTGATGGGAAAGAAACATTCACTCAAACTTGAATTGAGGCTTTTCCTACAGGGAAGATTTGGCTGTGACATAGTAGCATTCCATTTACACAGCATTGAGACAACAAACTGAAAGTGAAAATGGAATTCAATTACTCATGTTGAAAAATGGGAGAAGTTGGGAAAAACAAAACAAAATAAAATATTTATTACACTTACAAAAATAAGAAATGATTGTTAGTTTGTGCTAAATATACTAAGTAGAAAAAAAAACATGACATAAATTAAGGGTTTGTTTGATGTTCCTAATTACTCTCAAATTTTCAATGAGTCTCAAATTATAAACCAAATAACCCTTAGAGCTTAAGTCTGAGCATACAAAACACATTTAGCCTTTGGGGCTCCTAGAATACAAATATGAATTTGATGCCAATGTATCCTGGTTCTCCCCCTTTAACTCAGGCACAATCATTTAATGCCTCATTCAAGATGGATAAATTTTCTTGATTAAATGATGGCTCTTCATTAACTGCAATCTATTCTAATTCAAAATCAATCTTAACAAGATCACTTGATTGATCTTCTTATATTAGCAAGGTATAAACTCTTGACCTGTTGCTGGACCTGTTACTGGACCTGTTGCCCAAGGCCCTAGATCCAAGTCTGGTTCGTACCAGATTCGGTATCCAGTTCAGTGCAGCAAGGATCTGCTATGAAGACATTTTTTTTTTCTTCAGTCATTCTGAAGGGTTAAGTTTGTTCTCATTTAGGGTTTCAATCTGACCGAAGCAGCCACTTCCTCCCGCCTCTCCTATACCAGAAGGAATGCAAGCATCGAATGAGCTCTTAACTGCATTGCTTGCTCTTCTTCTTGTGATTGACGACTGACTCTTTTCATTCAACCAATCATATGTTCACCAATCAAGATATTTCCCCCATTCATTCATATGGTTGGTGATACTACATACGTATAACCTTTGAAATGCAGAGTCAATAGCATCAAAAGATGCCCTTCGAGATACATTAGGTGGTTTTATATTGTTCATTGTATCGAATTCAACCTGATTCAAATGTCTGCATTCCCACTCGCATTCATGCCAACCATGGTTGGAATATTTCTATTTATATTATAATATTATATTATTAATATATAATAATAAGATTATTATATTTAAATTAAATAATTAATATTTATATATCATAATATTATGTTTACAAATAATAATATTTATAATATTAGAATTTTGTATTATGATAATGTTATATTTGTATTATTATAATACGGACAAACAATGATAACATCAATGTGATATGCAAAGCTAGACTCAGCCCAATCTAATGAAACAAACGTGTTTGAAATTCATCTTTTGTGCACATTAATTCTACAATGAAAGAAAGCAAGCAACAAATCTAGTCACACCTAATTGAATGAGTTTGTTTCCCGTAATAAAAGAATATCATTTTATGAAGCATCTTAGAGTGATTATATATTAACTTACTAATGGATTCCATCCCTCTCTACTACAGATTTAACCCATGGAACTTACTTATGAGTTATGTGTGCTCCCCTATTGATGACACGGTGAGCACTATATATCAACATAAATAAATAAGCATTCAGCAATAGATTTTAAAGAGAAACCAACTGATATTTCTAATGCAGCAGTTGGTAATAAGGCAATCACTTCATTGGAACTGGAACCAGTATTTCCTTCATCATTCTTATGTTTGTGTGTTTATTAATAATAATTATTTAATGAACTTCCTTGTTCTTTCTATTGGTATCCATATAATAGAAGAAGCAGAAATTTGATCATACAAACTTGGATTGCATTAATTGTTTCACTTCCTATAGAAAGATAAACAAGCACTTACTGAAGCTCTTGTACAAAAGATTATAGATAGCTTTTAAAGTGAATTTCAGTAGAAAGTAAAAACACTATGGAATGAGACTCCTATAAGAGATGGGTTACAGTTTTTGAAACTTGAAATACTTGTCAAAGATGGCAATGAAAGAGAGGAAGAAATTATATTAATTTCTATTTCTTATTGAAGTAACGGTGTGACAGAAGGATGCAGGTCTTGGGATCATATAATATTATAAATATAGTCTATTATAGTTTTGTAAAAGATTAAAAGTGAAATTATAATCTTAAAATAATATATATTACTATAACCTTATATGAACATATAATTTCTATTTTTATATATAGTTATAAATACACTACAATAATAATTTATAATTTTATATTTTAAGTTTATATTAACTGCAATAATAATTTTATACTTAATACTGTATAATTTATTAATTAGTATACAACAAAGACTGTCTAAATTGAAGATCAAAGATTAGACAGTATTAAGTACAGAAGTATACAGTCTTTGTTATATAATAATTAATAAATTATACAATATTAACTATTAAGTATAAAATTATTATTGCACTTAATATAATTTATTATTTGCTTACTGAAATTTAAACTTTTATAATACATACATAAATTTTAGAGAAGCAATACATTATAAAAGTTAAAACAATGAATTTATTTTTCCCGAGATCGCGTGGAAGCCAATTGCAGGTGGGATGCAAGAAAGTCTGGACTCTGAATAATGCAAAAAAAAATAGTTTGAGATTACCTGGAAGCCAATCACATGTGAGCAGGAAAAAAATTGTGTAAAAGCCAGTCGCTACTACCAGTCGCGAGCAGAAACAAACCCAAATCCTTCTCATGTGCATTAAAACCCCTCTTTGCGTCGTGTTTTGAAAAGTTGACCTGACCTTTTTATTCACTCAACCTAATTTTTTTGCTGAGTCGTTTAGGATTAACCCACATGCTTTTCACTTTTTGAAGCAATTTTAATGGATTGACGCTGCGAGTTGCAATAAAAAGCGGTGCCACATTTTTACGTGATTCACTCATAGTCCCTTCTGGCTCATGAGTAATCGCGATTACTGCACTCTTTTAGAACATTTTTCAACCTCGAAATGAATGCTTAATATCTCTCAAAAAGATCTCTTCTTAGAATATTAGGTGCGTAAATGCCCCTCACAGAAGTTGCTGTGTCAAGCACCAATCAAATGTTCAAAAAGTTGAGATCATTTTAATTTGAGAAACCAAAATTAACAAAAAAGAAGTTTTGTGTTTGTTAAAAAAATACCAAAGGTCAAATGTAGAGTTTGTCAATGCAGAAGATGCATCCGGTGATATGGAAAGTCTTTGGTCCCCACTCGCAGTTGATTTAGAAATGCTAGGATTAGGTCAAAACTAGCAATTCTACAAAATCATAAGCCTCTCTTCCAACTTAGTTTTATTCTTGTTCAATGTCCTGGTCCCATGGGTATATGCTAAAAAAAAATATTTAGAATAAATTTGCTGTGTGTTTTTCTTTGTGTGTTCATTTTGGGAAAAAATTTAATGGAATTCTTTCCTCAAAAGATAAAAAAGGAAAAGTCTCCAAACACAATCACAATTGGATTTTTCTGCTTTTGTTACCCAAAGAAGTTTGGTGGATGTGGACACCAAGAGTGGATCCTTTACATGGACAAACACAAGATCAGGCTTCAGCTATATTGTGGAAAGACTAGATACTCTTCTCCTCTATCACTTCTGGTTAAACATAGATTGGCTGATGGAATGTAGGATCCTTCAGGTTTGGATCACTTCCCCATCTCATTGGAAATTAATTGTAGGAGACCACCCTACTCTGGAGTGTCCTTTCAAATTCGAAAACATGTGGTTCAGGGAGCCAACTTTCATGGACTACATGCAAAATTGATGATAGGAAACTCCTTAACAGGTTCTCAAGGAGTGGAATACTAGTTTTTTCAAAAAGAAATTGTAGAAATGTTAAGAGTAGAAACTGACTTGAGATTGTTGAATTTTTTTTGTTTCACAATTGGGATGGATCAAGAAAAACTATTTCTTGCTAAACTCTAAAATTCAGCAGAAAGGAATTTTTTTGGAGGTAAAACTCCAAGGAAATCTAGCTGAAGGTAGGATATAGGAATATGAAATTCTCTCATAAATCCACTAGACCCTGCTCTAATGCTAATCACATTTCCTCTATCTCCTCAAGGAATGGGAGACTAAATGAAGATTTCATAGACATCATATTGGAGATTGTAGATTTTCTCAAAGATCTTTTGGGAGGAGGGGAAGCTTTGGACTTGATTGCTCAGAAACTCTTGATCCAATTTATCTTTCCTCTTGTTTTTTAATGCAAGACTTCTGGCTTCCATTTCAAAAGAAGAAATCAAGTTTGCTTAATTTCAGATGCAACAGGGTAAAGTTCGCCATCCAGATGGTTTCCCAGCAGCTTTCTTCTACAAGTGTTGGGATATTGTAGGAAAGGATGTGTGGTTAGCTGCTAACAAGTTAAGATGCTCAAGTTGAAGGACCTTAATTGCTATGATTCCGAAGTCTGCTTCTCCTTCTTTCTTGCAAGGTATTGCCCAATGTCTTCTTTTAATACAATTCACAAAACCATAGCAAAGGGAATGGCTAATAAATTGAAAGCTCTCCTCCTAGTTCCCAATTGGTTGAACAAAGATTTTCATAAATGTTTGCAAGTTTTGAATGACTTCTGTAAGGAGTTTCTAAAAACAAAGAAGAAAATAAATAAATAAATTCAAGAAAGATGATAACTTCAACTGTGCATTCCTCATCACCTACATGAGACAGATTCCCCAGCTTCACCATTACTTTCTGAAAAACAAAGATTTGGTGTGAAATAATGAGGATCAATGTCAGAGAAAACACAGGAGAAGGGGGAAGACTTTTAAGAATATAATATATTTATTCTTAATTAGTCTGATAATTATAAGCATTGCATATTAATTGTAAAGTTTTGCAAGTTCTGAAGGAGAATAAGCTGCTGCTCATTTAGAAGAAATGTAAATGCACAACAATCACTAGCCTGTTGGGGACATGTGGTTGGATAAGGAGAATTGAGTACCAATGTGGATAACATTCAAGCCATTGTAACATGGCTCAAGTCTTCTAATGTCACCGAGAAAGGGAACTTCATAGGGATGTCTAATACTTAAGAAAGTCCACCATATCATTATCTATACTCGCAGCACCTTGGCATACAATGATACTGGTAAGTCCTTTACTTATGGTAGAAATCAGCAAAATTCATTTCTAGAGCTGAAACAGAATATCAGCAAAGCAATGATTTTGGTGGCATGTAATTTTAAGTTAACATTTGAGGTGGAAAGGCATGCAAGTGATTATGCTAAGGTGACTGTCCCAAGTAACCATTGTTTGAATAATGGTATCTATTTAGAACATGTAAACGGAATTCAAACTACAAGATCTTAGGTTGTTATCCATTGAAATTTGGAAATTAAGGCTATGACTGAATTTGGTAGGATATTCTACTATTAAACCTTACGAAACCCAATCTGGTAGGATATGCTACTATAAAACCTTATGAAACCCAATCTGGTAGGATATGCGGCTATAAAACCTTATGAAACCCAATCCGGTAGAATATGCTGCTATACAGTCAAGACATGTACCCCAAGTGCTTAAGTGGGTTGATTGCTTTCAAGGTTGACTTGCATTGAAGTCTTGACAATGCCGAATGAAACATAATATGGGGCTTGGACAAGGAAATTCTCATACATAAAATTGGTGTTTTGCCTGTGGTGACATAAAAATCTAATTCTACCTTCAACTTTTTAATTACAAGAAATAACACCCAGCAACAAAAGTTGAATTCTCTATAGATACAATGATAATCTATTATTCCTAGAAAACTACCATGCAATTCCAATTCTCGAAAGGTTCAAATCCAAATAAAACAAACCTGGTAGATTTGTCCATGGCACATCCCACGCTCCACGGAAGATTTATTCAGAATCATTGCATCTTCCATATCATACCTGCAAAATCTTCACTATCACAATGCAACAATATAAATATGCAAGAAGAAAATAACTTAATTAACAACATCTTACCCTGTATAAGCAAGCACAGCAACAATTGCATTTGTCCCCGTAGGAAACTCATCAATGTCATACTTTTTGTAACCTATTGTACGGGCAATAGGTGTCTGAGGCGTCTGTGAAACAAAGTGTCATAGAATCATCAAATTAATGTTAAAATTATCAGCAAACTTACTTCTTTGATGACATTTTATGGAAGAATGTCAAAATCAGCAAACAAAAGTATTAGAAGGAAATCTGAACTTAAAACAAGCATATAAGCAAACATCAAGTCTAATATTGATAAGGCTTTGGGCTCCAGAATCTTGATGTTTATGATAAAAAATGACAGAAAGACAAAGATATTAGTCAAGTTGCATTGAGATGGATCTTAAATCTCATTCAGGTATTGTATCCAAACAGGATATGGAAAAGTTTTAGAAAATCTTGGATAAGATACAACTGAAAACCATAAAGGTCATATAAAATGTGTATATTAAAATATTAGATGCTTTCAATGTATTGCAATCTGAAATCCATAGCATCAAATAATATGAGATCATGAGGTAAAAGTGTCAGGATTTCCACAAAAAGCTCCATTTTGAAATCCCAAGAAAATGATATAAGTGTTGAAATTGGAACAAATACTACATCGAACTCACTAGATGTGGCATACACCTATAGATGATGTCAGGTGCAAGTTCCAAGTGAATGTGACAGCACAGCTAGCTCTCACACATGGCAACTAAGTTGAAGATTAAATCAAACAAGAGAAAGAGGTGCAGTTTCTAAACCAGAATCATCACCGAAAAAATCAGCACTAAAAAAAAATTGGAAATGGGGAAATGATGCATCAAACAACTAAATTTTTTAACAATCAAAAATGTATAGTTTATTAATTATCATATAATTATACTTTCAACAAAAAAACAGCATTGCAGACTTAAAAATTAGCCTCACAGTACACAAACATGGGCATGGAAAAATATTAGCACGCCAAAATTTTGACTCAGAAAATTATAAATTCATAAAATAAATTTAAATAACTGCAAAATACTGTTAATTAGCCATTGGTCATCAGAAATTAATTTAATTCTTGTATAGCTATGAAAATTGTTGAAAATTGTTCAAATCCATAGCAGTGGGGAAACTTGGAAAAAGAAACATAACCTTGAAAAAAAATTAGAGAAATTTTATTTTTCTGTGACTGGAGAAGTTTTCGAGAACACTAGGCCAAAAACTTGGCAAGTACTTGCAAATAAATCAACAAAAAGTTGTTAGTCAAGAAACTCCATAAAGACCTTTAACTCGTTATTTCTAGTTAGCTGGCAAGTAACTTGTTGGGTTTAAACTATAATTAGACTAAACCCAAAATTGCCTAATACATTAACATCACAGCAATTGCAACATTTTGTAAACAATAATGACATTTATTACTCCTAAAACTTATCAGTTAGTGTTATAATTTTGTAAAAGCACACAAATGGTCTAATTGCATTTTAACCAAAAAATAATATTTTCCCCTATGAAAAGATGTTCAATTATGTTTCCCTAGATTTTCTTCCAATATCAAGTTCTTTTTCTGGTATAGAAATGCTACCAGGCCAGAAATAGATTAGAAAGGGAAGGTAATGCTTTCAGTAACATTTCTAGTATGAGTAAAATTGTAGACATTCTGAACAAGCTTTTGCAAAGTTCCAGTCTTTAAATCATTTCCTGGTGTGGAAATATGCAGTGGATGGAATCTCTTCTATTATATCCTTGCACAATACTTTAGAACATTATTTTATAAAAAATACAAGATTCCACAGCACTTAAAGAAGTTATAAAATAATGCCCAAATTGCTTCAACTTGGAAATGTTAAAGCTTAAATCGCATGTTGTAGTTGTTGAGTCCCATTAAAGATAAAATTTGTTTAAACCTAGTAAATATCAATCACAAACATAATTCCCTTCCCATAAGCTAACTTCAAGTCATCCCTTCTCAACTTAAAGTACAGATAACAAACTAATGTCAATTTGCATGTCCATCCTTAAGTACTTTGCATGTACTTGTGTAACAACACTTCGTGCCCTAGTTTCCAATGATTGTTTTTGTTTTGTATTTTTTTGTGTTTATGAGGGTTTTTCTGTTTTTTTGGTATTTTTGCAATATGTATAGAAATAAAATGCAAAGCATAAAGAAATACAATCTACTATGATAAATAGCTCCTCCAAAATATATCTTATTGCTCAGTATTCAAAGAGAATGGATTATTACAATCATACCAGAGCTATTTGAAAACATGCAGCTACTGTTCGCCAATTGCAGCCAAAAAGCAACTTAACAAAATGGTCCGATTCTTCCTCAATAGGCTGCCTTTTTGCTCCAAAGTGGTGTGGCTGGATTCCCTAGGCCTGGGAGCCCCTTGTGTAATTTTGTTGGATTT